>CM062820.1:1580050986-1580589966 GCA_031772625.1 Pinus tabuliformis | reverse complement strand
TATATCATTTTAACTTTACGCTTTATTTGTAAAAATTAAACTAATTTAGATCTATCGAAACTCTCTACTAAAGATAGAAATCAAATATATTAAATACAAATTTTTTCTCTAGTTTTATATTCACAGAAAATGTTTACAAATTTAGTCTATTCATTTTGTAAAAATTATTTTTTTTAGAAACTAATTTCAAATAACTTAACCGCAGATCCATCTTTAGATCCATTTTAAGCACGGATATTTTGAATGAATGTTATAAAAATTACATAAATTTTTAAGTCCAAAAAATATTATTATTAGATTTCAACCAAAAAACATGTCTAAAAAAATTAAACTATAAAATACTGAAACTACTTCAAATATTTTAACCACAAATACTTGTTTTATTCGCTTTATATGATATATAAATTTTTTGAAATTTTAAAAATAATAAAAAAAATATTATTATTATTAATAAAACAATTAAAAGGAGAAGGGAAACCATTTTTTTTTTTAATGGTTGGACATCGAATGCTTAATGATTAACTTAGATATCCTTTACCTTTGCCTGGATCAATTTAAAATAATATCTTCATCATTATAGAATAACATCTTCATTATAATAGAGGGAAAAAAAGGCTAAATAAAAAGCATGAGTGAAGGATGTGATTTAACGAAATCCTGAACCAAAACTGATAAAATTACACATAAAGATTATCACGTGTTGACCACGTTGATCAATTTCATTCTCTTAGAACTGATATATGAAATATTCATTTATATAACCGTAATTAATATTTTTAATTGAATAACCTAAACTGATAAAATTATATCACGTTGACCAATCTAATTCTTTTAGAACCGATATATGAAACAAACATTCATTTATTTATATAATAGTAATTGATATTTTTAATTGAATAAAAATTAATTTAGTTTTATTTTAACCTCTTATTTATAAAATATTAAGAGATGTTAAATTTCTTAAAATATCAAGAGGGGTCAATTTTTTTTAAAGTAAAAGTGACCTTAGTAGATTTAGATCCAAGATGGATATAAGTTGGTTTAATATTCCATTTTAAATAGGCTACTTAAGTCACTCGATTTGCTCACCCCACCTGTCACGATTCCATCGTGTTGAACACAATTCTCAAGGGCAATGTGCCTAATTCGAACCTAGATCATGTCACGAAATTAGGATCCCCCCTACAAAAGTTTGATTTGCGCCCACAACGAGTCACAATTTTCAAACATGTGTCCGCCAAAAAGCAACCCGCAGGTTTGATAAAAGCCAAAATTGGGCCTCATTTGCTCATTTGCAATTGGGGTTGCTCATTTGCAATTGTGGTTTTAGAGCTAGGGGGGCCAACAAAGGAGATAGGTGTGTTTTGGGGGTGAAGGAGATAGGCGTGTTTTGGAGGTGATTCAAACTACAGCGATGTGGATTTCCCTTCCATTTATTTTCTAGTTTTGCTACAACAATCTACCTATCGATTTTGTTTACGTATTTTATTTATTTTTAAACCAATCATGGCTCAATCAAGGACAACAAGGAATGAGCATAAAAAGGGGAGAAATATCCCCATTGGTAATGCCCCCTCTTTCAATTTCATCGAGTTCTGCTTTTGTTCTATCTGTTGGAAGTGGGGTTGCAAAAGCAACTTCAAATGTTGAGAGAAACATCAATTTAGTGAGACAAGCTCAAAAAAGTAAATATCCCTTTTGGAAGTATGTTACAAGAGATCAAGGGCTAAGGAGCAAGTTAAAAGAAGGCAATGTTCTCTGGAAATATAACTTTTGCAACACTCAATTCAAGAGCACCTATTTCCGTGTGAAAGCACATTTGTTGGGCTTACCATCTTGTGAAATTAGAGAATGTTTAGGACCATCTTGTGAAATTAGAGCATGTTTAGGAGTGATTGCATCTAAGAGGAAAGAATTAGAAAGAGAGGTCAATGTTGATGTGGCAATGATGGTTGCATCATCTAAGAAAAACAAGGATGAAGATCCCCCTTCAATTCTTGAGAAAAAACTAGTGTCAATTATCCATTTCGGAGTTTAAGTGGGGTTGCAAGTCAAGCAGCAAAATGAAGGGCACTTGGTCCAATGGACAAAGATATTTCACCAAGAGAGACGAGAATAGATTGATATCACCATTGCCTTCTTTTTCTATCTCAACTTCATATCATTTAATGTTGAATGACCACCTTTATTTATTGAGATGTGTCAAGCTTTAACTCAAGGGGCTCCATCAAGGTATCTGTCAATTGGGTTAAAGAAGCTTAAAACTACTTTCAGGTCAGGAGTAACTCCTCAAAATGAAATTTGTTTATTCATTTAGATTGCTTATAGTTATATACATGAGG
Organism: Pinus tabuliformis; assembly: GCA_031772625.1. Classification (NCBI taxonomy): domain Eukaryota; kingdom Viridiplantae; phylum Streptophyta; class Pinopsida; order Pinales; family Pinaceae; genus Pinus; species Pinus tabuliformis. The sequence goes on along the minus strand of CM062820.1, from coordinate 1,580,587,624 downwards.
GAGTGACTCTTGGGTTTCATCTCCCGATGACTCTTCATTTTCCATTATATATTATTTACACTATTTACAACTGTTCACTCAATCCCCAATGTTAGGTATCAACATTCCCCCCTTAATCTGAAGGGATGTTGGTGAGTCCAGGCATCATTCTGAATCTTTCAAGCTTTTCTCTTCCAAGTGCTTTGGTGAAGATGTCTACAATCTGCTCATTAGTGGAACAATGGCGTAGATGGATTGTTTTGGCCTCGACATGATGTTGAATCATATGGTATTTTGTATTGATGTGCTTTGTTTGATCATGGAACTTTGGGTTCTTGGCCAACTTTATTGCAAAGGTGTTGTCAATCATGAGTGGAGTCGAATGTACTTGGTTTACCTACAAATCTTCCAAGAATTTCCTAAACCACACAATTTCTTTTGTTGACTCAATTGTTGCCACATATTCTGCCTCTATTGTGGAATCTGTTGGAACTGATTGTTTGTTTGATCTCCAAAAGACAACTCCTTATCCAAGACTCATAGCATAACCAGAAGTAGATACCCCAATTTATTTGTCTCCATCAAAGTCTGAATCAGAGTATCCAACGAAGCTGAAGTCGCCCACCTGTGTATAATTGAGTCCAAGGTCTTGAGTTCCATTCAAGTACTTTAGAACTCTTTGCAGTAGACCAATGTCCCTCACAAGGCTTTTGCATAAACCTAGAGAGGATTCCAACAGCAAACGAAATGTCTAGTCTGGTAGTAGTAAGGGAGTTGAGACTTCCTACAAGTTGTCTATACTTTGTTGCATCCTCATTATTTTCCTTCAATGGATGTGAGCTTTAAGTTTTGTTCCATTGGAGTAGTTAGAGGATTGCATTCATCCATGCCAAACCTATTCAACAGATCTCCAATGTACTTCTTTTGAGAAAGGAATATAGACTTTAGATGTTGAGTTACTTCAATACCAAGATAGTAATGAACATAGCCCAAATCAGTCATTTCAAAACATTTCCTCAATTCCTTCTTTATGGATGCAATGTAGCTCTCGTTGTTCCCTGTCATCAAACAATCATCTACGTATACCACAAGATATACAACTGTTTTGCCAAATTTCTTGATAAACAAAGTTGCATCATCAAGATCATATTATTTGAAATTGAGTTTCAGAATATGCTCAGTTAATTTTTCATGCTAGGCTCGCAGTGCTTGTTTGAGGCCATACAAGGATTTCACAAGTTTGCATATTTTATGTTCATGTCCTTTCACAACAAATCCTTCATGCTGGGACATAAAAACATTCCCTTTTAGATCTCCATTCAAGAAAACAGTTTTTACATCCATTTGATGGACTTTCCAACCGTTGTGAGTTGTTAGGGCAAAGAGTGTCTAGATGGTAGCCCATTTTGTTGTCGGGGCAAAAGTCTCCTCATAATCGACCCCTTCCTTCTGTGCAAAACCTTTTGCCACAAGCCTGGCTTTGTGCTTGTCAAGTGAGCAATCAGCTTTATACTTGTTCTTGTAGACCCACTTGCAGCCAATTGGTTTGGTTCCCAATGGAGGATCAACCAGCTTCCAAGTGTCATTCTTTATCAAGGCATCAGACTCCTTTTGCATCGCTTCTTTCCATTCATCATGAGAAACGGCTTCTTTGAAGGAAGTTAGTTCAAAATCTATGGACAAATTCAATTCACAAGCATAAGAAACATCCATATCAATAGGTGAATCAAAGTCATCTACACCACCTCCATTTTGTCGGGTTGAATTTCTTGTTATTGTCTTTCCAACCTCATCAAGATGAACACTTTCAAGTGTCTTTGTGAGCCACTTTGGGGGACCTTTCTGAGATGGTCCAGGTTGCTCAGTTGATTGAGTTGGGACTGAATCGAGTCTCCCAATTCTGTCAATCACATCACTCAAAGTATCATCAGTGGTTGGAGTTTCATGCGGGGTAGAGAGTGCTTCAGAACAAGATTCCACAGGTTGATCCAGTATAGGAATCCACCCTTCAAGATGTGGAATCTGATTATCAACTTCTCGAAATGATTTTGCAATTGCGAATCTATCCAAGTGATCAAGTTGTCGCTCAACAACATTGTTAGCTTTGGATGATTCAAGAAAAATTACATCTCTAGATACAACAAACTTTGTATCAACTTCATCATAGAGACAGTATGCTTTGAAGGTGTTTGAATACCCTAAGAAGATATTCTTACGAATCCTTGCACCAAGCTTTTTTCTATGTACTTTTGGTATCAAGGCATAACAGGGGGAACCAAAGACCCTGAGATGCTTTACTGAAGGAATGTGGCCATACCACATTTCATAGGGAGTCTTGTTTCTAATAGCATTAGATGGACATCTATTCTTTACATATACATCACATAGCACTGCATCAACCCAAAACATCAATTTTACATTCTTGAAAAACATCATGGAGTGCACCATATTTAAGATTTTCCTATTCATTCTTTCAGCTACTCTATTCTATTGGGGATTATAAGGCACAGTTGTTTGATGTTTGATCCCATGTTGGCAAAGATAGTTTTCAAATTCATTTGAAGTGTATTCTTTCCTATTATCAGTGCGAATAGAGCCAAAATGAGATTGTGCATCATTTTCAATCCATGTATGAAAGTTCTTGAATGTTTGAAAAGTATTATATTTGTTCTTCAATAAATAAACCCAGCACATTCTAGTGTAGTCATCAATAATGTCATCGTATATATATTTCCATTCGCAGAAGGAATAGGCATTGGACCACATAAATCTGAATGAATGAGTTCAAGTTTTCTATGTGCTCTAAAATGTGAATCATGAAAAGATTGTTTTCTATGCTTTCCTAGAATGCAAGCATCACATTGCTTAAGTTCCTAGGAATTGTAGGCAAACCAGTAACACCATTTTTTTTCAACAAGTGGAGGTTGTCATAGTTCAAGTATCCAAATGTAGCATGCCATTTTAAACTTGATGGAAATGTACCTTCATCATAATGAGAAATTTATGAGAAATTTTGTGCACGAGCAGAAGTACCTTGTAGCTTGAGAAGCCTTTCTTCTTCTATCCCCATCGTGACAAGTGGGTGATTTGATGTTTTTCTCACCTCAACCTTACCATCAAACATATGAATGGAGTGTCCTTGCTAGCAGATGTGGACCAAGGACAACAAGTTTCTCCTCAGCTGTGGGAGATATAAAACATCATGCAGAGGAAAGTCTGGAAGACCAGGCAATTTAAACCCGATTGTGCCAAGCCTTGATGGCTTGAGTTTTGATTTGTCTACAAAGTACATTGCTCCATCAACATTGTCAATAAATTCTTCAAAAAAAGCTCTTATAAAAGTCATGTGGCAAGTTGCTCATGAATCAAGCAACCAATCATTTTTCCAAGAAGCAAGTGAAGCATTAAATAAGTCTTCATTTACTCCAATATTACAATGTGCCACAACATAGTGAGCGGATTCAGGTGGTTTACCTTTCTCTTTGTCATCAGTTTTACCTTTGGGTTGATTTCTTTCCTACTCAATTCTGTCCATAAGCAACTTGCATGTGGATACATCATGTGATCCATCTCTATTGCAACGTATGCAATGCAAATCTGACTTTACTCCTTAAAGAGTGTCTAAGCCTTGATGTTCTTATTTTTCCAAATGAAAAATTCCTTGTCAGAGGTGGGCTTTTCTGGTTCTTTGTCTCCTTCACCAACACACACTCCTTTCCACAGCTCATTAAAAATGAGTGTGTTTGATTTTCCACGACCATTCTGGATAGTTCTCTTTCCCAATGAGAACCACTCCCACAATAGATATCAATGAATGCATTGTAAAATCTGTAATGTGGGAAAAAATACGTCTGCTACAAAATTTTACTCCTAATGGTAAAAATCCGATTCTGATATATGAAAACAGAGGTATTATGAGGGAGGGGTTATGTGGTGGAGGGGATATATGAGGGACGGGCAAGTCAAACCAGAGGTATTATTGATGTAATGGGCAGGTCGGACCAGAGGTATCATTGATGTAATAATAAGGGTATGGGAGATGAGTGGTATTATGAATGGAAAAACATTCATTAAATGCAGTGGTAGGAGCAACCAGTATGGAGCAATTAGAAGAGAGAGTCGAGTATGCAATGCGGAGGTTTGGAGCTACGAGCACAAAGAGGCAACATTCACCAAATAAAACATCCAACCCAACATGTCTCCAAATCACTGCTTGGCCTTCAAAAAAAAAACAACATACTTCAAAATTGGTTGGGCCCTCAATATACAATGCATGCAACATCGCACAATACAATCAACATATATGCACTTTATTTTCCACTTATACAACCAACACAATGACCATATACACACAATGCAGTCACCATATACGCAGAACATGGTCAACATATATATAAAAATGAGCAGATATACCATTCAATCCAAAGAAGAGATATCGACAAGTATCGCAACTCAGTCCTCCTCCATAATCCTCCACTCTTTTCAAAGTCAAAGGAGAACATTGAGAAACTTATGGCCAGAGAACGCCAAGAGTCATTTGGACCAATCAATGGAACCTTTAATCGGGCCTTGGTATTGCATTTTAAACTCTTGTCATCGACCAAGTCTCATATGGTAGCTACGATCAAGAGAGCATTGGAACAGGTGGTATGAAGCAGACATGCCCTTCGATTGCTTTCTTGGCACAGCGTGGGAGATATGAGAGAGCGTAGATGTGACAGTTATGCAAAAATATGCAAAACATAGGCAGGAGGGAGTTATAAGGGCATAAAGGAAGCCAAAAATAGAGGTTGGGACTTGTGCTCTGATACCATGTCAGGGCAAAAGTAACTCCTCAAAATGAAAGGGAGTTACAAGGGCATAAAGGAAGCCAAAAATAGAGGTTGGGAATTGTGCTCTGATACCATGTCAGGGCAAGAGTAACTCATCAAAATGAAATATGTTTATTCATTGACTCTTGGATTTCATCTCCCGATGACTCTTCATTTTCCTTTATTTATTATTTACACTATTTACAATTGTTCACCCAACCTTAAGATTAGGTGTCAACAACTACATTGTTGAGTAAGGGAAAAGAGGAGGTGGATAAAATGTTTGAACCTATTAAATCAGCATAGCCAACATTTGGGGTTAGTATTATTTATGATGGATGGACAAATGCAGCACGTTATCCACTCAAACTTCATGTCGTCTTCCTCGAATGGACCAATGTTCTTGAGAGTAGTGGATGCTCTTGGAAGATACAAGGATGCACAACATATCCCCAACTTTGTACAGAATCATACCAATGTCCTCAAAATCTACAAAGTATAGACACATCTATCATTGTTGAAGATTACAAATACACAGTTTGCCTCTATATTCATTGTACTAAAGAGGTTGAGGAAGGTCAAGACCACTCTTGGGTCCATGGTTTATTTCAAAGCTTTTGTCTTTTTGGACAAAGACAAATCAAGAAACCTCAAAAAGAGTCAGAGAGTGTTAGATGATGTTTGGTGGGAGAGGGTAAATCTTACCATTAAGATCTCGAGTCAAGATTGCTACGATTCTTTGAAGATTGCTCTCTCATGACCTGTGGCTTTTCCATTGCTTGGATTCTATCATTGTTTTGTTACAGCTTGCAAATACAAATCAACACATCCTAGGAGAGGTTTATAAGGGATGGGATTCTGTGATTAAGTCCGTGAGAACCATTATTTTTCAATGAGTGCCTGAAGTATCAGAGATCAACAGAGGTTTTTTTCACCACCATACAAGAGATTCTTGTCAACAAGTGGGACAAGAATTGCACACCTTTGCATTACTTCGATCACTCATCGAATCCAAAATACTACAACCATGAGTGGCTATGATGGGACCAGCCCTCGTCCTTCTGTCTGGATGTAAATGTTTGATTAATTGAATTATTAATGCAATGATTTTTGGGGATATCCGACAGTTGTTTGATATTTTGTTGTGTTTAATTGTTTGGTACGAGTTTTGGCTGTGAGGGAGACACATGTCTCTACCTCGAATTTCGTCCTCTCGCCTTATGCTACACTTGAAACCCTAACACTCCACTTACCCTGTCATTTTTTACTTTCACTCGGTTGCGCTTAGAGGTTCTGCACTCCGGTTTTCACCTATGATTTCGTAGGATTTCTTTGTGGCACTCTGTTTGTATCCCTCGACCACGACTTTGCTCCATTGGCTGGTTGGGCTCTGCTAGTGTAATGTTGTTGTCTGTGGCTTTCAGTCCGCCGATCTATTTGAGGGTTTCCGAGCTCGTCTCTCGGCGTTCTGCAAGTGGCCTCCTCTGTTTTGAAGGCTCTATGGGCGCTATTAATGGTTGCCTCCTCTTGACTATATTCGTGTCACTGTTGTTTTTAATTGTTGGTTCAATGGCTTCACTATTTAACTTGTCCACTGATCGGTTTGTTTCCAGGTTGCGGCCACAAGGTGACCCAGTGTTCGCCCTCTGCTCGTCGGCTAGACACAGGTAAGCTTTCCCTCTTTGATTCAGTTCCCATTTCTCATCTTCTTTCGGTGCTAACAATTTGTGCTCCTTGTGAGCAAGGTTCCTTGTTGGTTCGTGGCCTGTCAAGACCTCTCCTCCAGCGATTTCAGCGCCTCCTCTAGTAAGTGTGGGTTACAAACCCTGGCTCTGTTCCTATTCTTTAGTTAGGGCTTTTTTTCTTCCCGTTGTTAACTGTTATGAACTATGGTTGCAAGTGGATGTCGGGTGCTATGGCTATGGGTTTCGGCTCCTCTTGCGACTTGCTAGACCGGGTAGGGTCTTTCCATGAAACTTGTGTTTGGCATCTGTTGATATTTTGGGTCTTGGTTACAGGCTTCGGCCTCTCTGTCGGTCGCTTATGTCAACACTTCTATCATTGTAATGGGTAGACAGGTCTTTTGGTTTTAACTTGGAATTGTGAGAATTGAACTCGTCCTCAGGGTTTCGAACCCAGGTTTCTCTGTCTATTTTGTAATATGAATTTGTCCTAACTTTGGACTGTAAATGAATTTAAATACTTCTGTAGATTTGCTTCAAACAATATTTGCAAGGAAAAATAATGCGTGTGAATTTATGTGGTACCTGGTCGTAGATGTTTTCTTCTCGCTGGAAATTTGGTTGTGGTTGTTATGAAACCCTCTGTTAGTTTTCTTTATCACGCGCTCGATGCTCTTCAAGAACTGTAGGTAGTTGTTGTGAATAATCGTCGGTTCTTCGACAGTTGTTTCTTCCGTGTGTTTGTTATAATGCTTCCACCAGATCTCTGTTTCGCTGACTCTGATATTCTAGATGCTTGTTAAAAAGATTAATCTGCCAGTTCTTGTCTCTGTTTAGAAATACACTCAATTCATTTTAAGAACAGAAAGGAAATATAATCTTGCTGCAAATGGACTCAGATGATTTCGAAAATCTCTTGTATGTTTCTATTCTTCTTTGGCTGTAATGGAAATCCACCTTTACAATGTTTCATTTTTTCCTTTTGTATGATTTGTTGAACAGTTTTAAAAACTGTCAACAGTTACATGTAGTTACCATGAGTAACTGTTAATTTCCATTTGTCTAAATTCTGGAATTAATTTAAAAACAGAAAGTTTTTTTTTTCCTTTAAAAAAAAACATCATAACGAAAATAAAAAAGAACTTGCTATCATGTCCTAAATGCTAGTAACTAAGAAAATTTAAAAAAAAACTCAGGTACAGTGACCTGTCAACCTGTCAACCTATGAGACAAACACTTCCTCTTGTTCACCCCTAGTTGGATGCTCCTGCATCAGGCTCCCGGGTAACAAAAATTCATGGCTCCGGTCCATGAGCTCCTCGATAGAATACCCTGCATGTTGTATTTGTCCTGCATCAAGCCACGAACTGTCCTCAATGGGCGGTTCTTCCACTTGATGAGGCACTGTAGGTACTCCTCCTTTCGAGTCCCCCTGGCCACTTGTGTGTCAAGGATTCCTTCGCGAGTGGCTAAGCCGAAGGCATTTGTCTCATCCATGAACTACTCTTTTCCTGGGTGTCCCGCTTTGGCTGTGCCGAACTGTCCTCTTCTAGATTGGCAGTGTATGGAAATAAATCCGCCACATTAAAAGTGGGCGATATTCCTATACCTGGAGGCAATTGCAATTCATAGGCATTGGCAGAAAACTTACGCAAAATTTTACAAGGTCCAATTTTTTTGAATTTCAGCTTATTGTATTTGCCCTTAGGAAATCTTTCCTTACGCAGATGAGCTAGGACCTGATCCCCTACATTAAATTGTACCTCACATCGTTTCAAATCGGCGCTATGTTTGTACCTCTCACTGTTGTCCTGTAACTTCATCTTCACCTGCTCATGTAGGTTGTTAATTGCTCTTGCAAAGTCTTCCTCGTCAGCACTTCTTTTCTCCAGCTGTCCCAAATCCCGCAGCGTGTGCACTCCTCAGGGATGCATTCCATACAAGATTTGAAAATGACTACTTCCTGTGCTTTGATTTGGTGAATCGTTGTAAGTGAATTCTGTTTGGGCAAGTACACGATCCCACATTTGTGAATTTTCTCCCACTAGACTTCGCAGCAGGTTTCCTAAACTTCTGTTCACCACCTCCGTTTGCCCATCAATCTATGGGTGATAAGCCGAGCTGAAGTTCAACTGTGTGTCCAACTTCTTCCACAGGATGCGCCAGAAATGTCCTGTGAATTTCACATCCCTGTCAGAGACAATGGACTTAGGTAAGCCGTGCAGCGTAACAATCTCCGTGAAAAACAAGCGTGCTACGTGAGTGGCATCACTGATCTTCCTACAAGGAATGAAATGCGCCATTTTTTAGAACCGGTCCACTACCACCATAACATAATCTTAACCTCGTTGTGTTCTTGACATACCCAAGACAAAGTCCACGCTGACTGAGTCCTACGGTCTACTTGGAATAGGCAGTGGTGTGTAGAGTCTCGTATTCAGACTGTGTCCTTTCGCCAACTGACACAATTTACACCTGGTTACAAATCGCTGCACATCTCTTCGCATCATTGGCCAGTAATAAAAGTGACTAAGCTGATCAAAGGTCCTGTCAATGCCCAAATGTCTGGCTAGGCCTCCGCTATGCTTCTCCCGAATGATGTTCTCCCTCATCAAACAATCGGGGATACATAGTTGTCCTCCTTTAAACAGCAGCTTCTCCTGTAAGTTATAGTCCAACCACGGACTATTATTTCTCAACAAAGGGTTTTGGCAAGGTTCATAAGCCTCCTTAAAATCTGCATCTATCTGATACAAGTCTTTCAGGTGTTCAAAACCCAGTACTTGTATCGTGCTCTCCTGCAAGAGAAAACTCTCCTGCTCAACGCATCTACTACCTTGTTGGCATGTCTGCTAATATGCTTCAACACAAACGTGAAACTCTGCAAGTATTCAACCCACTTTGCATGTTTATGGTTCAACTTATGTTGTTGCATAACATACTGCAATGCAAAATTATCAGAAAACAAAACAAACTCATTACCCAGTAAATAGTGTCTCCAATGTTTCAATGCTTGGACGACAGCATAGAACTCCTCGTCATAAGACGAGTATTTCTGTCTACTTTCATTTAGTTTTTCACTGAAGTAAGCTACTGGTTTGTCTTCCTAACTGAGTACGGCCCCAATGGCTATACCACTGGCATCACAATGAACTTGAAAAAGTTTGTTGAAGTCAGGTATCCTTAAAATTGGCCTCTCAGTGATCTTCTTCTTCAATATCTGGAAGCTCTTTTCTGCAGCATCAGTCCACTGAAAGGGTTGACTCGCCTTCTTGATTATATCCAACATAGGTACACAAATTCCACTAAAATCCTTTATAAACTTGCGATAGAAACCTGCCAACCCATGAAAACTTCGAACTTCGAACAGACTCTTAGGGGATGGCCAGCTAAGTATAGCTGCAACTTTTTTTGGGTCCATTTTCAGCTCATTTTCTGCAATCACGAAACCCAAAGACTAACTCCTTCTGAAAGAAGGTACATTTCTTCAGATTTATCAGCAACTTGTTCTGCTGCAACTTCTCTAGAACATATTGAACATGTCGAAAATGTTCCTCCTTGGTCTTGCTGAAAATCAATATATCGTCAAGATACACAATCACAAATTTCCCAATGAACTCCTTCAACATCTCGTTCATCAAGTGCATAAAAGTACTAGGTGCATTACTCAACCCAAATGGCATCACCAACCATTCATACAGCCCTTCATTAGTTTTGAAAGTTGTTTTCCATTCGTCCCCTTCCCGGATTCTAATCTGGTGGTATCCACTCTTCAAATCTATCTTCAAAAAATATGCTGCCCCGCTCAAACAGTCCATCATATCATCCATTCGTGGCAATGGAAACCTATACCTGATCGTAATCTTGTTTATTGCTCGTGAATCTGTGCACATCCGCCACTCACCTCCTTTCTTGGGAGCAAGAACTGTCGGAACTGCACATGGGCTTAAGCTTTCTCAAATCAGTCCCTTATCCAGCAACTCTTGTACCTGTTTTCTAATCTCCTCATTGTCTTTGGGGCTCATCCGGTAAGCAACTTTGTTCGGTAAACTAGCTCCAGGGATGAAATCTATGTGATGATTGATACTCCGCTTTGGTGGCAATTTATCTAGTAGATCGTCCACCACAATGTCGCTAAATTCCTGCAACATTTCCTGGATTTCTTCAGGTAAATCAGAGATTTCAGTGTGCAACAGCGTTGTTCTTCGTCTCCTTACAATAGCATATTTCACCTCGTCATCTTCAATCTGTTTCAAAAATTGTTTTCCACCCACCAGTAATACTTTTGTTCCACTAGTTTCTGTTGTTTCCTCCTCCTTGATGGGCACTAGCGTATGCTTAATCCCATCCTTAACAAACTTGTAACAGTTTGTTTTCCCATCATGAACAACTTTCCAATCATACTACCACGGTCTACCTAGCAGAATATGACACATGTCCATGGGCATGACATCACAAATAACTTTGTCCCTATATTTGCCAATATGAAATTCCACCTCACATTGCTCATCAACTAGCAGTTGGTGACCCTTCTGTAACCACGACACCTTATAGGGGGTTGGATGCTTTAGTGGTTTTAGACCCAACTTCTCCACCATCTCTGTTGCAACTAGATTATCAGTGCTTCCACTGTTTATAATCAGTTTGCAGCATTTGCCATGCGACTTACACACAGTCCGGAATAATGCCTTTCTTTGGGTTTGTTCAGTTGTTTCTTTTGCCGGTTTGAACAATACCTTGTTCAAGACTAAGGCCTCTCCTGTCTCCGGTACATTTTCTACCCCCTGAGGTGGTGCCTCTGCTTCTTCTGTCTGAACAACATATGCTCCTCTTTGACCAGCATGTTCTCCTTCAGGACACTCAAAGGATCTGTGCCCCCACTTGTGGCACTTGTAGCACTGGTAGACAGCACCTCTGCCTCTACGATTTCCTCTCCCTCTCTGGTATGGCCCTCCTCCCCTAGTGTTGCCTTCCTTTTCTGCTGTCCCTGAGGTTTTTGAACTATTGCCCTCTTCACTGTTGTTGGCAGTTCTCCCTCTGCCAAAGGATTGTCCTTTCCCTCTGCCAATTCCTCATCGTCTCCTGCCATTTTGCTTTCTTGTGATCTTTTCTTTTGCCTCTAAGGCACTCTGGTATGCTTGCTCTATGGTTTTCGGAGAAAGAATACTTATCTCGTCCAATATCTCCAACCTTAGGCCATTCACAAACCTCGCTGTCTTTTCTAAGGTGTCTTCAGTATAACCAACAAATTCACCCGATAAAATTCTTCAGTATATTCTTTCACCGTCATTCCTCTCTGCTTCAAATTCTATACTTGTTGATGCAGAGCAATCTGGTAATCTTTGGGCAAAACCTGCCTTTCATCTTGGCGACCATTCTAGTCCACTTTTTAATTGGTAACTTATTCAATCTTCTCCTCTCTGCGTGGACACTGTCCCGCCATAAGGCCGCGTGTCCTTTCAGCTTGGTAGCAGCAAATCTAACTCTCCTATCCTCGCTGACCTCCTCACATTCAAAATACTTGCCCAGCGCACTAATCCAGTGCAACAGCACTTCTGTGGACAAACTGCCATCATAATTTGGAATTTCAGGCTTTGGCTTACTACTAGCCAACAAGATTAACCTTAACAATTTTATCGCAGGTCCTTCTTCATCTGATCCATCCGTTGTAACTACAGCCTCTTCCTCACTGTCATCTCCTACTTCCGAATCCCTTCTCCTTTCTACTTCTATTGTCGCCAAACGGGCATTGAAGATCCTAATCTCTTCCCTCAATCCCTCATCTACTACTTTTCGAATAGCTCTGCGACGACCTCTTCTTCCAGTGTCCATTTTATAAAAAAATCAATTAATTGTAACCTGCTTTGATACCAAAATTGATGGATGTAAATGTTTGATTAATTGAATTATTAATAGAATGACTTTTGGGGATATCCGACTGTTGTTTGATATTTTGTTGTGTTTAATTGTTTGGTACGAGTTTTGGCTGTGAGGGAGACACCTGTCTCTACCTTGGATTCCATCCTCCCGCCTTATGCTACGCTTAAAACCCTAACACTCCACTTACCAAGTCATTTTTTACTTTCACTCGGTTGCGCTGAGAGGTTCTGCACTCCGGTTTTCACCTGCGATTTCGTAGGGTTTCTTTGTGGCACTATTTGTATTCCTCAGCCACGGCTCTGCTCCGTTGGCTGGGCTCTGCTAGTGTAATGTTGTTGTCTGTGGCTTTTGGTCCGTCGATCTATTTGAGGGTTTCCAAGCTCGTCTCTCAGCATTCTGCAAGTGGCCTCCTCTGTTCTGAAGGCTCTATGGGCGTGGTTAATGGTTGCCTCCTCTTGAGTGTATTTGTGTCACTGTTATTTTTAATTGTTGGTTCAATGGCTTCACTGTTTAACTTGTCCACTGATCGTTGTGTTTCCAGGTTGCAGCCACAAGGTGACCCAGTGTTCGCCCTCTGCTCGTCAACGAGACACAGGTAAGCTTTCCCTCTTTGATTCAGTTCCCACTTCTCATCTAGTGTGGGTTACAAGCCCTGGCTCTGTTCCTATTCTTCAATTAGGGCTTTTTTTCTTCCCATTGTTAACTGTTGTGAACTGTGGTTGCAGGTGGATGTCAGGCGCTACGGCTATGGGTTTCAGCGCCTCTTGCGACTTGCTAAACCAAGTAGGGTCTTTCCATGAAACTTGTGTTTGGCATCCGTTGATAGTTCTGGGTCTTGGTTACTTTGTCGATCGCTTATGTCAACACTTCTGTCATTGTAATGGGTAGACAGGGCTTTTGGTTTTAACTTGGAATTGTGAGAATTAAACTCGTCCTCAGGGTTTCGAACCCAAGTTTCTCTGTCTATTTTGTAATATGAATTTGTCTTAACTTTGGACTATAAATGAATTTAAATACTTCTGTAGATTTGCTTCAAACAATATTTGCAAAGAAAAATAATGCGTGTGAATTTATGTAGTACGTGGTCGTAGATGTTTTCTTCTCATCGGAAATTTGGTTGTGGTTGTTATGAAACCCTCTGCTGATTTTCTTTATCACGCGCTCGATGCTCTTCAGGAACTATAGGTAGTTGTTGTGAATATTCGCCGGTTCTTCAACAGTGGTTTCTTCTGTGTGTTTGTTATAACGGTTCCACCAGATCTCTGTTTCGCTGACTCTGATATTCTAGATGCCTGTTAAAAAGGTTAATCTGCCAATTCTTGTCTCTGTTTAGAAATACACTCAATTCATTTTAAGAACAGAAAGGAAATATAATCTCGCTACAAATGGACTCAGATGATTTTGAAAATCTCTTGTATGTTTCTATTTTTAATGGAAATCCACCTTTACAATGTTTCATTTTTTTCCTTTTGTATGATTTGTTGAACTGTCAATAGTTACATGTAGTTACCATGAGTAACTGCGAATTTCCTTTTGTCTCAATTCTGGAATAAATTTAAAAACAAAGTTTTTTTTTTTCTTTTTTCAAAAAAAAACATCATAACAAAAATAAAACAAAACTTGCTATCATGTCCTAAATGCTAGCAACTAAGAAAATTTTAAGAATACTCTGGTACAGTGACCTGTGAACCTGTCAACCTATGAGACAAACACTTCCTCTTGTTCACCCCTAGTTGGATGCTACTGCATCAGGCTGAATGGTGGACCTTCACACATATTCCTTCCTCACATGAATGGTGAGATTTCACAAAGGAGGAAGGATGCATTGAGACAGAGATTTCAGGATATCCCCTGATAAAGTGTTAAATGCCTTCCCAAAATTTTCCACTAGCATTGGGCAATTTGCAAGCTATGATGTTATTAGAGATAAGGGGGCTAAGAAGCCCTATTCTTGGTGGATAACTCATGGGGCAACATGCCCTCCTTTACAACATTTAGACATGAGGCCCTTCTCTCGGGTTACTTCGTCCTCTCAACAGCGATTAGCCATGAGGCTCCTCTCTCAAGTTATTTCATCCTCTTCTTGTGAGAGGAATTGAAACAGATAGAAATATGCATAGTTTGAAGAATAGCAAGCTTGCGTAGTCCAAGGCAAAGACAATGTTGTATGTGCACACCAACCTTCACAATAGATAGAAATATGTATAGTTTGAAGAAGAACAAGCTTGCATAGTCTAGGGCAGAGACAGTGGTGTATGTGCACACCAACCTTCATCTTATTTACAAGATGAGCGAAAAGTGCTTGAAAGAGAAAACAAAGATGTGGGATGTGTTTCTCGATGACATGGGTTTGGGCTTGAATCAAAATCAGCCACCTTGGATCTTAATGACTTAATGAGAAACTGCAATTTATGGTCAACTTCTTTTGTTTTTAGTTAATTTCTAAATGTAAACTTATATCATGATCCAAATCATGATTGTATACATATCATTACAAACTTACAACGTAAACATGTGGAATTTGAATCTATGATTGAATTTGTTAGTTGTATCATCATGAAAATTTGTGTCCCATGTCAAACTCATATTTTCATGTCTTGTGTGTCGCTTGTTTGCCTATGGACTTGGTAGGCTACATTCCACATTAATACCCTAAGTCAATAATATAGATTCTCATATTTTCCACATTAACACCCTAAGTCAATAATATAGATTCACATATTTTCATGTCTTGTGTGTCTCATGTCTACTTGTCAAGGAACATAAGGAACATGCCTACCTGATATAGATTCTCATATTTTCATGTCTAGTGTGTCGTCTACTTGTCAAGGGAACATGCCTACCTGTTAAGGAACTTAGTAGGCTGCATTCCACATGAATACCATAAGTCAATAATATAGATTCTCAAAAACTCACCTAACTACCCAACAAAAATTAATAAAAATTAAAATTAATAAAAATTGTGTAAGACATTACATCTCTACCATACTTACACCTCTCAACACAATAAATAAATTATAAAATTTTAATATGAAATATACATCATTAATACATTATCATAAATAAATTTTAATATATAAAAATACATCATTAGCTTTGGTACTTTCCAAAATTACATAATCATATTGTGTAAAAAACATATTTGTTTAAGTAGGCATATCATTTCAAACATTTACATCCGACTAAAATTTACATCCTTTTTTCACTATTAGTTTTTAGTTCAATTATGTTTTCCCTTTTTTTCCGTTCAAAAAAGGTCTATCTAACCCTTTTCTGCTTTTAATCAAATTGTATAACAAACATGTTTGTTTAAGTAGGCATATCATTTCAAACTCATACATCCGGCTAAAATTTACATCGTTTTTTCATGGTTAGTTTTTACATCCAAGCTTTTCTTAACCCCTTTCAATTATGTTTTCCCTTTTTTCCCTGTTCCAAAAAAGTCTATCTAACCCTTTTCTGCTTTTAAAATGCGTCATTACTTTTTAATTAAGCCATATTTCATTTCAATTTATTTTTGTAACTTTATCTTATTTCAATTCATTAAGCTGAATAGAATCATAAGATTTCTTATCAAGATAATTTAGTTCCTCATTTTTGTTCAATAAATGATTTATTTCAGACAAAACTCTCAAAATACCAATAAATAAAGGTTGAGGACTTGAGTTTGGAATGTGAGACAAATAATTTAGTTCCTTGATCTGGAATCTGAATCTGAGACAAAACTACCAAAATACCAACAAATAATAAAGGTCAGGACTTATAGTGTGGAATGTAAGACAACTATCAAAATACCAATAATAAATAAAGGTTAAGACATTTTCTCGTAAAGTAGAGGATATGGTTTTGAGAATAGGTTAAGACATTTTCTGGTAAAGTAGAGAATATGGTTCGAGGATATAGAATAGGATATGGTTTGACGATAGGTTAAATAAAGGTTAAGACATATTCTCGTACAGGATATGGTTTTGAGAATAGGTTAAGGCATCGAGGATATGGTTTTGAGAATAGGTTAAGACATTTTCTGGTAAAGTAGAGGATATGGTTCGAGGATATAGGATAAGATATGGTTTGAGGATAGGTTAAATGAAGGTCAAGGCATTTTCTCGTAGAGGATATGGTTTTGAGAATAGGTTTAGACATTTTCTGGTAATGTAGCGGATATGGTCTGAGGATATACGATAGGATATGGTTGGAGGATATATGATAAAATTTGAGAGGGTGGTAAAGTAGAGAAGAAATTGAAATATAACACACATTCCACTGATACTGTTACATGTACTAACAAATAAATAGCCCATCACTAAACACTTTCCACTCTATATGAGACCTAAACTTTTGATTGCAATAAAACGAAAAAACCAGATCTGATATGCACCTCCAAATCGTAAAACTCAAATTCACAAGATCATAAAATGGGGCCAAATCAAATGTATAAACTAAACCATAAAATGGGCCAAATCAAATGTATAAACTAAACCATAAAATGGACCAAAATGTGTAAACTAAACCAGATCTGATAGGCACATCCAAATCGTCAGACTCAAATTCACGAAATCATAAAATGGGGCCAAATCTAATATGTAAAACTCAAAATATGCAACCTCAATTTCCATAAGCTCGAAGTGCATATAGGAACCAGATTTAACCAACGACTGTATGAGTAGCAAAGTTTGTTAATTGTACATTCATTGTATATTCAACTTGTTCGCGAGGAATCCATTCGGTCAGGCCATCTAACTATTTACTCTCCATGTCGTTTCACAAGCATTAGTTCCACTGCATTCAACAAGGATATCTCGCCTCGTACACAGATTTTGCAGGATCTTAATTACATCTCACTATTAGTCCACATATTAAAGGTTGAAATTTACATCAAGCTAAAATAGATGCAGCACTGCCAAACCCAAAACTAAGAGTCACACTTAATGTGCCATTTTTCCTGTACCGAAGGCTTATTGTTTGTTAAAATTGTAAGCAATAATGACTAAGATTGAAAGAATGGAGTGACAATGGCAATTACAGCAAGACTAACTGTCTTCTTTGCTGCCTATTCAATTTTGAAAAGAGCCGAGGGTTGAAGTGATATTTCTCTATTTTTGCAAACACAACCCTTTTTTTTGCAAGCACAACAGAATTATAAACACGTGCGTGCTAGTTGATGACTGCACTGTGAAGACGTGCATTAAAGTTTGTTCCAGGAATAAGACATCCTGAAGATGAAATCATTAACCATTTAAAGAAATTCTGACGATGAGAGAAACAACCATAACAAATGCCTTTATCTGAAAACCAAGTAGAACAATACTTATTTGCCATATATCATATCTAAGTTTCAAATTTAAATGAACAATTATCCAAACAAATAAGCAAATAATGGAGTAACAACCAGAGGAATATGAAGAACCTTATTTGCCACATCTTATCAAATTTCAATGAATAATTATCCAAACTTATCACGAAATAATGGACTCTGGACCCTGCAAGCAGTAGGATATAAACCTTATTTCATACTTTAATAGCCAAATCACATCAAATTTCAACAAATAATTGTCCAAACAAAAATATGCAAATAATGAGCTCTGTGTGACTCGAGTCATCCTCACATGGGCCGGTTTTCAAGGCCAAATTAATTATACATCATGAGCTGGAGTGGGTTTGCTTATTTTGAAGGCAAAGTTTATGATTAATTTGAAGAATATCTTTATTATGAAAGGACAATTTATCTAGTCTGGCTAAATCAACTTTATCTGTTAAAAAGATGTCCAGACCTAAATAAGCAAATAATGAGCTCTGTGTGACTCGAGTCATCCTCACATGGGCCTGTTTTCAAGGCCAAATTAATTATACATCATGAGCTGGAGTGAGTTTTCTTGTTTTGATGCAAAGTTTATGATTAATTTGAAGAATTAATCTAGTCTGGCTAAACCAACTTTATCTAGTCTGGCTAAATCAACTTTTTCTGTTAAAAAGATGTCCAGACCTAACACCACTTACTTCTGACATTCATAAACTTTATTGCCTCTTTATATGTGACTGAATGCAATATACGATGTTTTATGAAAATAAGCAGCCGCATTGAAGCGGGATCTTTCAGAAGCATAGGACTATACAATTAGTTATTCATTACTTCTCACTCACAAGCACCTCCTAGAATTCTCAGAGATGAAATCTTCTCATAGAGTTGAAATCAATCTTTTCATGACATATTGCGGAGAAACTTAGAACATGGAAGAAATTAATTAAAAAAAAACACAAACTTTTACCACGCAACAAGGCAGATACCCGGACAGAAGATTTAAGAAGACAATAAAACTAGCTATATTTTCCAAAGGATTTTTGAATTCCGAACACTGAAAAAGACAAGCATGTGAGAAACTTGAGTTCCTACAGATGCAGTAACAGCTGAGTTCTGTTACTCTTGTAACAACAACTATACCCAATCAGAAGGTTTAATAGACCTTCTCATTGTTCACCTCAATTGCTTATCAGAAGAACAACGGCATTCAGCCTATATGCGGCATGCATGCATCTGGCCGTTAAATCCTCAATCACCTTCAGGAAGATTCAATAGATTTGCGGGCACATCGTCGCACTCTCCTATAACCCAGATCAAAATAGAACAAACTGATGTAAACATTTATACACCTTTAAAGAAAATCTTCTTAACGATCATGAAAAGAATACCACTTTACAAAATAACCGGATCATGAATCCTCAAAATATAGGGATTTAAGAATAAAATACATGGCAACTGTTCAAAATCATAGAAGTACCTATTGTAGGCCTGATTATCATTCTGATATACTTGGGCGGCTTCAGGATTTGCTGGGCTGGCGGGATTTGGATCCGTGAGCAGAGACTGTAAGATGAACGTTCAAAAATCATCAATAAATAAGCTAATAGTAAGCAGAGAAGAATCTAAACGATGTTAAACGTCTCACCTGAATTGATGCCAATATTGTACAAACGTTATGGCAAGGTGACCAAGCATCCTGGATGATGTCCATGCACAGAGTTCCATCATGATATACTAAACAAGACCGATCGACATAGTTTCAAATTTACCAAATATGTAAGTTCATGACATCAAAGAAATATCCTAAAAGAACATAACAAAACTTTCGACAGAACACTTAAAAACTGCAAAGAAAAAGAAAAACCCTTGAGTGCAGAACCATACATAATGAATTTAGTCCACTTTGGCATAACACAGAATATCAGTTTCAATGAAAATACTGATAAAGTTATAAAACAATGCTCAAGAAAAATCTCTAATTAAATTTACTTTGATACTGTGCTTTTCTGAACTCAAAGAGCAGATGTAACTCACTTAACATTTCAAATTACTAGCGAAATATAAGCTTCATGTCAAAAAAGTTCCAAAATCGATTGAACTGAATCCCAATTCTGCAACAACTTAGGTAGATCACGTGAATTAACATTTACAGCCAAAAGGTTCCAAAATCGCTTAAACTGAATCCCAATTCTGCAACAACTTCGGTAGATCACGTGAATGAACATTTACACCCAAAAGGCGGATGAACTCTAATCCTATTTATGCGCCCACCAATTGTATTTAAATCTCACAATCAATGAATTTCACTTAATTCAAATAACTCAAAAATATATATATAGGAAAAAAACCGAAGTACATTCTTTTTATGCCTCCTAGATGAACATGCCTCAATAACACGGCTCACAGTTTAACCTTTAACCATTCCCATCATTTACTTACGAATCCATGCCACAAAATTGACTAACCTTAACCTCAATGCAACATCTATTGCATTTAAATACCAAAAAAAAATACATTTCACTTTGAAATTCAGATAACCAATCCATACACAAAAAATCGTGCTCTATTGGTAGTGTTTTGCTTGGAAATGTACGCCAGAGATTATATTCTACTCCCCAGAAAATTCGTTTTGTAATTAACTAAATCCCATAAGAAGTACACTTCAATGCGGCAATCAATTCGTATATATTGAATCAGGAAATTCGAGTTGCTTACCTTATCACAGAAATCTAAATCATTAACATGGAAGTTTAGATCTGCAATTCTAAAACGCTGACACTTACCATTAGGATGGAAGATATCTGAGGTAAATCGCACTCTAGGCGGCTTCTCAGGATAATTTTCCCCAAAAATTAACCTCAACCCAAAAATCCCACCTGCGCAAAAAATCGAAAATTCAGACATCAAATACAAATCCAGACATCGATTCTTTTTTAGGTGATTAAGCTAATTAATAGGTACCCAAAACGCCATATGAGTCGAGAGTTATTGCGGAAATGATAATAATATATTACCTTCCCAGGGGGTCTCATCAGGACCAAAGATGGTAGCGCTCCATACAAAGAGATTCTCTTCGGAGTGAGGACTTGCACTACAACCCTAAGTGACCAAAACCGCTCGAAGTTTAACACAAGATATCTTAAAAACGAAAACTCGTGACCAAAACTGCTCGAAGTTTGACACAAGATACCTTAAAAACGAAAACTCGTGGCAGCACAATAAAAAGAAACACAAAATTCACAGAAAACAATAAAAGAAAATACCCAATTCACGGAATACCACAAAGACAAAGAACAATCCAGAGAATACCATACAAAAAAAACACCCAGTTCCCAAAAAAGCATGAAAACAAACACACTGTTTCAAACACAATGGAAAATCTTAAAAATGCATACATATATCCAAAATTAGAAGAAAGATCATCACAAAGAGGAAATGCGACGGCAGTTAACAGAAAAACTGTACCTCCGGAGGCTCGTCCCTAATAGCCTTCAAGTCAGACATCAGCCGAAGCTGTGCAGAGGACGACATTCTCAGCGCCAGAACTAGGGCTAGGGTTACACCTCCCCGTGGGGCAGCGAAATTTTACAGATCAACCCGCTTTTCCCGTATGGGCTCCCGTCAGATCTCAGGAAATCGAGCTCCAGTTCGCGCAAGTTGCACAGATCTATTGCTACGACTAAATCCAGAAAGAGAAAAATGCCGAGTTCGATCAACGAAGAAGACCAAGGCATACGGTTAACGAAGATAAAAAAGAGCTCAAGCAGTGGCCAAGACTCAAACCTGCAATATTCTTCCCACCACTGCTCCTGCCCTTCTTGACAATTGACAACGAAATGTAAGGAGAAGAACAGATCTAAGATGGGAGCACAAAACGGCAGCCCGTGTTTCCGGCACAACCGGAATCTGTTAGCCCTCGGATCATTGACACGTGTCAACCGTGTGACTTGCCACGTTATTTTTATTTTTGGGGTATTCATAACGAAGGTAGTTATATCTTAATAGCCTTTTTATAGCCTACTTTTTGGAAATTGATTAAGAATGTTAAAATCGTAATTTTATATTTCTCATTTTGTAATTTTGTTAGTGTGGTTAGAATGTTAAATTTGGAGGTTTTTACAGTTATTTATATGATGGGGGATTTATTTAAAGAATTGTGTAATGAATTTATTTTTTTAAGTAAAGTTTTTCCATAGAAATTATATAGGAGAATTTTGGGCGATGTGGTTTATTGTTGGAGATTTATTGAGAGAATTTGTAATAATTTTTTTATCTGTCTAAGTTTTTGATAGTTACTCCATTTATTATTAGACGTGATGATGGATAGAGTAACCATTTCAAATGTATTCATTACATAGTTATCTTCTAGAAATCTCCAACAATAAATTCATTTTAATATTTAAGAATGTAATTTTATTATTATTAAATATTTATAATAAAAAAATTAATATATTAATCACATTAAAAATTTGTTGATTAATCACATTAAAATTGTTAAAATGGTTAGCTTTTTTCTTTTTCATTTTTTCTTAAATTAAAGGAATTTGCAATTCTCTGGGTTTGTTATTTCCATGACAGAAGGTAGATTTCTTCTTAAATTAAAGGAATTCGCAATTCCGTGGGTTTGTTATTTCCATGACATAAGGTTGATTTCAACAATTGTTATTGTAGTTGAGGGTTAGGTAGGTGTTATTTCCATGACATAAGGTCAACTTCAACAATTGTTATTGTAGTTGAGGGTTAGGTAGGTGGGACCAGCAAAGGAATTTGAAACCCTAAGGAGTGCTTAAAGAGTACCCATTCACAAAATGTTGTACACTTTAAGAGTGCACCCATTCATTAATTGTTTTACTGGGTAAATCGTTTTTCCATTCAACATTAAAATTAGTCTAAATTTAAACACAACATAAAAATAATAATGAATCATAGGGGTGGTAGGAGGGGGAGGGATTATATCTAATCCTGAAGGAAAATTTGTTGCCAAATACTCTTAGGGATAGGGTAGGAAAACCAAAAATCAAGCAGAAATGTATGGACTTTTATTGGGTCTATTGGGAATTTCAAAGCTAATAATCATGGGTGACTATATGATTACTATACAACACATGATCAATGGTTCCTATCCAAAGGAGAATCTCCTCAAACTCCTCCTCAAAAGAATAAATTGTGCTTTGGACCTCCTACCCTCAAAGTCTCTCTTCCATATCCTCAGAAGCCAAAATTCAAAGGTAGATCGTCAAGCCAATCTAGCCTACCTCCTAGAAGTGGGTCAAAGGGAAATCAATAGTCTCAAAGATTGGCATATTATTACATAACTCCCTAGTGTATGTATTCCACTCCACACATTCATCCCTATGACGCCCCCTCGCTGACACACCAAGGGTTAATGCAAACATAAGAATGAAAGTTTTATGGGCCAAGCTAATCAGCATCGCGACACACACTGTGCTACTAGTCCATGCATGGGAAGCTATATTAACTCCCCACGCTCCTCCTCACCTTGTAAAAAAGAGCTTGCCTCATACTGCTCCACCGCCTTGTAGAGTGATGAATCTGGCGAGCTAGAGCATGTTGTGTTTTAATGGTAATTCAATTGGCATTGTGTATGAGGGCTTCCATTTTGATCTTAAATTCTAGGCCTAGTTTGGGCCCCCCTCACAACTTTGTCTAGGCAAATTCTCCTCTAGGGATCTCTTCCTCCCACCTCCATTCAAATTCTAGGCTCTTCCCCTTTAATATTATCATGGCATCTGCAAGTCTGGGCACCAATATGTAACAGCCCTAGTGAAAATCCCTTGTAAAAATATATAAGGCCATGGTGATAGGACATGTATTCCAAGCTAAATGGTGGGGGAAACATCCTAGTGGTTGTTGATTCAGTTTATTATGGCTAAGGAAATTGGCAAAGGCAATGGCTAAGGTTTTGGAAAGGCATGAAGCATTAATTGGTATTTTATTTATGAAAATAATGGAAAT
This sequence comes from Pinus tabuliformis, assembly GCA_031772625.1. Taxonomy (NCBI): domain Eukaryota; kingdom Viridiplantae; phylum Streptophyta; class Pinopsida; order Pinales; family Pinaceae; genus Pinus; species Pinus tabuliformis. The sequence continues at coordinate 1,580,563,997 of CM062820.1, read as the reverse complement.
TAGGAGAAAAGGAAGGTGAAAGGTCACAGGTTGCATGTGAGGAGGAAAATGAAGGAAAATAATGGAAAATGAAGAAAATAGAGGCCTCATTAATAAAAAGGCTTCTGAGGATCAATGGGCAAGACTTGATCAATTCAGTTTTGGAGCTCTCTCATTATTCTCTCTCTCTCTCTCTCATACTCTTGGATACTTAGAGTTTTCTTGGAGCACTCTTGGAGGGTGTGGCATACTTGGAGTTTTGGAGCAAGAAGGCAAAGGAAGAGTAGGAAAGTGCAAGAGGGCATTGGTATCAGCAGCTACAACGGGTTTTGCTTGCAGGTATCGAGTTGCATGTATGTTTTCCTCGTTATTTTTGGCATGCATGGCACATGGATGTGGGTTCTTGATCATGATCTGTCACTGGCATGGAGAATTGCCTTGATTGACAGTGGATTTGCCTAGCCTTGTCATTTTCTGGATAGCCACGGTGTTGTGGGTTTATTTGCTTTGTTTCTGGTTGGTTCTCATGTTTCCTTAGCTTGGGTTGAGCTATTAGTTCCTATAAGCCTTGTTGGACAAATGCTCAAGAGCCCTGTAACGACTTGGGTTGAGTTATTAGTCTTGTAGCCTTGGTTGGACAAACGCTTTGAGCCCTAGAATAACTTGGGTTGAGTTACTAGTCCCGTAACCTAGGTTGGACAAAGCTCTAGAGCCCTTCGTGGGTTGAGTTACTAGTCCCGTAGACTTGGTTGGACAAACAAGCTCGGTAAAAGTTTTGGGTTGAGTTACTAATCCTGGGATTCGGGTTGGAACAAACACTTTAGAGCTCTGGAAGGCTGGGATAAAAACCGATCTAATGTTGATTTTGTGATGTCCAACCGTGAGGTGGAATCACTGTTTGATGGGTTGAGGTGGATGGTCTCTAGAAGCCCTGGATGAGTTTTGATTGATGTGTTCTATGAGATCCCACATTCATGCTTGGAATATGGCATGGGGTGAATAGCTGAAGAGAGATTTGGCTCAACCATTCTATGGTCGGGTGGAATGTGGAAGTCCCATCCTGGGTTTAGATTTTGCATCATTAATGAAAGGTGATATCTCTTTGTATTTCTATCAGTATTACGATGGATTATATGTGGTGTATATGGCTATGATTTTATTAATATTTATGTCCCTATTATGTTGGCTATATGTATATTTTATGACAACAATTATGTATGGCTCTCAACATGTTTTTACTTGTATGTGAATGGATAATGTGTCTATGACCTAAAAAATGAATATGCAGTAAATGACATGAGGAATCAATGATTCATAGTGATTTTCATATAAGTATGAGATCCCTACACTTAATTATGTTATTTACACCTATAGGTTACATGTTCACGACATGTTTGATGAAATGCATGTCATGGCTAGTAGGGGTCTAGCTAAGGTCTTGATCATCTCATTGCTTTTGCATCATTGTTTCCCTATAATTTTCCTGATTCTAAGAATTCATTCCATTCTGGGTAGTGGCCTGGGCTTTGGGCCTGAAAAAGTGGCTTAAATCTCGGGATTATTGGCACAAAACTGATAATTTTGGTCCACAATCACTGGCAGGCATGCCTATGAGAGCAACTTTGAGTTTTTGGTCGCTCCCTTTCCCATAACATGAGAGTGATTATGGCCTAAGAGGTCCAAAACATCAGTAGGACCGAGGGATAGGTTGTCTGAGTGGTTGACTTCTCTTCTGAGGGTTTTGTTGATGATGTTGGATAACTGTGTGTGATGTTTTGTCAATTCCATTTCCTTAAGGTTGCCTAGGAGGTCGAATCATATCATAGTGGCCTCTTGTAGCATGTTTACCTCGGTTGGACGGTTGCTTGGGTAGATGTGGGAGGAGGATGTTACATAAGAGGCTCTGTAATGAACCCCCTATGATTGATAACATCCTCAACATCACTGGGATGAGGAACTGGCTCCCCCACCCTTACAGCCTAGTCAATTGGAGGAATTTGCTCTCGGGGACCCATCCTTAGAAGAACGTCAGCAGTGCCAAAGCTCAAGGCAGCCTTTGCTGCTTGGATTTCAACTGTTTTGGGCATCTCCTTGAGGTTTGTCTTCAGTGCCTATGCTTGGTTTTTTCTGGCCCTTTCTTCTTATTATGGTGAATTACTCTCCTTTGGATATCCTCTGTCAATTTGTGCTACTCTGAAACCTCCTCCGACCATATGTGTTGTTTTGGGCTATCAGTTCCTCTACTCCCCATTATGTGGTTGAAGGTGGTTTCTGCTACTTAATTTCAGGCCCCTCTTGTGTCCCATTCATCAATCTCACCTCCCAGTGTTCGACCTTCTTGAGCTCGAATGACAAATTTGTCTTAATTATTCACTTACCCTCTAGTGTTTCACTTTCTTCCCTGGAGGCCCTAATGCCCGTTGGCGTCTCGCAAATCCCCTATGTCATCCTCTGCCTATATAACTTGAGATTTGCTTTTATTGCCTCATGAACCCTCCCCATTTCTTCGTCAACCATGTCTACCAATCTTAGCAGTTCTACCACCTCTAAAAGTTTCAAATCTTGTAATGCCTATAATAAGAATCTGGAGGCCCTGTAAGTGGAAAATTTAGATTTAAATGGAAAATTCATCAACAACCCAATTTCCTCATTTTCATTACCAAAGAACTTCAAACTCTCCCGCCAGGACAATGAGTTGGACGTTATTCAAATATAGCTAGATGATCTAAAGTTAAATGGTCAAGCCACAGGGGACTATGAAACTGCTAGCTCTGCTTCAAGCCCGGTCTTTGGTAACCTAAAATTTGACTTGAATAGGCTCGCAGAGGAAGTTGTCTTCTTTCTTATTTAATGGGATCTTTTTGTGAATTTGTCCTTCTATTATCTCAATTTTGTCAGATATATGTATGTAGGCCATATATCATAGTCTTTTCTCTTGGTGGTTTTTTTTATTTGACAGTCAGTTCCTTAGTAAAGGATCCTCTAAAACTAATGCAATGTAATGAATTCCCCATGTATTTGATACAATCAGGTGAAAATTTAATATAATCCTTACTCATGTTTAAAATAATAATAATAATGAATCCTTCTTATTAAGTGATTGTATCTATTTATCAACTTAACATTTTTTTTTCATAATTCTTTGTTTTTCCTATATTTTTAAATGTTTTTATTCATTGTTATTAGTTTGAATAATAATGGAAGAGCCTATTCCCTAATCAGAGAGTTGGAAATATCGCTAAAGAATGGTGGTGGAACCTGTTAGTGTCGGTATCTTCATCCCTCCGTCAGAGATCAAATCCTCTTGTTGCATTTCATATTAGGTGTCCCGCCCAGTCAGTTGCATTCCATTAGGCGCATGGATCATCTGACGATAGTGGCTTTCCTACAGTTTCCCTCATGTCATTTACCTGCTGGCTCATGTTTGTTCATTAAAAAGCATATACAGTCTTCTTTTTGTCTAAAAGATTGCAAATGTCTTTTAGGGTTTCATTGTCAATTAGGTCTAGGGTTTCATTAGGGTTTTGTCAAAAAATGTTTCAAAGTGTCCAATAACAACCAGCAGGCCATGAGGAGGTTCCAGCATCAATAAATTTCATCACCAAGTGTTCGAAAATGTGTTTTTCCTCAAAACTCTGTTTTGAGGAAAAAACAAAGTATTTTGCCTTTATTGTACAAAAATCATGAAATTTTGTTTTCTTCATTGTATATCACTCCATCTGCAACCCTGGTTTCTTTCCTTAGCCCCAGTAGTTCCAACACCTGCAAAACAAGCAAAGCTCAGGTCATTTAGTTCATCACAAAGCTCAAAAGAAGTGAAAAAGTCCAAAAAACAGAGTTTGAAAATAAAGTCATTTTCAAAACATTATGAAAGTGGGTTTTGCAAAATTAAAATTTAAAAGCTTCATGTATAAATCATGTCTCCAAATGTTTAAAGCTCATTTGCACTCCAAGAGCAAAGAGAAAGCAAAGCAAAGTTGTTGTGGTGAGCAAGTGAGAAATTTGGGTGAAAATCGCTCCAAGTCGCTGGGCGCGGCACACTGGGCAGGAGGCGTGGCGCACATACCAGGCGTGGCGCATTGGGCCGCATTTCTTAGTGCAAAATGACACGGGCACGACGCATACGTTGGGCGTGGCGCATTGGGTTGGATGCACGGCGCACACAGCCAAAGAGCCCGAAAACTGCCAAAACTTGCTCCAATCGCCCAAAACGCATGGATTGTCACTTGTCCAAGTAGGTTGACCCTTTGTCATTGCTCTTCGTCCAAATTTCATGGTTGTTTGATGGTGTTTGTTGCATGGTGAATGTTTAAAGGAAAACAAACCCTATCTCTTCAAAATTTTCAAGGGAGATTGTTGCTAGGGTTTTGTATTGGTTGTTTTGCTACCAAGTATCCCTTCACCTCATCACTCCCTTATTTCATATTTTCCTTGCTTTCCCTATTCCCCAAATTCACATACCCCTAATTCACTAATCCCATACCCCAATTCCCATTTCCCAAAATCCCAAAAACAAACTCCCAAACCCTAGCCCCTCCTAAATCATTCCCTAATTCCCTATTTCCCTAAATTCCCCCTCCACAGTCCCTCATTTTACTGTTTTCCCTTGGTGGCAGAGGTCAAACACATCATCAAAGATAGTTCAAGACAGTTTAACACATCAGCACCTACTTATCCAAGACAGTTTATCTACCAGTAGACATGGCATCTGATCCTTCATATGATTATGAAGAGGAAACCGAAAGTGACTCACCTACAGAGGGACATGCACCCAGGAGGCCTCATAGAGGTCGCAAACATATTAGAGAAGAACCAACCACTCTTGTTGAATTATAGGCCTGCCCTCTTGCCATCTCTTGTTTCCAATGTCAGTCATGTTATGAATTTTGTGAGAAGGTTGCTAGCATTCAGTTTCATCATGAGTTGGCTCGTTTGTTTGTACTGCATTTACATGGTGATCAAGCCACTCTAGTTGGTGTCACTTTCACATTAACACCAGAATCCATTTCACTAGCAACCGGTATTCCCAACATTGGAGAGCAATGGAACAAGAGGCAGAAAATTGATCGGCAACATTATGAACCATACATCAAGCCTGGCTTTTTGAGACAGCTCAAGAGAGTGTTTCCTTTTCGGTACCTCAAAGATGAATATGCTCCTTTAATGAAACTGATCATGAAGTATTTCAGCTGTGAGGGCCGGTTCTCCCGTTTATATGCTTATCATATCAGGCTGCTGATGCATTTTACCCGGGTACGGATGATGAACATCCCTTACTTCATGTGCCGAAACATAGAGAAGATGACCACCCTAGTGCAGCACAAGACTCCTCAACAGCAGTTCAACAGTATTTACCATTTTGCTCTCATCAAAATTGTGGTCGTTCATCAGCTTGGCTTACAGGGCATCACTTGGGAGGATTTCATCTCTCGTGAGTTTTTCAGAGCTCAACAGGGACCTTCAGAGGCTTTGCATGAGACAGGTGGACCTTCTTATCAGCATGAGGGCCATGAGACATAGACCGCTAGTGTGCCGGTGTTCATCACCTATCAGAAGGGCACTAGACGGTTGTTTGCAGCAGCCAAGCGAGTGTTATCTCCACCTGGGGTGGAAGGGGCCTCGCTTCCGTCATCAGCACAATAGGTTCAGGACCGAGGCAAGAGGCCACTATAGGAGGAAGGACCATCAGGTGAGCGGGAGACTGATTTCATTCTCATTGAGGGTGATGATGCTGATATGGGCCCACAAAGCACCAATCTTAGAGAAATAATTCAGGAGCAGCAGGCGGACATTGATGCCTTGTCTATCAACTTGGATAGAGCCCAATGGACAATACAGTACCTGGAACAAAGGAATAAGTAGCTGGAGGACCAGCAGGTGATTATGGAGTTGCAAAACATTCGGGAGAATCGCCAAGCTGCCCAAAGGAGGAGGGTGGAGTTCACTTCACTTGAGCAGGAGATTAATGCCGATAGGGAGTCATGGCTTGAAAGAGCCAATATCCACTTGGAGAGGAAGCTAGAAAAGGCCAATAAGGAGAAAAAATTGTTGAGACACATGGCTGTTCATTACATGGTGAGGAACAAAGTTTGCAAGGCGAGAATCAAGAATTTGAAAGCAAAATTGAAAGAGGCATCAAATAGGAAAAAGGAGCATGATCAACTTCAGATATTGGCCGAGGCTTCCTTGGCCCAACATAGCTCTTGATAGAGAAGACTCAGCCCAAATTCCAAAAAATTTCGAGCAATTTTTGCATTTTGGAAATTTTTTGGCACAAAAACAGGATTTTCTGCCCTACGCGCCGTGCCACATGGCGCTCGCTTTTGCTAGGAGCCTCCAAATCACAAAAACTCAACATTTTTGGATTTGGCATGAAAAATTATGCTTGCCTACCTATGGCCAAGAAATTTGGGCAGGTTTTGAGCCCTCAAAAAGGTCAAAAACACTCAAAAAATGACCTCACTGCCCCTATTTTGACACATAGGAAGTAGTGTTGGGAGAATGGACTTTTGGAGGGGAAAATGGAGGCCAAATTGAAAAATTCCACTTGGGTTGGAAAGTAGATAGGTAGACCTTTCCAAAAAGCACACCTGGAGCTCATTTGGACACCGGGAAGGCCTCCAAAAGTGGGTCCAAACAGGCGCGATGCATAGAGAATCAGGCGTGGCGCATAGAGGAAAAATTGCCAGTTTGACCAAGTTTTGCTCTATTTTTCGCCCAGTTTTGGCTAGTTTCACTTTTTCACTTTCCTAATGGCAAATTTGTGATGTAATTTGATGAACATTGATGGATCATGATGTAAATATGTTAAATTTTCACTTGTAGAGGTAGATTCATCAGTTTAAAGGTTGTTTGAAACTGAATGAATCAGTTCCCTTGTTTCTAGAGGCATGTTGTTATGTTGCCTATTTTCTAGTTCTCAGTTTAGAATCAGTTGGATCAGCTCCTAAACATGTGAGCTCGACCCCTAGAGGCAACGATGAACTATGTTTGTCTATATTATGTTGTTTTTCAGTCATTAGCATGGTTGGACTCTTGAGAAATAAAAGAACTTGATTGCACACTCATAATTTCATTTTGACTAAGGAATTGAGACCAGGATTTGCAGCACTCTTTGGGATCCATGTGGCAATTTGTCTTGGTATAGTGCTTTTCTCTGTAATTGTGAATTTGCTTTATGTGTTATGTATGTCATTCTATATCTTGTTTCTTATGAACTAAACAAAACAATGTAAACTTTGAAACGAGAACTGATACTGTTACCCGTTTCGTAGAGATAGCAAAAAAGTGACCTGATTTTGAAAAGGGGTGATGCAGAACACACATGTATTTTTTAGAGCATAGTTTTTTGCACTTTAATTTTTTTATGTACATTATGTTTTAGAATGGTAGTGATTTTCATGCTGATTTGAAAAAGTGGGTATTCTGCATCAAACCCTTTTTTTAAAAGACCTATTTTTTGGCTTTAAATTTTCTAATGTATGAAATGTAAATAATTATTTTGTAAATTTGATAATTTTTGAAGTGGTCGTTTTCTTCATATTTTCTTGTTTTTTTATTTTAATTTTTTTTTTTGTAGTGAGGTTTTTATTGTTTTGCATTTTTAAATTAGAAGGTCGATATTTTGAATTTTTGATATTCTTTTTTCCGAGGAAAAAAAGCGAACTTTTTTATAAGAAATAAAAAAGTTACAAGCATATGAGTTAACATTCCAGAAACATCAGTGATATTGAGACCTACATCAGTCCCAAAAGAGAGAGAAACAGACTCCTCTGTGTATCACCAAACTGTCATATGAAAACAAAAGAAACCATTTTCTCGCCTGCTAGCAGCGCTGGATCGTTGCCTATCATAGACAACTTTGACAAAAAGTTTACCTGTCCAAATCAAAAATCCGTGGGTCTCCTATACAGAGGAAAACAACCCACGGGATACCACCATGTATTTCAATTGTTTGATCCTAAGAAGTAGTCCACAACAGAAAAATAAACAGCAATATTTACATAAGCTCTGATTCCGGATATAGATAGACTGTCAAAAAGAAACTGAAACCAGCTGATATTTTAAAAATTTATGTGTATGGAGGGAGATCCGACACACGGATCTGATCATGCATCTGTTCAATTATTCTCCACGCGTCCACAGCTTGCTGCAGACCTTCTTTAGAAAGCTTGTCTGCATCTTCATTTCTGTCCCTGTAAATATGATCAATAGAGAATACATTAAATTGGTGTTTTAAATTTTGAATTTCTTCCAGGAGCGGCCTCAGCATATAATTTTGGCATCTATATTTTCCATTGACCCAATTTATTACATTCAATGAATCCCCAAAGATCTGAACTGTGAAGATATTTCTGTTTATGAGCCAACATAAAAGAAGTTTGAGGGCAGATAGTTCGGCGAAGTTGTTTGTTCCGGGTCCTAGTCCCACAGAGGCTTTTAGAGAGTGAGAAGAACTTAAATGGATGATGATCCCAGCGCCAGTATTGTTGTTCTGAGCTGCCCCGTCGAAGTAGGCCCATGGGATCCCATCTCTGATTCGTTCCTCTTTTCTGGGAGGAGGTTTCCTAGATTCTTCAGGTTCCGGAATACTAGACAGTATGGCTGAGCTTTGGATAGCAATCACTTCTGCCGGAGTGAGTTTTTCTCTGAAGATGCTTCTGTTTCTTGCTATCCAGATACCCCAACAAATAATGGGGGGAAGGTTCCTCAAGTTCCTCTCTGAGTAGTGGTTCCACCAGTATTCCCATGCTGAAAGAAATGATTCCCCCTCCCATCTCACATTTTTACCTAGTAATTTTTTCATCTCTTCCCATACTTTCCTTGCAAAAGGACAAGCAATGAACAAATGAGGAATGGATTCTGAGTCTGAAAAGCATAAGGGGCATCTACCTGGGCCCTGTTTGAATCTGGATTGTAGAATATCCCAGGTAGGAATTTTCTTTCTTAACACACACCAAAAGAATAATCTTGCTTTTTTTGGGCATTTCAGCTTGAGCAAAGGTTTTACCCACCATTCTGGAAGATCCCACCCTTTTCTCTTCATTAAGTAAGTGTACCCAGCCTTTGGGGAGTAGGATCCAGATTCAGCATGTGCCCAAACCAATTGGTCAGGCCTGTCCTGTATTCTAACATTTGACCTCTTTAGCTCCTGAAGAAACATCCGCCACTCATTTCTCCACATGGGGTCAATTCCCAAATCTTCTTCTGATTTCCATGCTTGGCCCCAAATGGTTGACTGACCCAAATTTGCAATCTGATTTAGACCAGATATCCCCTTCGAATCCAAGTGAGCAATCAGGTCAGGGGATAGAGCGTAGGATTCGTTACATCCCACCCAGGGGTCTCTTCCAATCCTCACATTTTCACCATTTCCTACCTGCCAAGCCAGACCCTGTTCTATAACCTTAAAAGCCTCTGTCGTGGCTTTCCAAATCACAGAAAAATGCCTGCCTTTTTTGTTTGGATTTCTTATCCAATCTTCTAAAGGCATGGGATCAATATATTTGCGTTTTACTACTCTGGTCCATAAATTCTCGGAATTGATTATTCGCCATCCAGATTTTGCTGCCAGGGAAGTGCTGAAATCATAGAGGTTTTTTATGCCCCATCCACCCCAGTCTTTTGGCCTTGCGATTTTGTCCCATGCCACCCAAGGAAGAACTGAATCCTCCTTTGACCCTGACCAAAGGAATCTGCTGCATAGTTGTTTAATCTTGTGGAGAATACCTTTTGGGATCCATGTCAGGGCTGCCCAGAACACAGGCATGGCCTGAAGAACAGAATTCACCAGAGTTAGTCTGCCTGCCCGAGATAGCCACTTGAAGCTCCAATGGGAGATTTTTTGTTCAATTTTGGCCACCAGCCAGTTCCAGTCCTGCTTTTTATACGAGAATGGTTTCAACCAAAAACCAAGGTATTTGAACGGAGTTTCCATATTACAGGACTCAAAAGGCAGATAAGAAGTAATCAGGAGCTCCTCCTGTCTGTTGAAACCCTCCAATATTAGCTGGGACTTCCTTGAGTTTATTTGTAGCCCTGTAGCTTTCAAGAACAGGTCAAGCATACTTTTAAGTTCTTTAATTTCATTTAAACTCCCATTTGTAAATAATAAAATATCATCTACAAATAGGAGATGAGTAATGAACAAATTTACAACAACTTCCAAACCTTTTATCAAACCTGTTCTCTTGGCATTTGATATCAATCTGCTGAGTCAATCTGCGGCTAGGAGGAAGAGCAAGGGAGAAAGAGGACATCCTTGCCTCAGCCCCCTTTGACCTCTGAAGAATTGGGAAGCAGCCTCGTTTATTAAAACTGCAAAGCTTGCACTTGAAATACACCCCATGATCCAGCTTATGAAATCCACCTTGAAGCCCAGATGAGTCAGTAGCATCCTGAGATAAATCCAGCTAATTCTGTCATAGACTTTAGACAGGTCGATTTTTAACACAACCCCCTTCTTGTTTGATTTTCTGATACTGTGTATGGTTTCCTGTGCCACCCCTATAGCTTCGTGAATTTGACGACCGTCTAAAAAGCCAAATTGTTCAGGAGAGATGCAATTAGAAAGAATCGGTTTCAGGCGGACCGCAATGGTTTTTGCAATAATTTTATAGATGCAGTTGCACAGTGAAATTGGCCTGAAATCCTCGAAAGATTCCGGATCTTCTTTTTTGGGGATAAGAGCAATGAAAGTAGCATTAAAAGGGGTATGAACCTCTCCTTTCCTCCTTGATTCCTCCACCACTTCCGTTAGTTCATCCCCAATCAGATCAAAAAAGTGGGTAAAGAGTTCAATAGTCCAGCCATCCGGTCCCGGACTTTTGTCTTTTGCCATGGATTTAACTATACTTTCTACTTCCTCTTTTGTCACTTCTCTAAAAAGGTTTTCAGCTTCCTCCCCCTCCACAAAGCGGGGGAAAGCTTGAGCTGTTTTGATAATTTCAGCTAAAGAAACCCCTCCTGGGTCTGAGAACAAAGATTGAAAATGATTCTTCCCCATATTTGACAAAGCCTCAAAAGACGAGGCTTCTCTGCCTTCAGGATCCTTTAGCTTCCAAATTGTATTTGCATTTTTCCGGCCTTTTGCATAGTTGTGAAAAAATTTTGTGTTTTCATCCCCTGCTCTCAGCCAAATCGCCCTGCTCTTAAGTCTCCATTCTTCCTCTTTGTCCAGTAAAATCTTTGCTCTAGATTTCTCAAGGGCCACAATCCTTTCTTTTGACTCCTGGGTAGCATAAGCATCTGCCTCAGGTTCTTCTAGAGCTCGAAGTTCTGCATCAATTTTGGCCAATTCCTCATTTTTCTTTTTCCTTCTGTCTGAGGCCCATTCCAAAGTTGCTTTCTTTAGTCTTTTTAGATTATCCATAAAGAGAGCCCCTTTATTTTCCAAAGAGTTTCTACCCGGATGTCTCCAAATATTTCTGAAAAGCTGGTTAAAAGAATCTTCTTGCAGCCATGAAGCATTAAATTTGAAAGGAGCAGCAGGTTTTGGGGGAGGCTTGGAAAGTTCTAAAAGAATGGGGAAGTGATCAGAATTTCCCCCTTCACCCACCCATTGCCTGAACATTGGAATATTGGTAGCCATCAAATCACTGATTAGAAAGCGATCCAACCTTTTTGCTATTCTCTCCTCCCCTGTTCTCCTGTTCCTCCACGTAGGTTTTGCTTTTATAATGTTAACATCTATCAGCTTATGGGATAGGAGTGCATTAGCAAAAAAGTCTGTTAGGGGGTCTTCTCTGGCTGAGGGGCCCCATGCCTCCGCATTCCCTAAGGAAAAATTTAGATCTCCTCCTAATATCAAATTTTTCCCTTTTAGCAGTTCTTTTGACAGGAGTGCATTCCAGAAGGCAGCCCTTGCCTGACATGGCCCGTAAACATTGACGATCAAAAAAGGGAAATCGAAATCAGGGGAGAAAACCTCCAAACCCAGCACATTTGGCATACCCCAATGGTTTAGAATTTTCAGTCTGCCCTCCCTGCATCCGATAGCAAGCCCACCCGAGTGACCCTCTGCATCAAGGGCTACGAAAGCCCACCCCGGGAAGGAAGATCTGAGGGTTGATTCAATGTCAACAACCCTGCCTAAAGTTTCTTGGAGAAAGACAAAATCTGGATTATAGCGCAAGATTAAATCCTTCAAAGCCAGTTTTTTGGGTTTACTGGTTAAACCCCTGCAATTCCATGACAAGCAAATAATTTTATAACAGCTTCAGGGGGTTTTGCTGCTCTAAGCGCCCCAGGAATCAGCATTTGCTTGCCATCGGCCACATCAAGTTTGGCTTTGACTTGAGCTTTGGACAGGTTTGTCTTCCTACCTCTACCCTTTTTAATAGAACTTTTAGACGATGAAGGTCCCAAACCACCCACCGGCTCCACCGAATCGGGGAAGATATCAGGCTTTTTGCTGAGAGATCTAAGGTTATAGGGGCGAGCAGGGGGGGATACACCCGAGACCGGATTTTCAAGGGAAACAACTTCACAGTTCAGATCGATGGAGGGGATAGCGGCAGTAATATTTTCAATGTTTACAGAATCATCCATGCATTTAGTAATCAAAGGAGACCCCATAGACGAGAAGACAATTTTAGAATCAGAAATGCAAACAGAGTTTAATGGGTCTGACTGCATACCGGGCGGTTCACTAGCCGTGGCATCAATATTTCGGACAGGAGTCTTTTCAGCGCCGCTCGGATCTTCCGTTGCATGAACCGGATCCCCTCCAGCCTGGGGTAGGGCTTCTTCATCCTGAGTTTGGATCCCTTCCATAGGCTTGACCTCTGAGCTTTGCTTCTCCGCCGATTTCATATCTTTCCTCATGCTTCCCTCCCACTGCTCATCTGATTTCTGAGACCTCCTTCTGCGCCTCCCCAAGGGGCAATCCCTTGCCAAATGCCCATACTCGTGGTATATGTGACACCTAAAGGGTAATAGCTCATAATCCAGCAATTGTTCAAAGACATAATCCCTATACTGCAAGTTTATCGATTCTGCTAGTCCTTCATTTGGATTTAATCGCACTAAAATCCTGGCCACTGCTCTTTCGTGGGTGTGAAGAAAGGACTTGTCCGCTTCCAAAAACGTACCCAGAAGATTCCCAATAGAAGTAAAAACGGAATCAACCCAGAGGAACGGGGGTAGACCAGGTGCCCTTACCCAGACGGGGAATTCCTCAACCTTCTCCTTGGACGCGTCGAAGAGAGGGGACCACCTTTTGAAAAAGACTGGGCGGTTCCCAAACGCCCAATTTCTCCCTTCGACCCATTCCATGGCTTCCTTGTTGTCGAATCTGATCATGAACCACCCTTTGACCAGTGTAGCCGTTTTGAAGGACTTTGCCGGGGTCTCCTTCCATTGACTCTCCGCCCAAAGCTGTAAGAACTTGCCAGAGACAAACCGCCCCCTTGCTCGACCCACAAGCGTGCACTCCGCCACTTCCAAAGCGTCCTCTACTTGAACGTCCATTCCCAATAACAAATTTCCTGCTATCCTTTTCTTTTTTAAGAGCTTCGCCTTCTTACGCTTTTCCCCAGCCCTTTCCCAATCCGGTTCCTCTTCTCTGTCCAAAACTGAAATATCTGGTACTCTTTGAGCTCCATTCGCATTTTCCGCAGGGGGGTTTTCATCCGTTCCTGAAGGGATATGGCTCGTTACTCCTACTGGGGTCCCATTCTTGCCTGCAAGCTGACTACCCTTTTCTTCCGCCCTTTCAGGGACAAGGGTTTGGACATCCTTCCCCTGATTAGAAACCTTACCAAGATCAGAGAGAACCCCCTTTTCACCCGGACCGGCATGAATCAGGTCTTTTGATAAAAGGTGCCTGTTTACAGCCAAATGACTGCTTCTATCCCTAGCTTCTTTATCCAAAATTTGGAATCCCCCTACAGATCTCCATAAACCTTGACTGGAATTGAAATTAATGATGTCTTCCAGACCACCAGACGGGCTGAAAACCTTCGAGGGGGAAAGAAACTTACCATCGTGGAGGCCTTTCTCTTTCGGTATACTTTCCTCCGCTCGTACTCCTGACTCTCCTTTGCGCCCGCCGCTATTGTCGAACGCACCAGACAGGTTCAGACTCTCCTCCAGCAAACCCTTTGGTGGATTGTTGCTCCATGGTCCTCCTACTGAAAAGGTGGCCGATGCGAAATTTCCCACTTGCCCGAAGATCTCCTCCTATTATCAAATTTTTCCCTTTTAGCAGTTCTTTAGACAGGAGTGCGTTCCAGAAGGCAGCCCTTGCCTGACAAGGCCCATAAACATTGACGATCAAAAAAGGGAAATCGAAATCAGGGGAAATAACCTCCATACCCAGCACATTGGGCATACCCCAATGGTTTAAAATTTTCAATTTGCCCTCCCTGCATCCGATAGCAAGACCACCCGAGTGACCCTCTGCATCAAGGGCTACGAAAGCCCACCCCGGGAAGGAAGATCTGAGGGCTGATTCAATGTCAACACCCCTGCCTAAAGTTTCTTGGAGAAAGACAAAATCCGGATTATAGCGCGAGATTAATTCCTTCAAAGCCAGTTTTTTGGGTTTACTGGTTAAACCCCTGCAATTCCATGACAAGCAGATCATTTTATAACAGCTTCAGGGGGTTTTGCTGCTCTAAGCGCCCCAGGAATCAGCATTTTCTTGCCATCGGCCACATCAAGTTTGGCTTTGACTTGAGCTTTGGACAGGTTTGTCTTCCTACCTCTACCCTTTTTATTAGAACTTTTAGACGATGAAGGTCCCAATCCACCCACCGGCTCCACCGAATCGGGGAAGATATCAGGCTTTTTGCTGAGAGATCTAAGGTTATAGGGGCGAGCAGGGGGGGATACACCTGAGACCGGATTTTCAAGGGAAACAACTCCACAGTTCAGATCGATGGAGGGGATAGCGGCAGTAATATTTTCAATGTTTACATAATCATCCATGCATTTAGTAATCAAAGGAGACCCCATAGACGGGAAGACAATTTTAGAATCAGAACTGCAAATAGAGTTTAATGGGTCTGACTGCATACCGGGCGGTTCACTAGCCGTGGCATTAGTATTTCGGACAGGAGTCTTTTCAGCGCCGCTCGGATCTTCCGTTGCATGAACCAGATCCCCTCCAGCCTGGGGTAGGGCTTCTTCATCCTGAGTTTGGATCCCTTCCATAGGCTTGACCTCTGAGCTTTGCTTCTCCGCCGATTTCATATCTTTCCTTGTGCTTCCATCCCACTGCTCATCTGATTTCTGAGACCTCCTTCTGCGCCTCCCCAAGGGGCAATCCCTTGCCAAATGCCCATACTCGTGGCATCTGTGACACCTAAAGGGTAATAGTTCATAATCCAGCAACTGTTCAAAGACATAATCCCTATACTGCAAGTTTATCGATTCCGCTAGTCCTTCATTTGGATTTAATCGCACTAAAATCCTGGCCACTGCTCTTTCGTGGGTGTGAAGAAAGGACTTGTCCGCTTCCAAAAACGTACCCAGAAGGTTCCCAATAGAAGTAAAAACGGAATCAACCCAGAGGAACGGGGGTAGATCAGGTGCCCTTACCCAGACGGGGAATTCCTCAACCTTCTCCTTGGACGCGTCGAAGAGAGGTAACCACCTTTTGAAAAAGACTGGGCGGTTCCCAAGCGCCCAATTTCTCCCTTCGGCCCATTCCATGGCTTCCTTGCTGTAGAATCTGATCATAAACCACCCTTTAACCAGTGTAGCCATTTTGAAGGACTTTGCCGAGGTCTCCTTCCATTGACTCTCCGCCCAAAGCTGTAAGAACTTGCCAGAGACATACCGCCCCCTTGCTCGACCCACAAGCGTGCACTCCGCCACTTCCAAAGCGTCCTCTACTTGAACGTCCATTCCCAATAACAAATTTCCTGCTATCCTTTTCTTTTTTAAGGGCTTCGCCTTCTTACACTTTTCCCCAGCCCTTTCCCAATCCGGTTCCTCTTCTCTGTCCAAAACTGAAATGTCTGGTACTCTTTGAGCTCCATTCACATTTTCCGCAGGGGGGTTTGCATCCTTTCCTGAAGGGATAGGGCTCGATACTCCTACTGAGGTTCCTTTCTTGCCTGCAATCTGACTTCCCTTTTCTTCCGCCCTTTCAGGGACAAGGGTTTGGACATCCTTCCCCTGATTAGAAACCTTACCAAGATCAGAGAGAACCCCCTTTTCACCCGGGCCGGCATGAATCAGGTCTTTTGAGAAAAGGTGCCTGTTTACAGCCAAATGACTGCTTCTATCCCTAGCTTCTTTATCCGAAATTTGGAAGCCCCCTACAGATCTCCATAAACCTTGACTGGAATTGAAATTTATGATGTCTTCTAGACCACCAGACGGGCTGAAAGCCTTCGAGGGGGAGAGAACCTTACCATCGAGGAGGCTTTTCTCTTTCGGTATACTTTCCTCCGCTCGTACTCCTGACTCTCCTATGCACCCGCCGCTTTTGCCAAACGCACCAGACAAATTCAGACTCTCCTCCAGCAAACCCTTAGGTGGATTGTTGCTCCATGGTCCTCCTACTGAAAAGGTGGCCGATGCGAAATTTCCCACTTGCCCGAAGAACTTGTCAATGTTTTGTTCGGTGACCTCCTTACCCCAGACCGAAAGAATGTCTTCTGGGGCTGGGTCTAGATCCACCGCCTCATTATGATTCACCATGGTAACTAGACTGTGGTAAAACTGACACCTCACAGAAAAACCCGTTACCTGAAAAAACGCTCCTGAAACCGCCTGGGGACAAGTCACGTTTTGGAGTTTGGATTAAGCTGTTCCAAAACCGCCTTAGAACGTTTTTTGCAGAGATGAACCCACAGAGTAGACTGCCAACACAAACCGCCAGCGAAAAACCCCAAAACCTAACCGAGGAAAAAACAAAAGGTGGTCCGCCCATCTGTCTCTTGCTAGGGTACCTCGAATACGCCTAACCTCGGAGGGTCTGCCATCAGTCCAGCCCGTACCTCCGTGACGTGAGATGGGTTGTCTGCGTCGCCTAGGCCCTCAGCCTAGGGTTTTAGGATCGAACCCTCCGCCCTCCATCGTAGCTCCGCTTCCCAATAGTTCAAATCCCATCTCACATTTTCAATTTTTGATATTCTACATATTTATACATCCTTAATTAATTTTTCAATCCACATGAAATAATTGTTTCTAAAAAACAATATTTTTTAACAATGGACATAAAAATAACCATTTTTAACATAAATATAACTAAAAAACTACACGTTTTGATAATTTTTTGCTAGAATTGACATGTCAAAATCACAATTTTTATACGAAAATTTTAACTAAAAATGGTTAAATAATAGTTTCTTTTTTATGAATTTCATGTCAAAAAAATAATAATAATCACTTTTTTTTCAAAAAATAATGATTAACTTAAAAATTAATGCGAAAATCACATCTTAGAAATATTGAACGCATAACAACCTTAATTGAGTGTTTATTCTTCTCATAAAATGTCAAAGTCAAAACATTGCAAAGCTTTATTTCCAAGCATAACTTAAATTTAATCAACAATGTCACGTAATCCAAACTCTTCGTCCTCTAGGGTTTCATCATTGTCTTCTTCCACAATATTTTCTGCTTCCTTTTGCTCATTTTCCTCTTCTAATGGATCTTTGATGTCTGCGAATCTCCCAATGTATGTCTTTCCAAACATTCCATGTAATGGTGGTTGGGGTTCCTTTGCCTTTTTTGCCACACGTGATTCACTAAAGTCCCATTTCTTCAACCCAATTTCTTGCATTGCATCTAGAAGAAATTGAAAAGCATTAATTCTTTGCTGAATGAAAAGCTGAAATGTTTAGAAATTTTCTTGAATAACTATTTCAAATACCATTTAAGAAAATATGGTAATGCAAGCACATAGAACCAATAAATAAGATTTCAAAGATGCAAGAGAATGTTATTGCCTAGTGGACAAATCTCTAGTCTCTCTACAAACAAGCTACACCAAAACCATAAAAAAACTAAGCAAGTTATTAAACCTTCCTAACTTTAGTTTATTAAGCATATGTCACTATGTGTTAAATATCATAGTCTAAAAATAAAATAAGTAACTTGCACCTCAAACTTACATTGAAAAGAAACATTAATACAAATGATCCAATTTCAATTGAGAACAATAGTTTATTATGAGGAAAACAAAAAGAAAAACCCTTCTAATTCTAATTGAAACAAAGAGAAAATTTCAATATAAAAAACTCAACACCCATATCTAGATACATTATCACCGCATCTCTTTGACTACAAATCAAGCATTGGAGAAAATTTTTAATATAAAAACCTGAGCATCCATATATATATACATCAACACCCCATCTTTTTGAGTAAAAATCAAGCACTCCTCTTTGTACATTAAAAAGGAGGGATGAAAGGAATTTTTTTTATAATCTTCTAGTTTAGATCAACTAAATAAAAAGGTGTAATAACTAATCATTTAGTTTGGGTTGTTGTTTCTAAAAGGGTATGGCCCAAAGCTTAATTATGTCCAATGTCACTTCATAATCTAATGATATGTAAGAAAGATCTCTTCCACTTGAATTAATAAGACACTAGAAACCTCACATACTCAAAACAAACCTATTGAAAACCAATTTGATTCAATAGACCTAATCAAAACAAACATACAAGAGAATGTAAAAATGAACATTTGAGTATACTCAAATCTTGAAATTTGTGATCCCAATTCATAATTCTTTATTTATTTCTATCTCATCATACGTTAATTATTTTAGCAAAAGAAAAAGACACCTACATTTCTATCTTATTCGGAGTTCATTATTTTGGAAAAAAGAAAGAAACCTATGTGTTCATCTAGAACATGGAGAAGAGGTAAACCGTGTTAGATTGTCTCTTTTTCTTTCACAATACACACCAATAACCACTCTTTTTAGCTTGCCAAGATTATTTAGCATCAAAAAATATCTGACAATGGAAGATTGGCAAATATTGTGTCATACACAATGATTGGAAAATATTGTGTCATGCCCACCGAAAAACAGGATGGGAAGAAAACAAATAGATGTGGCAGATCCATGGGTGAAAAAGAAAAGTCATAAATACTAAACATATTGCAGATTTTTATAACTGCTTGCAAACCTGGCATAGATGCCTAATCTATGCATCATGAATAAGAGATTTGGATAGGTTATAATTCTGAGCTTAATAGAATTGTCAAAACTTGTGACTTTACAAACTCCTTTTTGTTTGGGCACAAGAAGGTCCTATAAAACCACAAGCACTTCTACCTTATTATTCATGATGATGCCAAAATCAATAAACATATTATAAACATTTTCTTCCTTATGTCACCTCCTCAATGCCCATGTCACTTTTATAAAATAGAATGTATTTATCATTCTACTCAACATTCATTTTTATCAAAATTCAATATTTTCACAAACATGAAATCACTTTAAAACATTTTATACCAATTTTCAAAATTAATAAAACAAACTCAACTAATTTAATAATGGTGAATTGTAATATATAAAAAGAACTCACTACATATCATCCACTACCAATGTTAATCAAGTGAAGAAAAAAACACTATAATTCATCCAAACACAATTAATTTTATATTTATTAAAAAAATCAAAATTATATATGTTCAAGTCTACATGTGAAATTCATTTATATGATTAAGACTTGCTTACACACTTGTTTCCCTTGTAATCAATTCATCTCAACAGAATTATCAGCGAAAACAAATCTTATCTATGCAAAGAGATAAAAGATAAGCTTCTTTGAAAAACTTTTTTATTTCCACCAAGTGATTTGTCTATTTATCAATTTAATAATGATGTGTGGAATTAAACCATATCAATTTATTAGAAATTATTGAAATTTTTATTTATTAACACCAATCTAGTCAAAACGATCCCAAATCTCCCAAAAACAATTGTTTTAACCTCATGCATTCAAACAAAATGAGCCTAACAGACCCTAAACAAAATTAATTAAGTGAGTTGTTGACTCAGCCTAACAAACCCTAACTGACATAGCCTGATCACATTCCAACTTCAAGTCATTAACTAAAATAGTCGAAAGACCCTCACCCTATATCTCAAGTCTTGAAGCACTTGGTTGCCTTCATTTACCAAACATTGCTTGCGTACGTTTGGACTTGATTTGGTTTATAACAATTTGCTTAGCCAAAGAGAGCAGGGAATCCATTTGTGATTATTTACAGATTTGCAAATGGAAAATGCAAACTATTTTATGCAATCAACGAAGAATTGCAAATTGCAAATTACAGATTTGCAAATGAAAAATATAAACTATTTTATCTCATCAGAACAGAATTGCTCAAATTAAAGTCATCTATTATGATCAATTTATCAAAAAGTTGTGTCATCCATTATGTTTAATCTATCAAGAAGTTTCAAAATTTTAAACTCAAGTCATACATCATGTTCAATCTATCAAAAGTTGTTTACTTCAAAATTTATAATTTATGTATCAATTTTCCCTATGTTTATTTTTTATATAACATAACATATAAGAATATTTTACAAAGCTCCCAAAATCCAGGTCTGACTACTTTGATTATTAATCAAATGTAAAACCAAAATATATTGTTTTGTTTAAAACTCGATCTCGTAGCAGATGTTTTCGTCAGAATCGACCTTAATTTCTCGAATACACTCATCGAATTTCGACGGCTCCAGCTTCTCCCCGACGCTGGTAAGAATATGATGGAGTTCCCTGGCAGAAATCTTGCCGGTGCCCTCTTTATCGAGGGCTTTAAAGGCATCCCTGAGTTGAACATGGAAGCTCCCTCCCTTCAAGTTCTGTTTCATCACGTCCACGAAGCGAGGGAAGTCGATGGTGCCGTTGATCTCTTCGCGTTTAATGATCTCTTTAAGCTCCGCCTGAGTGGGATTCTCCCCCAGGGATTGCATCACGGTTCCCAGTTCAGCCGCCGTAATGTACCCGTCACGGTCGGTGTCAAATAGGCTGAACGCCTCCCGCATTGGAGCAATCTGCTCTTCACTCCAGATCAAAACTGAAATTTTACTGAAAAACTATTTTGTTTGTTCCTGCCAAAATTAATTAACATCAAAATTCCCTCTGAAATCCGCTTAATATCGTATTGGATGCCCAGTAAGCATTGTTTGGGGCGATTCGTAGCAGATGGGGTGATTCTGAGAATCGTCGGGTGGTGGGGCGATTTTGAGAATCGCCCTGCCACCGCCCCGCCACCACCACTGGTGGCGGGGCAATTCTCAGAATCGCCCTGCCACCGCCCCGCCACCACCACTGGTGGCGGGGCAATTCTCAGAATCGCCCCACCACCCGGCGATTCTCAGAATCGCCCCATCTGCTACGAATCGCCCCAAACAATGCTTACTAGGCATCCAATACGATATTAAGCAGAGAAATCCTAGCCCTATGAAAGATCTGCGGTGATGGCACTGTTGGGAATTGAACTGGGGTCGCCTTGGGTGTTATTGCAACAGGGGGCGATGTCAGTGCTGGTGCCGGAGAGGCTAAGCCCATCAATACTGTGACGAAAATGAATATGACTCTAACCCTAATGACTTCACAACACACCCTATTACCAACTATCTTATATCTGACATTTAGTCATTAATTTGATCTTATATATATCATTTAGTCATTAATTTGATTATTTTCTTATTATTCAGTTATATAATTATATCATATTATGTTTGATCCTAAATCAAATATCTATCAGTGTGAGGAAAATCAGTCAGTAAAAGATATATTACTTAGTTTTTTAAATTGACGACAGGATTATCCATTAATTCAATGTAAAAGATATATTACTTAGTTTTTCAAATTGACTTTTGCTTATTATTCATTCGCAGTTTTCGTAAAGAAAAACTTGGCGGAAGTACCTACAACAAGTGGTGAATTGTGAGAAGAATATGTACAAGATCTATGGGAGTCTTATCTTGCTGAACGGACACACCGTAAGATGTATCACACCTCATCTCTTTTCTCATTGAACGCCATTGTCAGTATTAATATGAAAACAACATACAAACAATTATATCCACAAACAATCAAATGGCCGGCCACATACTGCCATGTCATTTCCCGAATATTATTACTGTGATACCATTTTTGCCTCAACTTTATGCTTAAAAATTCCATGGCATTTCCCCAATATTATAGATATGATACCATTTCTGCCTCAATTTTAAAGGCACACACTACAAAATATCCACCTCAGTCACCCTTTCCCACAGCAGGCCCATGATTGTTACGTATTAGCTTTGGTCATTCAATTCCATGTCAAACTTGTAAATGGAATTAGGTATTAGGAAATGGATTCTGAACTGCACATTGAATTAATGGATAATCCTGTCATCAATTTAAAAAACTAAGGTGGTGGGGCGATTATGAGAATCGCCCCGCCACTTCTCAGAATCGCCCCTGTTGCTGCACATTCTAATGCGTAAAGACAATGAACCTGTGTTGCTGCGCATATAATTTCGTACTGACGACAGTGTTGATGGATCTATGGTCCACAACAACATTGGTGGCCTCGAAATTATTTAATGCATTGTACCAACCAGAAGTACCCTCGATTGAGCTGTGGTGTCGGTGAAAGTTAGAAGTGGTTCTTGAATTAGGATTCAGATTCTAATTCTATTTTTGAATTCCAAATGAAATGTGATTGAAACTGTAATTCAAAACCAAATACAGTATGTGATAGTTTGGTTGAGAGATTGGATATTTTTTATTGTAGAGATGGGTAAAATAAATGGGCCATCAAGATTAATATAGTTGTTTACCAGACCATTGTTCTTCTCTTTCTTTCTATTTTCTCTAAATTAATCATTTATCTGACCATTGTACTTTTTAATTATTTCTTAGATCTAAGCATACCAAACCATTTCTAATATATGAAATGGGTGTGGACTACACAACACTTCAAAGGGTACTTAAATAGCCTTTTGGCCTGTGCCATGTTGCAATTTTCTTTGCAGAAGAAAGCGTCTCACCTGTGTCATTTCTGGCGAACTGTTGTCGACAAGTGAAATCCTCTTAATTGCTGTCAGGATTATAACTCTGGTTTTTGGTTTCTAACTTCAATCTAAAATGAAAATACGAGAACTTACTTTTATGATTCTCTGGCAGATGGAGAGCTTTGAAAGAAGGGAGGGAGAGGAGCTGATCATTCTACTTGTGTCCCTTGGAATTCTGTACGTGCATACTCACAGGTACCTATTTATATAAAACCATTTTGTGTCTTTTTTTTCCTTGTAATCGCCCCAAGCCTGACTAGCCTAATAGATATATATTCTATCTTTACTATTTCTACTTGATTGTCTTTTAATTGCCGCACGACCCACTATCTATAAAAAACGATGAGTGTCCTTAACTATTTTGGTTCCCTCAATACTATTTGCATTCTAGGTTTAGTCGTTAACGATTTTTGCTGGTTTTTTTACTTGAAAGGCATATATTGCAATTTCTCTGATGGGACCTACAGTTTATTCATGTTAACTTTAAATTGGGCATTGCTTTTACGTGATTGTAAATTGCAAAACCCTCTCTATCATTGTTCACTTCAGTTGGCCCTTTGTGTGAACGCATCCCTTGAGAAGTATAACTCAATTGACTTAATTTTCTCTTTAAGAATTCTATTTTCGCTACCACACTAATTTTTAGTTCACCGACCCTCTGGGTCTCTCAGTGGAGCCAGACTTGTTGTTACATCTTCTATGGATGATCCATAGATTTTTCATTAGTTTTCAAAGATTTTCCATAGATGGTCCATAGATGGGTTTTCTCTCTTACTCGATGTTCCCTTATTGTTTTATTTTTACTTGTTTGGGTGTAATTTTTTACTATTCTTTTCCAATGTTATTCTTTTTGGGTCAGTATTAGAGTGTAAGTAATAAACTCGCATGAAAGAGGATAAGTCTTTTTTCTTTTCATTTTTGATCAGTCAATTGTGCATTCAAGTATGTCTGACAACTAGGACCTTCGACAAAGCATTTTAAGTTATTTTTTTAGAGATTTCCAAGGAATTTGTTTAGATTAGGTTTAGGTTATGCTTAGATTATTAAATTATTGCAGTTTCTCCATTCAAAGTTGTAGTTTAATATGCATGTACTTTTAAAATTTCCAATGTCTTTTTATTTTAGTTCCAGCACTAGTATAGGAAGTAAGTGGAGTTTCAATCTAATTGTAAGAGGAAAGTAAGTGTAGTCTCAATCTAATTGCAAGGTAGTTTTGTTTTATTTTGATGAGTTAAATTGCATTGTAGTTTTATTTTATTTTGATCAATTAAATTGCATTGTAGTTTTGTTTTATTCATGTAGGTTTCCCATTTATTTACTGTAGTTTCTGGTGAGTATAGTTTGGAGTATCTTTTCCTCACTCTGATAAATATTTGATTTAGGATCAAACATAATATGATATAATTATATAACTGAATAATAAGAAAATAATCAAATTAATGACTAAATGATAGATATAAGATCAAATTAATGACTAAATGTCAGATATAAGATAGTTGGTAATAGGGTGTGTTGTGAAGTCATTAGGGTTATTATTGACTCCTTAAATATGACTCAGGGATTTCTAAAAGTATTCTTCCAATATTAATGAGTTTCTATGTCTACAATGTAATCACCACAAGGAAATAATAAGCATTTACTACCAACTAGATATTCATAGTCCCATAAAAGGTTTTTATATCCCTCGTTACTTCCCCCATTGGTGTGCTTTTCATTTATTTTATTTCTCCCTTTTCTTTTATTTAGATATGAGGATGGGTAACATCTAATTGATAATAGTGGGGGAAGCAACACACTGAATAACCATATTAATAGGGGTGTCTCCTTATATTGGGTGTAAATTCTTGACCTAATTGACTTTTTAGAATTGTTGCCAAGGGAGATGTTTTTATGTTGTTGTTAAGATATTCGTAGTGAATTTGATAAATGTAATCCTTTCTTAGTGGTAATTGATGTTAATGGAGGTCCAAACTTAGTTTGCTCATTTTGGTTGTGTTTCCCATTGTGGTATTAGCGTCCATGTGCTCCTCATGAGTCACCTGCAACAAAATAAGACAAACACAAAATACCATGTAACTATATTTAAAACGCCATCAAAGTTATTATTGTGGTTCATAAGATGACAGTGACAGTGACCTTCCTTTAAAGGTTTGGAAATAAATTAAAATAGATTATTATTATGGCCTTAGATACTCTAATCAAAGTAAATCAAGTGGTTGTAGGTAGCTCATCGTATTCTCCCTACATGTGGGGTATGATTTCACTGATGATGCATTATTAGGATTGTGATTGACACTAGAGTTATCTTCTGGGAACTTGCTTGTTTTTTCCAATTATTTCATTCTTGATAGAAAATCCTCTAGCATCTAGGTTTGGGATTTATTGATAGCAAATGAGGTTATGCTACCTTCATTTCTCGGGAACACATTTATGAGGGAGTAATAAGGTTCTTGAGGTGTAACTGAGTTGCTTTAGAACAAATGAAACTTGCTTTTGGGATTCCTTGTGAACTTTTTGTGAACATGTTTTATGGAGAGGGTGATCAGTTTAGTGAGGGTCATTAGAGGATATTCACTGTAATCTGACTCCAGTTCCTCTTTTTAGCGAAATCCTGGCCTCCTATGAATTTTTCATGCTCAAAATTAAAATAAGGATAATCAAGAAAATGTGCTTGATGTGATATGGTAAAATTGTCCATCTATGTTTAGGTGTAACAACCATGGCATGTAATGGTTGAAAACATGTTGAATTTATACTTAGGAAAGAAAAATGATATTCTACCAAAACATTAATGTGTTCTTTTCCTCATAAAAAACTTTGTTTGGCACATAAAAATTTGGTTTTACTAGCATTTTTTTAAAAGTTTAAAAATTGACCCTAAAAAAAAAAATCATCGTTCCAGTATCATCACTTTTTCGTTTTGAAGCTATATTTTGCATGATAATTTCATATAAATTTCGTAGTCACTGCCATTTTTAAAACATGTTCAAAATTGACCCCTAAAAAATAAAATCATCGTTCCAGTATACACACTTTTCATTTTTAGCACTGTTTTTTATGTTTTTTTCGGGATTTTTTGGCCAGAGTTCCTGTTTTGAGTTTATAGTTCCCGTTTCAAAGTTTAAATTGTTACAAACAAGAGTGTAAGTAGAATACATTGAAAGTGCAGTGCTCTACTTGAAGTTTGCTTTAGTTTCTTGATGTTTTCAGCTGTTTGGGGAGGATCCATGATTGGTCTTGCCCTCTTCAACACCTCACCTGTCTATTCCTTCCATCTCATTCAATTTTAAGTGCCAAAAACAATTGCCTACCTTGCCCCATTGAGATCTCTACAGGACTGAGCCTCAATCCCCGCACCCAAAATCTATCTTTTCATCTAAGCCAACAAAACACCATTTTATCAAATCAAACTCTTTTGCACTTATACCTAGCCTAAGATCAATATTTCTATCAGTCATCTCAAGCCCTCATCGATTATAATTTGCTGAGATTGACCCGGAGAGAGCCCTCTCCTGACCTGGTAGGGCTAGCTACCAGGCTGAGCGTGGTTTGATGTTGGCCCTGGATCCTACCTTTTCAGCCTGAGGTAAATCTAGGCACTAACAGAACCCGCCACCCCCCGCCTCCCATCGCCTTTAAGAGGGGGGATGGTGTGGTTATCCCACCCCATGTAGCCACACATCTAAATAATCTTCGCATCCCTTCACATAAATATGGCAACTCTCATTCCTATTGTGATCTATTGGCCTGCCTGTCACGCCTTCGTGTTCAACCATAGTCTCACAGGTGTTTCCCAACCACAAGTGGGATATTTCCCCCATAGCATTGGATTTGTGGAAGCCCTGGCACATGGAGGTCTTGGTCTACTGGAGGTTGTCCTTCATTGTACACCCCCTGTGTTGGAAATTCAAGCTTGGAGTCGAGAGATAGTTACAAAGGTAGTGATTCCTAGGACTTTGGAAGTTGTTATAGTAGGGGTCAGAGTTAGAACAAGAGGTAGCTAGAGAGGAAAAGTGTTTTTTCTACAACATACCAATGGTTGATGGGTCCGACAATCATGCGGTAATTTTTTCAATGTCCAATCTTTGAAGAATTCTCAATTTTTTTTGTGTTTTGCATGGTGGAGTTTGGTTTATGGTTTGTAGGGTGTCTCAATGTGTGAAATTTACTTGGTGTGCCCTAGGTTTTATGGTTGCTTGACCCTGCCCAAAGCTATTCTTTATACACCCCTCCTTTGTCAGTACTAGCTAATTTCATTCCTAGGCCAATCTAGAAGCCAAGCATTAATTTTTTTCAAACTCTATTTTGGTTCTATCGATTTGTCTCACTAGTCTACCCCTCTATTGGGAGTGTCTTTCATTGGGCCTATATTTCCTTTCAGTGTTATGCCCCGCTAGTGTATGCACTCTCGAGGGGTGTCTGGAGGTTTAGGCCCTCAGGGCATACGTCAACCTCAAACCTAAGCTCAAACAGTTGCAATTATCTTCCTTTCCTCCACTCCTCCAAAAATCCAAGACGAAATCTGTCAGTTAGAAGCCTTAACTGCTAATAGTCACCAAGCCTACTCTGACTCTAAAATCCAAACTGAATTGGATAGTTGGGTTCCAAACCCTAGACATACCAATGGAAGATGGAGCCAATATCTCAATTCCATCACCCTCCATTGGAAAATGAAAATGCTCTCAAGCGGGGTCCTATAAGAAAAGTATGAGGACTGCAATGAAATTATAGCATGCATTAATGAAATCCAATGAGTCCAATGCCACCAGTGCTCTTGCTTAGTCATCCTTGATACTCGCTTGGCTCACATAGAAGGTCATCTACAATGTGGCCTCAAGCCTCCAGCTTTGTTGCAGGTAGAGCCTTCATGTATTGAAACGAACTACATCATAAGAACACAACAAGATCACACACAATACACAAAGAGGAACATAGTTTGGGAAGGAATTCCAACCAAGTTTCCATTAGGCTTCATGCATACTTATACATAGATGATGTGGTTGGAGTGGTTGTACCCACTCCAACCAATCCTTCATTTACTTTACTTTACATATTTACCAAGTGTTACTCACATTTTCTTAGTGTATTATGTATGATGAAACACATAGGCCTAAGAGGCCCCTACAACATCTCCCCCACCCTCAATGCCTTACTCATCTTGAGCAAGGATGCAACAATGTCTTGAATCTCTACTTCTTATAGAAGTATCTTCACTGTACATCAACCATGTGTACCAGTCTGCATTGGTAACTCATATGCAACAATCGCCAATTGGATAGGGAGATGCACATGTACAAGGATTACTGTGACTTATACTTGTTTGGTAGTCACATATTGTAGATCTCAATTGTTCACATTCTCTACAGTCTCTCTACCATATGGGTTCTGTTGGCTGTTCTAGACCCGTCAACATTCAAGGGATATCCTCGGTATGAAGTCCCAACTAGACCTCACATCATTTGGTGTAGGAGTCTCATCCGGTATGATGGCCCGATTGCCATTATCTTAAAGGTTTGCCTTAGCTCTTGCTTGTCAGCACATGAGAGTGGTATGCTTTTTCTTCGAACAACGAGGTTCGCGTGCCTGGTGAGTGCTTAGTGTTACTTGTGTCAAGGTTCTTTCACCGTAGAGGGAGAGGGTGGAAGTGAGTCTCAAGTCGAAAGGGAATAGTCCCAACTCTGTCAGAGACACACAACACAACAGGACATGCGCAACTTCCGGCGGAGTAGTCCACACGGATGCGGAAGTCATAAACACATAGTGAATAGATAGCGCGTACAACACCCAACGGAGTAGTCCACATGGATGCGGCAGTCATAAACACATAGTGAATAGATAGCGCGTACAACACCCAACAGAGTAGTCCACACGAGTGCAATGGTCGTTATAACAAGTTTATGGTAATGGTTCTGTCGAGTGTCCAGCAG
Organism: Pinus tabuliformis; assembly: GCA_031772625.1. Taxonomy (NCBI): domain Eukaryota; kingdom Viridiplantae; phylum Streptophyta; class Pinopsida; order Pinales; family Pinaceae; genus Pinus; species Pinus tabuliformis. The sequence continues at coordinate 1,580,535,094 of CM062820.1, read as the reverse complement.
GATAGCCCACATGGGTGAGACAACATTAACAACTTATACAACACATCTTCGTAAGCATATGCATTAGAAAACCCGAAATAGTTCAACAGGTTAAAGCAACATGCATTACAAGTTTCCAAAGAATAGTCTTACAAACAAATACAATACATGTGTGAAAACGTGTTGGCTTGTTATTGGGCTTCTGAATTAAGCGAAAGTTCCAAGACACTTCGATACACCGTACATCACTAACCTCGATAGTGGGGTGTTGGAGCCACTGCTTGCTCCTCAAAGAAAAGACTACAGACTCTCAAGGCTATGTGGGAGGAGACAAGGTGAAAAGTATTTTGCATGTACAAATGAGGGGTATTTATAGCCAAGGGTAAAACTAGCCCTTGTGACTGTTCAACTTCCCTCATGACTGTTTGACTTACATGACTCTTCAACTTTACATGACTCTTCAGATTTACATGTGGGTCTCTTAGACTTCCACGTTACATTACATTGATTACAACAGTATGGCCCACAGTAGTGATGTGGCCGAGATGACTCATGACATGACTCAACACGACAGAGCTGGTGTGTTCATGCTGCTAGTGGTGTGCATGTTGAGTTGCAATGCTGCTAAGTGGTGGATGTCCTCTTGGTGTATCATAGCTTCACCTTTGCATGGCAAGGTGTGAAAAGTATTCGATGGTCTTAGTGTTTGCTTGATGTTGCATGTGCACATTGTTCCTTCGCTTGTAATTTTGCATGCTCCATGTGTTCATTCGTTCGCTAACAAATCTCCTCACATGCATTCCTTGTTCGTCTGTTCGCAAAACAATCTCCTCACATGTGTTCCTTGTTCATCTCGTTCGTCATCGCGTCATGTCTCATCCATGTACCTATATCTAAAATCACTCATGATGAGACGACATCAAATCCAGAAATCTCCTAGTCTACCATGATGCATTATCGTTCGCTTTCGGATGCAGGTGATTGGGAGAGAGGACAAGGCTTTGAAACTACGCAAGGCAAATTTCAAGTCGGGATGTGGGCTCGAGGCACTGTTCATGGAAATTGCGTAGAGGTCACTGGGAGGCTGAGATGGGCAATCCGGATCAACAGTGACTATCCGCGAGATCTGACTCGGCTAGAGGGCATATCTGCACAGTTTTTTTAGGGAGACAATACAGGCAACAGGGGGAGACTGGCAACAAAAATTGCGCAATTTCTCCGGGGAGCTGGAAGCGGGCTGCGGGAGGCTACTGGAAAAAACTACATAGAGTTAGGAGGCTGGCCTGCTAGACATCCCTGTGTAGTTTCTGAGCTGAGCGGGATGCTGGGTAGCTGGGAGACTACTTATGAAAACTACACAGTTTTCTAGGTGAGCAACAGGTCATCCGACTGGGTGACTGGCTGGAAAAACTGCACAATTCTTGAGGGCAGTGCAGTGATGGACACAGGGTGTCTGTCTGACATGTCTGTGCAATTTCTTCAGTCAGCGGAAGCAGGCATATTTGGCAACTTTTGCATAATTTTTTGGAGGAGTGAGGCCCAGGGTCACTGCTCGGTCAAATTCTCCAGTTGACCAGCTGGAGGCTCAGTTGATGTACTTGCGGGCAGCGCAGATTGAGATGGATTGCTGGGAAACTTCTGCGTTGTTCTGGGTGACAGTTAGTCAAGTTGATTCCAAGATTGCGTAGTGCAGACTTCTTGGGAGGCAGCCTCAAGCTCTGCGCAATTCTGGGCAGCAGTACATGATCACTGAGAGCTGAAACTATGCAATGCAGCTCAACAAATGTCTGGTTGTTGGAGGATGGTTTGGTTGACAGAGTTTCAACAAAATGACCAAGTGTGTGAATGAGTGACTTCGTACATGCATGACCTTGCGAACACACACTCAACATGACTTGACGACAAGACACCTTGAACCATCAAGACAACATACACTTAGTGTGATTAACTGACGGTGTGAGAGACAAGTGTGACACTTGTGATAGATTGTTGAACGACCATGACGACACTTGTGCGACAGTGCATACAACTTTGTGTGTGAGTGTGACAGATGTTTACATAGCAAAAGTAACTTGTACACACGAAAGCAGACCTTGTGCATGGCCAGAACATGACTACAAGCATGACATTGTGACCAACATGCAAGAAGTTGTTCGATGAACAGTCAAGCGAGGAGGGTGCAAAGACTTAACACGAGCTCATGGGATGAGCCCGAGTGCTTGCAAACATCAAGGGAAAAATCCAAGGAAGGCTCCAAAATTTGATGAAGGCCAAAATTTTGGAGGGTGTTGCAGCTGCTACAACATGTTCTTACTCCAACCAAGAATCGTCGGGAAACTCCTTTCCAATCTGGGGGTGTCTCTTTGCTCTCTCTATGGATGAGTCCAACGTGTGATTTTTGCTCCTAAGAGTTTTTCTTTCATACATAAAATAAGGGAAAATTTTCCGTATCATCCATCCTACTCTTACCTCTTTCACAACCCAATAACTATTCTGCATTCTTCATATTAGGGGGATTAATCAGTATAGTATGATGTTACCATCATCTTTATCAATTCATCTCTTTGTGTGTGTGTTTTTATTTTCTTGTCTTGTTCTTGATTGCATCCTTTTTCTCCTCACCTGCTACAAGTATTTTTCATCTCAAATGCTTTGTTATTTTTTTTTGTTTCTTTGATGCTCTGCAAAATTTTGTATGTTGCTAATTCAATTTTCTTCCTGGTTGTAATAGATGCTTTGTTGTCCTTGTATTATGTTGCCTTTCTTTTAATGGTCATTAATTAATGTTGATGTGTTCTTGCATTGTCAAATGTGTTGTACAAAGAATGTCTATACTTATTTCTAGTTGCTTATTGTTGATTTCTTGGAATCTACAATTAAATTTATGAAGGAGAATTTCAACATGATTAGACAAACTCATTTTTGTTGCCAGCTAGGCTTTTCATAATAAATGTTGACTTGATATTGATGAATGTTAGAAAGAGGTTAATCTCATCAAATAGAGATTGATTTCAGTTACAAAGGCGAAGAAGATCACGTGCCTTGAATAAGGCTCATGTTTCACCCTCCCCTGAATTAGGACTCCAACAATTGAATGAAAGGCTCAATCCAAATATAACTCAACTTAGCTATCCTTCACACACACACACACACACACACACACACACACACACACACACACATATATATAATGCAAACTCTATCATTAATTGTAGACTCACATATTTATTACAATTACAATGCATCAAGAGGATCATATGCTAAAATAAGGGTATAAAATAAACAAGATCAAGTATGTAATAGTCTTGTATTAAACATCAATGTCAATATCAACAAGTGCATCCATCATCCATTCATAATCTATAATGTTAGGATCTTGGTCGAATCAATATGGTTTAGTCAGTTGTCGACCAGGTCGATTTGATATTTTAGTTTATTACTTCTTTCCATAGGGCCCCGACCAAGTCAAATTTTACATCGGTGATTCACTAGTGAAGTCAAAGTTAGAGCTCACTCTGCCACATGGTCGAAGTTGATTGAGATATAACAATGTCAATAAGGTCAACCAAGCTTGTCGATGTTGACCGACTCTCTTCAAGTAGCATTTCTCCCATTGTGTCATTTTTTTCTTCTTGTATTATTATATCTACATATCATTTTGTAACTTGCACATGTCAATCGAGTGAATTTATTGACCAAATCTATGAGTTCTTCATTATCTTCATGATACTTAAATAGTTGAAGTTCATGCCTGCAATTTTTTTTTTTTTTTTTCAATAATATTTATCATAACAAATCTACTCTATTTATCGTTGAGTTTGTAGCTGCTTAGAGGCTAGTGAAAACATTTTATTCTCAAAACAAAGAAATTGCACACGATACACACTTACAATAGAGACACAAAGGCGATTACTCAATATCCAAATTAAGAAACGATCCCTCATTCTCCACATGTGGCTTTGGACTTCCTATAGTGGAAATAGCACACCAATATTTTTGTGACCCAAGTTGATAGTCGATCATTTTTCATGTCAACTAGGTCAACTTTTCCTTGCATTCTTTTATATCGACTTTCTACCATAATGCATGTTTTTCCCATCGTGCATCATGCATCCTTGACTTTTGCATCCTTGAATTCAACATCCCCTTGAAAACAACATCCTCTTGGCAACTAATCACATGGGCACAATCGATATTTAGTGGCATCAACGTGCACAACAAAAATTAACCATTGTACAACCACCAATGTGCTAATATAACAACAAGCAATGGTCAATATCCATACCTTGGATGCACTGGAAGATTGGGTCTACTAAGCCAACTCACTTGATATTTATCAACTCCAAATTAGATATGTCTTCAGGTGCTTAAAACGTTTTGTACGGACTATAATCCCCGAGAGTTTTACTGATAGGGTCGATTGGTCAAGGTGAAACTAGGATAAGCCAACGAATCTACAATTAAAGGAAAGAAAATAAATTTGTTGCAGACTCGGATAGAATTCCAAAGAATACATAGATAAGACAACCAATCAACCAATTCAATTCATCGACAAGATTTTTTACTTAGTCGTGCATCTCAAAATTCAACTAATTCAACTAGTCATTTTTGATTAGTCGATTCTTAGAGAGCCACAAATCAATACTATGTACGTGCCGACATCAAATCAATATGCCACTTTATATAATTGTGTAATCAAACCTTAGATTTTTCCAACAAGTACTCACCTTGGTGAATCAACTAGCCAGATTGACTAAGTCACCAAGTTGATCCGCCTTTGCTCATTGAACATTAATTTTTTTTTTTTTTTATCTTATTAGATAATTAATCTGTCAAGTGCCGCAATCCTTTTTTGAAATACTTCACTAAATATAAATCTAGATGGGATGGTGGCACATAGATAGGCTCGACCTTTACCCAGTGAATCGATCAATGTATGACTTTGGGCATTAGCACCAAAGATAGGGAGATGTTAGCACTAGCAGCCAAGAAGATGTTAGCATGCATATTCTTTGAGCATCTTCTTAAAAAACATATTTCACGAGCATATCTTCACTTGCAGATTAATCCTCTTATTTTTTCTTTCTTTTTACAAGTTCTCACCATCTTCATGTAGTATTTGTACAGTCTCAAACTCAAGTACCAATGACAACAGAACCAAATGTTGTAGGCAGAGTGTTCATGCAACCAAATAGACTACACCATAAGAACACGAGAATACCATACACAATACACAAAGAGAAGCAGAGTTTGGAAATAAATTCCAACCAAGTTTCCATTAGTCTTCATGCATACTTATACATAGGTGATGTGGTTGGAGCAGTTGTACCTGCTCCAATTGATCCTTCATTTACTCTTTTTTTCAAAAGCAATGACAATGGAACCAGATGTTGTAGGCAGAGGCTTCATGCAACGAAATAGACTACATCATAAGAACATGAGAAGATCATACACAGTACACAAAAAGGAACAAAGTTTGGGAAGGAATTCCAAATAAGTTTCCATTAATCTTCATGCATACTTATACATAGGTGATGTGGTTGGAGCAGTTGTACCCTCTCCAACCAATCTTTCATTTACTTCACATATTTACCACAATTTACTCTCATTTACTTAGTGTATTATGTATGATGACACACAAGCACCCAGGATCTAGTCCCAATTATCTCTTCTGATAATTGGCGTTAGCCCAACCTTTGTAATATCCCCAATTTTGGATTTTCATCTAAGGAGGTTATCGAGGATCCTTGGGGTGGTGCTAAGAAATTTTGAAATTCAAGCATTGGAGGCAATTTTGATATGGGAGACATGAGGACTTAGGAGAATAGGAGAGATTATAGCCTTAGTGGTAAGTGGGGATCATAAAAAGAAGGCAATTCGACCACTAGAGATAATTCACACTTGTGGAGGAAGAGAGAGAGAGAGAAAGGGGTGTGAGTTAGTGGAAAATGGGGTCCACCAAGGGAGAGAGGACCAACTTCTATAAATAAGGCAAGGAGGCTTCCATTTGACACCTTTTTGACAATTTTACAACTGAACATTCTGTTTGCTTGAGCTTCTCAGCCAAATTAACACAATGTTTTTTAGCACAAGGAGATTTTTGGGCAAAGATCTCAACTCCTTCTTCGATGGACCACGAGTGCCACCCTAGGGGAGATTTTGGGCAATTTGGGAGCCATTTCGAAGTTGTAACAGGAGCTTAATTCCCAGGTTTTCATGTGGCCAAGCCGCTGGAGAAATTCGCACTAGTGGGAGAGAATAGCGGTGTTGCAAGATAAAAATTGGGAAATTCAGGAGTGGTTGGGCCAGATATTTGTTATAATTTTGGTGTGAATTGCAGGGGATAAATTCAAGGAGTAAGACAGGTCAAAACTTCGTCTTTTGGGGCTTGCGTAGGTCCTCACTAGCTAAATTACACAGAGAATAAGGAGCAACAGAAGTTGTAGCTTGAGGTTTGGGGGCACAGGGAAATTAGTGGAGAAATTTACAAGAAATTGCGTGGGAGGTTGGAGCTCCATTCCTGGGGAATTCTACTGCAAAACAAGGCAGTGCATACAAGAAAAAAAACGGGGTCGCACACCTCATTTTGTGGGCTTCCTGAGGGGTTAGTTTGAAGCTAATTCCCTTTTGGGCTTATGAATCTACTGGAGAAAGAGCACCAACTGCAATTACAAGAAGTTTGAGCCCTGCAGAGAGAGATATTCCCATTTCCTTCAGGAAACATTAGTGATAATTTTTGGGTCAGCGCAGTGATTTAGTGGGCATATTTATTAGTTCGTGGGCAGAGTTTTCACAACCTTGGTGTGACTTCACTTGCTATAGTAAGCCCAGGTTCCTCTTCCCTTGATTTTATTGTACTCATTCCACTCAAATTTAATAAAATACCCAGTTTCTGGTGTCATTTTATATGTATCTAATATTTATGTGTGGCTGCAATTTTTGGGTGTTGTTTATGAGCATGTTTTTCTATTATTTACTATTTATTTCCTACTAGGAATATTACAGTGGTATCAGAGCCATGATTTTGGGCAGTTGTGGGTTTGAATAAGGGTAACACCAAAGTTTTTATTGCGAGGCTAAATTCCAGAGAATGAAACCCTTGTCCAACATTAATATTGAAATTGAATTGCACACAAAAATGTCTCAACATGAGAAATTCCTTGAGAAATTCGAAAATTGTAATAGGAATTTCGAGAAAATGGTGGAGTTGTTCGAATAATGGAAATCAACAAGGGTAACAAGAAGAAAAAGCAGTTGTAGACCTACAGGTGATGAAAATGAGAGAAGCATGATCGTTGAACAAAATTCCAGTATCAATACTGCAAGTGCGGGAAAAACAAAGATTGAGGGTGAGGACAGTGATGAGTTAAGAGAAGACATACCCATTGAGGAGAGATATCACCTAGATACACTAGAACATGTTGTTGTAATGACTTGGGATGAGGAAACATCTGATGTTGTCAATAATTACTTGTCACTCAACGAGATTGATGAGTTGGATGATGAGTACAAGGGGGATTATGAGACGACACTCACAATACTTTATGTTACCCTAATTCTAAATCAAGAAATGTGTAGAGATGAAAACATACACGAGGTTAGCTGTGAGAAATCAGATCTCACAGTTGATTTGTTTAATGAAGAACATTTTGCTCATGAACTTACTTGTGCCCTTAATTTGGAAATCCAATTGAAGTTAATCCCTAACAAGATTATAACGACCATAAGGCATTATGATGATACATAGGCATTAGTGATAGAATATTGTTGGAGGAATGCAGTGACACCAGACATTTTGGGAGGAGAGCCTTCACTCGCAGACCTTCAAACACTCAAAGAGGCATTGGCAAAGATGAAAACCAATTACCTACACCTCCTTTTGGATAGAGACCACCTACTCATGCTTGTTGAGATATACCATGATGCGCTAGAAGGGAAGGAGGAGGAAGTTTATAGGCTTACTTATGAGCTCAAGACTACCCATGAGTCCTTGAAGAGCACTCAATTGGCCCTTCAAGAATCAGAGTTGCAACTTGAGCAACCTTGTATGAGGCTGAGTTGTGGACCTTCTTCATTCCCCATGGCAAACAGTTAGGATGACAAGGTCACTCATGAACGGAAAAAGGAGCCTCTTATGATGTTTGAGCATGCAGAGCACTGAGATGAACAAGCCATTATAGAGAGATTTGTTCCAACAAGATTTGATCATGCATTCGTGGGTAGCGAGGATAGGTATATATTTCAAACAAGGATACATCTACTTGGGATTCAGGCTCAATTGACATAAGTGGAGTAGATATTGGGAGTTTAGGTTGGCATTGGGATCCAAGTGGGGCTTCTTATCATTTACTAGAGATGTGGAATGACAATGGAATCAATGAGACAACTGACCCAATGAATGGGCACATACATTCCTTAGGGGAATTTCAGTCAGTAGCAGTGGCGAGTCAACCTATGGACAAGCCCCTTGGGTTGTCTTGGTATGATGGTTACACATGGGAGCATAGGATGATCAACATGCTATGACAGGAGTTTTTCAGAGCAGGTGGTATTAGCAAGCCATCAGATAGTGCCTTTTATGGGGCAAGGGTTCTCGCTAGTTATGTGGGGCACAATGGTCACAAAGGAGCAACGCAGTGGTGGCATCACCATTGGTAGATAGTGGGATTCAACTATCGTGTCTATCAGGGAGGAATTGGAGGTGAGGCTCAAGCATCAGAGGATATGGTGATGTGATAGTGGAGGTGGTGACATCAGAAGGGTGCGAATGGATGCATATTGTCTCAGTCTTAGACTAGGGCATCCAATGGTGTGTAGGAGTATACAACAATGAGAAATGGTCTATAGGTGAGCACGAAGGTGCATGGTGGAGTGTTGTGATGTGTGGTTTTTCACTGTGGAGTAGGAGCAACAATTCACACCACCTTGAGTTTTTGCATGGAGTGGCAACTACTTCATCACAGGAGGGATGCCAACTGATTAAGGATGATATGGAAATTGATAATGGTGTCCAACAATTCCCAAAGGTGTGCAACTAGGAGCAGTCGTGTGACAAGGGCCACAAAGGTGCATGTTTATATGTCGAGGAGTGTAGGGATACTTGGTCATATGTCGTGATGTGTAACACTGGCCCGCGGGATTATGGAGCATTACCTCTAAGGAGATTGCCTGATAGGGACAACATGCATGCCATTGGGTTGAGCTCACCTAGGATCGATGGGGATGTAGATGAGAATCTTTCGATGATATCCATAGGGATCCATACACTTATCTTTCCTCCCAATTACTTACAGGGGCAGACGAATTGGGTGTTGCCATTTAATGCCTTCGTCATGAGATGTAAAACACAGGAGGTTCACCAAGGACAATTGATTAGTGGGACACTCCACTTCTTGGTGGGTATGGCCATGATAGCATGAAATCCAATTCATACTCTAGTTGGCACATAGAGGATCGTTGAGGCTTTCATCATATGGTGAGGGAAATTGTTTCTCATGATCGGGGCTAGCCACAAAGTGGTAGGCTATGGCAATGCTAAGTTGTCTTGGAAGGTTGAGCATAGATTTGATCATTACATGTATGGTGGCTAAGAGTTACAGGGGAGGAAGGCCCAATATGAGCATGATGGAAAACTGGTTGTGACCAAAGAGTTGCAATGTCAACATGGTAGTTTCCTTTTGCAATTGGCATGGGATCTCAACATCTCAAGGCTTAGCAGTTTAGCCACCCTCAAGGATGAGATGGTTTCTAAAGGGGAAGATCATACAAGTATTCGATTAGATTTCAGTTGCACGATGAGCAGGTCACCCCCTAGAGATTTGTTGATGACTTGGGGAATTGCGCTTGTATCTTGGGATGATTAGCATGTGTGGTTCCTAGTGGCCATTGGCACTACTCAGTAGTAGGTGGCAGGAATTGGGAGTGATGGGATTCCAATCTGGATGTGGGATTCGGGGATCCATTGGGTTAGAGGACTACCTTGTTTTAGGAGGATCATGGGGATGAAAAATATAGGATTGCGTCTTTCTACGAATGATAAGTCGGGGATCAACACGGTGATCACTACAGGTTGAGGAAAGCCTTCCTTGCTAATGTCTTGATAGGATATTGGATGTGTATTGGTAGATGGTGACCTTGGCAGGGTGCCCTGGCAAGATAGACCTTTGCGCAATAGAGTTTCTCCTTATTGGATAGTGGCAGAGGACTACCAGAGAGAATGACTCTGCAGGAGCATGAGGGGGTTCATGATTATTACCAGACTGATGCAACATCCACCTGGTGGACTTGCTTCGAGATTAGTTTAGAACCCAAGAGTGACAAGACTGAGCAATAGGGTTACAAAGTGAGGAGAGTGGGTTCTCATAGGGGGAGGTCACCCAGATATACCATTAGGACTTTGTTTGACAGTAGGCACTTCACTTCCCAGGGACCAATTAAGATTGGATAGCGCCACACTTGGGTGGCTATATGACTAATGGGAGGTGGTCGTGACTAACACGTTAGGGCAAGCAATATATTCTATGAGACTTGGTTTGTACCCTTAGGATTTCCCTCTTGAGGTACCCAAGATCGATTCTTTAGCGGGACAACTTTCTGAGGAGTTGACAGGGGTTTGGCAACATCGAGGTTCTTCGTTTATCGACAGGAGGTGGGAGGACTTTCGCACCCCTACACCTTGGGTCTGCGCATGGAGAAAGGGGTGCTTCACATTGAGTGGGATGACTTGGGTCCCTAGTATCTAGGGACTCCTCTATGACAAGATAATGCATGGATCAGGAGTGACTCAGTGGCACCACTGGGACCACGGTATTGTTGCATAGATTATTGGGCCAACAAATAGTGGGGGCACTTGTTCAGGCATTGATTGAGTACAAACATTTTTTGGCGGGGATGACTATAATATCCCCAATTTTGAATTTTCATCTAAGGAGGCTATCGAGGATACTTGGAGTGGTGCTAAGCATACACAATTTTGCAATTAGGGCATGGAGGCAATTTTGATATGGGATACATGAGGGCTTAGGAGAATAGGAGAGATTACAACCTTAGTGGTAAGTGGGGACCACAAAAAGAAGGCAATTCAACCACTAGAGATAATTCACACTTGTGAAGGAAAAGAGAGAAAGAAATGGGTGCGAGTTAGTGGAAAATGGCGTCCACCAAGGGAGAGAGGACCAACTTCTATAAATAAGGCAAGGAGGCTTCCATTTGGCACCTTTTTGACAATTTTACAACTAAACATTCTATTTGCTTGAGCTGCTCAGCCAAGTTAACACAATGTTGTTTAGCACAAGGATATTTCTAGGCAGAGATCTCAACTCCTTTAGTGGACCATGAGTGCCACCCTAATGGAGCTTTTGTGCAATTTTGGAGCCATTCTGAAGTTGTAATAGGAGCTTAATTTCTAGTTCTTCATGTGGCTAGGACGCTGGAGAAATTCACACTAGTGGGAGAGAGCAGGGATGGTGCAAGATAAAATTCGGGAAATTCAAGCGTGGTTGGGCTAAACATTTGTTGGACTTTTAGTGTGATTTACAAGGCAGAAATTCAGGGAGCAAGACAGGCTGAAATTCCATCTTCTAAGGCCTGCACAGGCCCTCACTAGAAAAATCATGTAGAGAATAGGGAGTAACAAAAATTGGGGCTTAAATAATTGATTTTATATGAGCCCGAGCGCTACTCTGCAACCTGAGAGCCTCGGCTCCATCCTCGCGATCCGCATCCTGCGGGCTCTGAAGCCTGCGGCCCTGCCCGCACTCTGCGGCTCCTCTCCACTGCGGGCCTGTCTACAGAAGATCAGTTCCAGATTTGAGACAACCAGCAACTCTCTAGCGAGGGTTTTGTCTCTGCTGCGGGGCTGCCCCTGTGGCGGCCGGAATCTAACCAGATCCCATGGAGTCTCTTGGTCATCATTCGGATCCGCCCCCTGATCTATCCTTGGATGCTTTCAATCAGCTCCTGGCTGGCTTACCTCTGAAGAAAAGAAGTGATGCAGCAAAATTCGTAAAGAAACTCGATGAAATTCCTGAGATCTCTTTGCCTCTGGAGACCCCCATTCAAGTAGCACTGTCTCTGGCGGAACGTGGGCTCATTGGCCAATTCACGGGACTTTGGCCCTCGCCGAAAACCACTGAGCAATGGGTTAATAGGAACTGGGCGCCCCTGATTAATCAAAGTGTAACCTCATACTTCCTAGGGCGAGGGTATTTTCTCTTTGAATTTACCTCCAAAGAGGACAAAGACCTGATCTTCCGAAATGGGCCGTACTTCATGGGCCCTCAGGGTCTCTATCTGAACAAATGGACCCCAGACTTCGATCCGGCGGTCGATGTTCCCAAAGCTGTTCCAGTATGGGTTCGTCTCCCAAATCTGCCAGTCCATTGCTGGAACTGGGATTCCTTGAAGCACATTGGCAATTCCCTCGGAAAATTCATAGATCGGGCAAGCAACAAGGATCAGTACGACTGCGCCAGGATCTGTGTAGAGGTAGATCTAGAGGTGGGTCTACCAGAGGCAATCAAAATCAAAGTCGGCAGCTGGTCTCATGTGCAGATCCTGGATTATGAACAGCTGCCATTCAAATGCAGGAAATGTCACGTTTATGGGCATTTTGCTAGAAACTGTCCGAAAAATGCAGAGCCAGAGAAAGGGAACGAAGAGGGTTGGAACCAGGTCAAGCGAGCAAGAGCCAATCACAAGGGGCAGAAGCAGGGTGGATACTCTGGCAAAGGCAATCCCCAGGTTAATGTCCAGCGTCCCCCTCCCAAAAAGATGCAAGAAAATAAATTCGTTCCTCTAAGTCAGCCGGAAGAAGACATTCTGGAGGAAGAAACCCAAAAACCAGTCTCTCCAAATAAAGGTACTCCATCAGCTTCCCCCAAAGAAGCTGAAAACCCCAAAGGCATGGCCTTAGAGGATGAGGAAGATGAGCAGGAAACTGAAGAGTCAGAAGAAGAAGGAGAAATAGGAGAGTCCCAAACTTCGGTAAGAAGATCTACAAGAGGCCGTAAAACAGACAAAGAAAAAAGAGAGCAGCAGACCTACAAAGACAAGCTTCAGGGCAGCCAACCAACTCTGGAAAAATTGCTAGCCTCAAAGCCCAAGATGTGAAAAATTAGCCCCAAGGCTCCAAGGGAGCCCATCAGAAACATAAATAATGAAGGTCATCTCCTGGAATTGCAGAAGTATGGGGAGTAAAGTTAAGGAAGAAGCAATAAGAAGTTTAATAAGAATAGAAACCCGAGACATACTTCTAGTCCAGGAGACCAATCTGGAAGACAAATCCTTCCTGCAAGCAAGCAAAAATCTGTGGCCCAAAAGTGAAGCAAGAGCAATCTCCGCCAGGGGTGCCTCGGGAGGGATTGGTACACTATGGAACTCCAATAAATATGTAGTCATCTTTGAAGCAAGCAACACTCACTGGTTGCTGCTAAAACTGTAGAATCTGGACACAAAGGAAACCTTCAGCCTTTTTAATGTTTATTCTCCAGTCAACATCCGGGAGAAAAAGGATTGCTGGGACACTATAAGACGACAGGCAGACTTGACAAACCTGGAAAACACAATCATTGCTGGAGATCTCAACCTCACTCTTCATTCGACTGAAAAAAGGGGAGGAAGTGCAGTCCGAGACCCGGCAAGAGAATGGGCGGAGGATCTTTTGCAAGACTGGGACTTACTGGACATCAAGCCCTCATCCGGTAAGTTTTCTTGGTCTAATAAAAGAGTAGGTCCTGGTCATATTGCTGCCAGGCTTGATAGATTTTTCATTCAAAGCTCTTTCCTGTTACTTGGATTAGAACCCAGAATGCATATCCTCGCTAGCAGCGTCTCGGACCATAAGCCTGTAAAATTAGAGCTCCTTGCCCATCTAGATCTGGGACCTATTCCCTTCCGGTTTAGTCCCCTTTGGGTTAAGGAGCCTCTCTTCATGCAAACAGTCAAAGATTGTTGGAGCCAGCCTGTCAAAGGCTCGCCCTTTTTCATCTGGGAGGAAAAGCTCAGAAGGGTAAAAAGAGCTCTGAAAAGCTGGGCCAAAACCTTGTCCAATCCCTCAACGGAAAGGAAAGCCATCAAAGACTCTCTTGTCTCTCATCAAACCCATATGGAGAGTGCTATTGTTACAGAGGATATGATAGATCAAGAAACTCAGCTGCAACAGAGATACCATAAGGCCTGCTTAGCTGAAGAAGAATATTGGAGATTAAAGTCACGAAACCTGTGGCTTAAAGCAGGGGACAGGAACACGGGATTCTTTCATAAGCAGGCCCAGGCCAGGAAATGCTTCAACACCATTTCTGAGATCAAGGAAGATAATGACACGCACAAGGAATTCACAGACATTAAGAAAGCAGCCTTCTCTCATTTCCAAAACTTGTACAGTGATGATCAGGGGCCATTTCATCATCAAGAGCTGCTTGACATCATCCCTCAAGTTATCTCTCCTCGCATGAACGGGATTCTAGAGGCCAAAATTACTAAAGAGGAAGTTAAAAAGGCTCTCTTTGATATGGACCCGGATAAGGCCCCGGGGCCAGATGGCTTCTCTGCCCGGTTTCTCCAAATCTGCTGGCCGATTATCGAAAAGGACCTTCTCAAAATGATACAAAAGTCACAAAATACTCAGAAAATAGGAGGCAGCACAAATTCCGCCTTCTTAGCCCTCATTCCAAAGGAAAAAGGCGCCAATAACTTCAGCAGATTCCGTCCGATTTCATTATGCAACACAGGGTACAAATTAATCACCAAAGTCATTGCTAATAGACTGAAGCCCATTCTGCCCAGAATAATCCCGGAAAATCAAGGAGGCTTCATCTAGGGTAGGCAGATCGTGGACAACTACACGCTCGTTCAAGAGGCAATACATTCAAGTCTTCTCCGAAAGGAACAAGGTATGGTGATCAAACTCGATTTAGCAAATGCCTTTGATCGAGTAAATCATAGTTTTCTGTTAAAAGTCATGTGCAAATTTGGTTTTGGAGCAAACTTCATAAAATGGATCCGGGCATGCATCTCAGAGCCATGGATTGCCCCACTGGTAAATGGAAGAGCCACTGAATTTTTCAAAGCCTCGAGAGGACTTAGGCAGGGGTGTCCCCTCTCCCCCCTGCTTTTCGTCATCCAAGCCTCAGTACTCAGCTTCCTGCTAGATAAAAAGATGCAAGACCAAGAAATTAATGGGCTGTGTATAGCTAGAAGGGTTAAGAACTTAAACCACGCCTTATTCGCGGATGATACCCTCCTATTAGACACTGCCTCTCTTTCCTCTGCCTCCAAATTTAAAGATGTGCTGGACAAATTCAGTGAGGCCTTAGGCAGCATGGTAAATAAGAATAAATGTCATATTTTCAGTTGGAACACTATGCCCAGAACTCTATCCGCTATCTCAAGATGCTTGGGCTTCGTAGCCTCCTCTTCATGGACTTCATTTAAATATTTGGGCCTTCATGTTTTCGATAAGAAACACTCAACCAAAGATTGGCTTCCCTAGCTTGAGAAATTCAAATCCAAAATTCAAGCCTGGGGCTTTACCTGGCTCAACGCTGCTGGCAAAGAGGTCTTAATAAAATCTGTGCTCTTCAGCCTTCCACTGTTTCAATTCACAGGGCTTCTCGCTCCGGCATCCATATTAAAAAAATGGAAGAATTCATGCGCAGATTCTTCTGGAAGGGAGGAAAACAGAATGGAAAAAAAATTCCCCTCATCAGCTGGGAAACCATTTCCAAGCCTCTGCGAGAGGGTGGGCTAAACTTCAAGAATCTCAGTCAGCAAAATGTGGCTATGGCAGCCAAGGTGGTCTGGCGAATCATCGCACCCAAGCCAGGTGGTGGGCTCCAGTATTGCAGCAATAATGCTGCAACTCCTGGGACTCCCTTCTTTACTTTTATCAACCCGGTAGTTCGTAACAAACTTGGAAGCGACGGTGCTGTATGCACAAGTACTAGCTCTTGCCGCAGCTGTCACTTGGTCAGCTGGCACAAGTCCGCTAGGGGCTTAAGCCAACTTCTATGAGCTCTTAGAAGAAGCTTTTTAACTGATGGACGAAAGCTAACTCAAAGGAGGCTAATCTACTTGCGGAAAGAAACTGAAAGCCAAAAAGTAACGCAAACCCTAGCAAACCCTAATTCTACCAGCTAGTCCTACTGATGCAAAGGAGGGAATGCAAACTATTGGAAGAGATGCCATTACTTCTATGAAGGTAAAATACATGTGTCTAGACTACCTCTATCTGAAGAAAACATCTTTTTGTATTTTTGAATAAGTTATCAGAATTATCATGCATGTGTTTTTAACTGGCTTTTTGCTGTGCAGGGGTGGATCAAGGAGGAGAAATGCTTGGAAAAGGTTGGGAAGGTTCAGAGAGGGTCTAAGGAGTCCCTAACACTCTTCCGGAGAGTTTCACAAAGTTTGGCTATCAAGAAACCTCATTTGTGAGCTTCTACAGGAAGTCTGCAGGGGTTCTGCAGGATGTTTCAGGAATTTCTACAGGATGTTTCAGGAATTTCTACAGGATGTTCAGAAATTTCTACAGGATGTTTAAGAATTGGATTTTGGAGGATGGGTGAGTGAAGGAAGATGCATGGATGGATATGGAGGTAGGATAGGGGCCTGGCGTGACATAGGGGCTGATGGATGGATTGGGGAGAGGGTGTAGAAGGCTGTCTTGGCTTAAAGAAGGCTAAGACAATGGAGGAGCAAGAAGGTAGGGTTACGTGGGCAAAAGAACAGTTATGAGATGAGGAACCTAACTAGGAGATGGAGCAGCTGGCCTGGACAAAGCTTAGGCGGATGAGAGAGTGGTGGAGATGCCCTGCACAGTGTACATTTAACCGAATCAACAAAGTCTTACAAATAATCAAAGTCCTAGCTAATCTAATCTAACTGTCAATAAAACTAATGAACAACAGCTTTATTTGGAAATAAAACCATGTACATCAATCATTCAAAGAAACATTTCAGAGATCTGAACCCATAACTAACTTCAGCAAATGAAAACAGTACACTAAGGATTGCATGGTCAAGCAAACTAGTGTTTTTGTTGGGGCAACACTGTTTCTTCAATTCCAGCCCCGGATCCAATAAGGATGAGGTGAAACTAAGAGTGTTGTCGACCCTTTTCTTGGAGCTTTAACTGTTATTATCATACCAATCTATTCTAAACATCTGAAGCAATTCTATTCGTAACCAGTGACCTATTTAACCAACACAACTAAATCTGCTTAACAGAAACACGTTTCAAATGCATAAAAGGAAAATCATGATGCATAAAGAAAAGGTAACAGTACAAAGAAGGAGGCCCTAGGCTCTCAGGTTGGGCCCAACCCCGAGAGCTATGGCTCCTATGGAAAACGCAGAGCTGATATCAAATCGGACTACTTCTCATTATCAAAACATGATCATAAGTCAAGAGTTATGCCAAAAATGGCTACAAGAGAACAAAATGAAGCTGGCAGCACTGTAGTGAAAAGTATGCAAGATTTTTCAAAAAAGTCCCTCACGAAGGCTGAGGCCTTAACATTTATACACCACGAGGCCCTAGCTGGCCTCCTAAATCTATGGGACTTGGCTGCCCAAACTGTGAGTGAACAGCTCCTTCCAAAATCTGCTTGGCTGCCTTCTAGATCCGGTTTTGGTGGCCTTTGGAGCTCGGAGTTGGGGGTGAAGATCCCGAGGAAGGCTATTTAATGCCATAGACAACCCCCCTATGAATCCTCACCCCAAGCTTGGCTGTCTTCCAGCCCATGATTGCTCGGTTTTGCTCCAACATGTGTCAAAAAACCTAAAATGAGCACGTGTTAGCCACCTAGGAAGAGTGACTACCCTTATTCGTACAAATGACATAAACATACTGAAAAATAATGCATAAGTTATGAGAAATGAAGGATTGAACAAGGATAATTAGGCCAAATGAGCCCAAAATGTTACCAAATTTGGGGCTCATCACCAGGTTGGGCCCAACTGGGTCTCTGGAAAAAGTATTTCAGAGGCCCACGCACTTGCTGCTTAGAAAACGCGATTCAGCTTCCAAATTCGTCCTTCCTTAAATTGTATGCTAAAGCGGCTTCCTTGATTAAAGAGCACTCCTTTTGGATCCCAGGAAATGGGAAAAAAATCAACATATGGACTGATAGAATTATGAACAAGGATCCAGTTACAGACAGAGCCTCCCTAAACGATTTGCGCTGCTGGATGAACAGAGAAGGATTGAACTCGTTGTGGGACATTTCCCAATGGAGCGACTTCATATGGGCAGGCTGGAAAAGAATTGAAATTCCGGATCAGTTGATAAATGAATGGATCGCTTTGCTGGATCTTCTACACGGCCTGGCTCCCACGCATATGAAGAAAAAAGACACGAAAGGATGGGGGCTGAAGGAAGGCGGATACGCTGTTTCTAAAGGCTACTCCAAGCTGATCGAGAAGCCACACGTCCCCCCTGACCCAGCACCTTGGCAGGGAGTCTGGCACGTCCCTTCTTGGCCCAAGATCGACTTCTTCGCTTGGACTCTCTGCCATGGAAGAATTCTAACTTATGACTCTCTGTAGAGGAAAGGATTTCATGGCCCCTCCAGATGCCCGTTGTGCATAGAAAACGCAGAAACAACATTGCACTTAATGCTTGAGTGCAATTTTTCCATACAGATCTGGGCCTCCTTTATCAACAATTTTGATCCCATCTTTCCTCTACTTAGATCTATGGTAGACCTCTTCTCAAATTGGACAAACAGGTACCCCGGACAGCCACCCAAAAATCAAGTTATCAAAACTGCATGGGCCATTCTTCCAAAGATCATTTGTTGGCAAATATGGCTTGAAAGGAACAGAAGAGTTTTTCAGAAATACCAGCTTGAACCATAAGGTTTTAGAAATCAAAATCAAATGCCTCTTAAAGGAGTGCTTGACAGAAATAAACGATGACTCCAATCTCAGCCAACAAGACAATGACTTGGGGCTCATCCCTAGGCCTGCAATTTCAACCAGCAGTCAGAACTGCCCCCAACCTTAAAGACTGGCAAATAAGGAGACCTGAACCTGAATTCCATGACTGGCTTAAATCGCACTCAAGACACTCACTCTTCTTTGATGAAGCAACAAAGGGTAATCTGGGCATAGCAGGAGCATGAGGTGTAGTTGTAAATCCTCTGGGGGAAAAAAATCATTCCTTCTCCTGGGGACTTGGCTATGCTTCCAGCATAAAAGCTGAGGCATTATCCCTCTTCCAAGGCCTAAAGATACTAAAAAAGCTAAACATAAGGGAAGCTATTGTGATAGGCGACTCGCAGGTCCTCATAAATGCAATGATCTCCAACTCTCCAGTGCTGGATCTTAACCTAGCTAGACTGGTATCTAGAATCAAAGGCCTGGGAAAAGCTTTCTAGAAGCTGAATTATTTCCATGTATTGAGAACGCACAACAAACAGGCGGACAAGTAAGCCAACAAAGCAGTCCTTCTTTCTGCCGGGGTCAAGATAAAAGACGAAGAAGAAACATGGGAACCCATTCCATAAGCTAGCTTTTGCCATGTTTTTCTGTCTGCTTCTAAGTAAATTTGTTTGTATCTTCAAGTTGGGGAATATCTCTGAAATTGATAAACTAGAATCCCTATCAAAAGGAAAAACTTCAAGATTCAACAACACTCTCATTGTTACCAGAGAGATGTATCAAGACATAGAAGTCTTCAATGTAACCAGATTTACGGCTTTCAAGCCAGGATGAATATATATACAACATAACCGTTTCTGTAAAAAAAAAACAAAAGTTGGTGCTTAAGATTTGGGGGCACAAGGAAATTGGTGGAGGAATTTACAGGAAATTTCATGGGAGGTTGGAGATCCATTCCTAGGGAATTCTATGACAAATATGAGCAGTGCGTACAGGCAGAAAACGAGGCTGCACACCTCATTTTATGGGCTTCCTGAGGGGTTGGATTGAAGCCAATTCCCTTCTGGGCTTGTGAAGCTACTTGACAAAGAGCACCAACTGCAATTGCATGAATTTTTGAGCCTTGCAGAGAGAGAGATTCCCTATTTCCTTTAGGCAGCAACATCGACAATTTCTGGGTCAACACAGTGATTTAATGGCCATATTTACCAGTTGGTGGGCAAAGTTTTCACAACCTGGGTTTGACTCCGCTTGCTGTAGCAAGCCCAGGTTCCTCTTCCCTTGATTTTATTGTACTCATTCCGCTCAAATTTAATAAAAGACCCACTTTCTGGTGTCATTTTATGTGTATATGATATTTATGTGTTTGGGTGTTGTTCATGAGCATGTTTTTTTTTGTTATTCACAATTTATTTCTATTAGGAATATTACAACCTCCTGCATTATGTTTTGTTTTCCATTTTCAGTAAATTAGTTCTTTTAGCAGTTTTATAGCCAACAATAATTGGAAACCAATATTTTGTATATATGTCCTAATGCATATCAAAAACTTGGTTGCAAGCGAGTTATATTTTAGGATGGTTTTGGATGATAAACATTATATCTCACTATTGGCAAGTATTGTGGCAGACCACGATATTGTTCAAGTCTAACAATGAACTTTGATTTTGTATGGAATTTATTTTGAGGTAATAAAAATTTTAATAAACAAAGAAAAATGTAAGAGCCTTTGCTATGTTCTATAAATGAATAAACAAGTTTTTCATTAATTGAAAATATGCAAGAATTGTTGATGTTGGATCCTCTCAAGGACCACAATATAAATGATTTTTTTTTTTTTTTTTTGGGGGGGGGGGGGGGGGGTGTGGGGGGGAGATGGAAAAGGGCCATGATTAGTGATGTATTAAATAAAAATATGTATATTCTTTTTTTTTTGGTAGGTAAGCACCCACTGGGGATTTGAACCAGTGACATAACAATATGTATATTCATCCTCATTGAATATAAAATATTTTTTTTTGGAAAAAATAATAAATTTATTTGAGTAATAATTTTTTTTTTTTGTAAGTCGAAGATTTTTCATTACTCAAAAGATAAGTACATAGATGTCAAAATGTGTAGGCTCAACTGATAAGGAGAGGATGTGCAAGTAGCCTCGACTGATAAGGAGAGGATGCACAAGCAGGGCTCGACTAATGGGAGAGGAATTAGAAGCTCAACCATCAGGAGAGAAAAAAGAAAACAATGTAGAAAATAGATATAAAGGAAAGCATAGCCCAACTAAGCAAAGGAATTTGTGAAAAACATGGCAGAAGTGTCCATCAAGATAGGAGACTCCCCTAGCCATTTTCACCCTAAGCCTATAAATAAGTAATGAGCTCCCTTAATGAAGAAGGATAAGGGAAAAAACAACTATGTGGTCTCAACCCGATTGGGTTTGTTGACCAATGTTATCACCATACTACAAACAAAAAGCAAAATACCCATCTGAGAGGTCCATAACCTGATGGGCCTTACACCAAAATAAAAAAATAACTAGAAAGGCGCCTGTTACCATGATCAATCATCATAAGTGATAGAAGCAGGATTGTCTGGTTCTGTTCTTGGAGGTGGAGGTGGGCAGTATAAACAATGGACATGTTGCTCAAAGTGAGCAAGCCATGTTTCTAGCTTCTTGAGCTTCTCTGCCAACAGATTCTAACCACGCTGCCAAACAACCACAATTCTCTCACGGACATGGCATTGAAAGTAATGTAGTTGATTAAGCATGGTCAAAACTATCTCGTGTTCTTCACTCCTTACCTTATCATGAGATTCCAACATATCCAAGATTGATTTGAGCATCTCTTGTTGAGCTGAAATCCGCCTGTTCCGACTAACAACTACATGCCTAGACGTCCCGACGTTTCCCATCTTGCTACTTCGAACTTGCGAACTCGGATCTCATCCACGAACTATACCCCTGCTCCTACTGCCTACCCCATGACCACCTTGTGTCGGGATCTTGCCACCCCTGTCAACCAAAGAACCAACCAAAATTATGCTCCCAACGCATGCTCTGCAGCCCCCACCAACTTTGCCTCATAGATTACCTGTACCATGATTACTGTTATTAGCACCGACACCCACACCGCCACCCCGGGATTCAACTAGCTCGATTTGAGTAATAATTGTTGGGATTGAATCCTTTTAAGTTTGAAATATAGATGAATTTTAGTTTCTTTTGGAAGGATGGCAAAGGCCAATGATCGGTGATGTACTAACAACAACATGCATATTCATCTTCAATAACAACAACATGTAGTTTTGGCTATAGACCGACTGATTTTTTTTGCAGGCGCGAGCGCGTTTTCAAATCCTGCTATTAGGTCAAGGAACGCTGCGTGTTGAGCCGCCGCCATGGGTGCTCCAGGGGGCGGAGAGGCCTCTCCCCCCCCTCCATTCTCTTCTGCAACCGCATTTAGAAACCTACTGTCTCAGAAAGGGAAAAAACGACCAAATCCTGAAGTCCCAACGTTCATCAAAAAGCTTGAAGAAATACCAGAGATCGCTCTGCCTGAAGAACAACCAATCAAAATAGCTCTTGCCTTGGCTGACAGAGGATTGGTCGGGAAATTTATGGGTCGCTGGCCATCAACAAAATCGACAGATGAATGGGTTCAACGAAATTGGAGGCCTCTGCTGACGAACAACGTGATTTGTTATGCTGTCGGTAGAGGATTTTTCATCTTCGAATTCACTACCAAGGAAGACCGTGACCTGGTGTTCAGAAATGGTCCGTATTTCATGGGAAATCAAGGCCTTTTCCTGAACAAATGGACCCCTGATTTCGACCCTTCAGTCGATGTTCCAAAGGAGGTCCCTGTTTGGGTCCGGCTCCCCAACCTGCCGATCCACTGCTGGAGCTACCAATCCCTTCAAAAGATTGGAAACGGGCTGGGTCGATTCATTGACAAAGCTGACAATAGGGGCCAATACACCTGCGCAAGAATCTGCGTGGAAGTTGACTTGGAAGCTGGTCTGCTGGAAGCCATTAAACTTACAGTTGGAGATTGGCATCATTTCCAGAAATTGGACTACGAGAAACTGCCCTTTAAGTGCAGAATTTGTCATGAGCATGGTCATTTCCAACGAAACTGCCCTAAAGCCCCATCAAGGGACAAGGTGGAAGAAGAAGGATGGAAAGAGATAAAAAAGGGCAAGGTAGTCTCAAAGGCTTCTGAACAAACAAAATCTGGAACAATGGGGAAACCCCGGTCCAATTCTCAGACCAAACCAATCACAAAAGAAGGCCCCCCCAGTTGAAAAGGTGAATGTAACAGAGAATCAGGAAGAAACTGAAGACCACTCGAATAAACTGAAAGAAACCGTAGAAAACTCACCTGATCCTCTAGCAGCTACTGATCAAAGGGGAACCGAAGGTAATGAGGAGCACATCAGTCCAGCCTCTGACTCAGGGGAAGAGTCAGAAGAGAGAGACACCGAATCAGATGGCTCGAAAATCCAAGAAGAAACAGAGAGAGGAGAAAACTTATTTGGATGTCCTTCAAGGCTCCCAGAAAACTCTAAAAGGAATGATGAACACTAGATCCGGGCGCAAGCAGAGCAGGGCTCCAAAAGGAGCCACCACCTCCCAAGGCAGTAAATAATGAAGTACGTCTCCTGGAACTGCAGAGGGTTAGGCAGCAGACTGAAAGAAGAAGCCCTGCAAGACATTGTTAGGATACATTCGCCTGAAATCCTTCTCATCCAGGAGACAAAGATGGAGGATAACCCGCTCCTCCAAACTAGTAAGACATTTTGGCGTAAAGGTCCTGGAAGAGCTGTCAGCGCTAGGGGAGCCTCTAGCGGGCTTGCCTCCTTCTGGGACAGCTCCAAATATGAACTGATTCAAGAAGAAAACTGTTCTCATTGGATTTTCATCCAGCTCCTCCACAAAGATTCTGGTCAACAAGTAAGTATGTTTAATATTTATGCTCCGGTCCTTCCAGTGGAGAAAAATTTTTGCTGGGACTCGCTTCAGTCCTTTCTTTTATTGCACAAACCAGAAAATAACATTATTGCAGGTGATCTGAATGTCACTCTTGCCATTGATGAGAAAAAGGGGGGTTCCCTAGTAAGGGACCCAGCTAGAGAATGGGTGGAAGACATAATGCTAGATTGGGATCTAGAGGATATCAAGCCTTCTGTTGGAAAATATACCTGGGCTAACAAAAGATTAGGGCCGAACCACATAGCTACATGTCTGGACTGATTCCTTGTCCAATCCTCTTTCCTTTCATGTGGTCTATCAGCCTCATCTAAAATCCTCCCAAATTGCACTTCTGATCATAAACCTATTAGTCTCGAGCTCTCCCTTGATGGAAACCTTGGTCCAATACCTTTTAGATTCAGTCCTTTGTGGATTCAGCAAGATGGTTTCCATGAAGTGGTTTCTAAAGCTTGGAATCGGCAGATCCTGGGATCTCCATTCTATGTGTGGGAAGAAAAATTGAGGGGCCTTAAAAGAAGACTCAAGGAGTGGGCTAAAACTCTGAAAACACCCACTGCCAAGAGAAAAGAATCCTTAGAAAACCTTGCTGCCCATCAATCTGCAATGGAGAAGTCTGTTATTTCTCAAAGTCTGCTTCAAAGAGAAGTTGAGCTGCAAAAAACTCTCCATAGAGACAGTAGGGAAGAAGAGGAGTACTGGAGACAAAAATCCAGAAACTTATGGTTACAGGCTGGCGACAAGAATACCAGTTTCTTCCACAAGCAAGCCGAAGCTCGCAAGTAATTCAAATCTATTTCAGAAATTCGTTCCCAAGATAGAGTGGTCAAAGATTTTGAAGGCATCAAAAGAGCCGCTTTCACCTTCTTCAAAGAGCTTTATACGGCTCCTGAAAACCCTCCTTTAGACTCCCAAGCCTACCCCTTTGACTAATCCCTCATCGTGTTCACGAATCTGTTAACGCTATGCTGACTGCTCCAATCAGCATGGATGAGTTCAAGAAGGCTTTGGACAACATGGAGCCAGATAAAGCTCCTGGGCCTGATGGGTTCAATGCCAGATTTTTTCAAACTTGCTGGTCTATAATTAATAAAGATCTTTTGAGAATGATTAGGAAGTCTCAATCTTGTTCCAAGATCGGAGGCAGCACCAACTCGGCCTTCCTTGCCCTGATCCCGAAAGAGAAAGGAGCTTATGATTTTGGTAGATATCGGCCCATTTCACTGTGTAACACTAGTTATAAACTAATCGCCAAAACAATAGCCAATCGTCTCAAGAATGTTTTGCCAGACATTATTCCAGAAAATCAAGGAGGTTTCATCAAGGGGAGAAAGATTTTGGACAATATTGTGCTAGTGCAAGAAGCAGTTCATTCAAGTTGCCATCGAAAAGAGAAAGGAATGGTGATAAAGCTTGATCTAGCAAATGCCTTTGACAGGGTGAAACATGATTTCCTCTATGCTGTTATGAAGAAATTGGGCTTCTCTATAACCTTCATAAATTGGGTGAAAGCCTGCATCGCCTCCCCTTGGATTGCGCCGTTGGTTAATGGCCACTCAACAAAGTTCTTCAATGCCTCAAGGGGCTTAAGACAAGGTTTCCCGCTGTCCCCGCTCCTCTACGCTATTCAAGCCTATGTGCTTAGCTTCCAACTTGAATGCTGTCAACAAATCCAGTCTCTGTCAGGACTCAGAATGGCTCCCAATGTTAAAGACATTAACCATGCCCAATTTGCCGATGATACTCTGTTGCTTGGAGGAGCGAGCATAAATTCTGCAAGATCCTTTAAGAAGGAGTTGGACATCTACAAGGAGGTCTCGGGCAGCAAGATAAACTATCTAAAAAGCACTATCTATGGCTGGAACTGCTCGGTCAAGGAACTGGCTGATATTGCCAGGCTCTTAGAGATGAAAGGAATTCAGACCTGGGAGTTTCTAAAATATCTGGGGATACCAATCTTCAAATCCATTCCTAGAGTTGCTCATTGGATGCCCCTTCTTGACAAACTAAAATTAAGAATTCAAGCTTGGGGAGCCAATTGGCTGAACAATGCGGGGAAGGTTATCCTGATGAAATCCGTTCTCACAAGTATGCCTCTTTATCAACATTCCATTCTGCTTGCCCCCAAAACCTTCCTCAGTAAAATGGACAGTCTGCTGAGAAGATTCCTCTGGGAAGGGGGGAAAAATAATGAAAAAAGACTCCATTTAGTTAAATGGGACACTATTAAAAAACCAATGCTGGAAGGAGGTCTTCAATTAAGAGATCTGGGTGCCCAGAATCTCTCCTTGGGCACCAAAATTCTATGGAATATTGCTGCTGGAAAGGCTAGCTGGAGTAAGAGAGTACTGTGGAAGAAATACTTCAACGGACAACGGCTGAGGTGTTTGGACCAGCCACCAAAAACCATTAAAGGTTCTCCGATTTTCAAACTCTGTCTTTCTGCTATGGAACATTTCAGTCACAACCTTTACTGGATACCAGGTAATGTGAAAAAAATCAGAATCTGGGATGATCCAATCCTTGGTGAACAGCCTCTGAACCATGTTGAAGGCCTGACAAACATTAAAAACTGGCTACAGTCCAACAACCTGAATACCCTGTGGGACATATCAAATTGGACGAATGATACTGGAAGACGGTGGGATAGTTGGTACTTGGGAGAGATTCCCCAAAGGCTGCAGATTGAAGCTTCGTTACTTTTAGATAAACTCCAAGGAAAATCTCCAATCAAAGCAATAGTTAAGGACAAAAGAGGGTGGGGCTCCATCTCTGGCAGCTACACAGTCTCTGAAGGATACAAAAGTATGACAACGACTCCTAATGTCCCCCCTGATCCTACTCAATGGAGATTTATTTGGGCCTTTCCTTCGCTTCCCAAAATTGACTTCTTCTGCTGGACGTTAGCTCATAACAGCATTCTCACTAGAGATATTATGAGAAAACGTGGAATGGAAGGGCCTTCCAGATGCCCTTTGTGTGTGTCAGAGGAAGAGTCGGCTAACCATCTGTTGTTACTTTGCCCCTTTGCCTGTGAAGTTTGGAGGGGGGTCCTGAGGTCAGGAGCTGACAAAGTTGAGCTTCCTGGTAACATTCCTTTCCTGCTTCACAATTGGGCCAATTTATCCTCGTTCAATCTTTCTAAAAAATGCCTCCTCAAAACAGCCTGGATACCTAAATTCACCTGCTGGAAGCTGTGGTTGGAGAGGAACAATAGGCTGTTCAGGGATGAAAAATATACTCCTGGAAAAATTATCATTAAAATCCAAGCATTATTGGGAGAGACTTTGGATACCAAACCTGCTTTAAGGAATGAAGCAGCTCTGAACAGTGAGGAGGAGCTTTGGCTCAAAGATCTTGTTCCAAATTATGTTTTCAAGCCCATGCCTCCTGCTATCTCCCAAGCTAACTGGGAAATCCGCCTGGAAGAACAGGAGTTTATCAAATGGGGATCTGCATTGGAGGAACACTGCCTTTTCTTCGACGGGGCCTCTAAAGGCAACCCCGGAGCTGCGGGTGGGGGTGGGGTTCTTCTGAATCCGGATGGCTCAACTAAACTTCGGTTCCAATGGGGGCTGGGCATCGAATCTAATAACAGAGTTGAAGCTCTGGCTCTGTGGCAAGGGCTCAATCTGGCTATCAAAAGGAACCTTCTAACTTTGTCGGTCTTTGGAGACTCCAGGCTGATCATCCAAGCGTTGAACCTCAACTCAACTCCTTCGCAGATTCACTTAGTCTCCATTTTCAAGAAAATCAGGTTTACTCTGGCCCAATTCCGGAAAATATCCCTTTTCCATATTCTGAGACACCTGAACAGTCAAGCTGACCTGGAAGCCAATCTGGGCTCTACCCATTGCAGAAGATCCCTGTTAGTCAACTCTGATGAGTCTATATGCATCATCCCTTAATCTCCGATTGGAAGGGGTTTTGTTTCCAGAGAACGCGTGCTTCAGGATTCAGCTTTTCTATTCTATTCAGTAGCATCTACAGCCATGGTGGGTTTCGACAAAGAAGACAAGGAGGGTCTTTTGTCATTGAGAAAGGAAATAAAATCCGATCCTTATGAGCTGCTGTCCAACTGGACGGTTGGGAACTCAAAGAACGTTTGCTAGCGGTGGTATGGGATTGTTCGCAAAAATAGCAGAGTGGTTCGAGTAGATCTTAAGGTCTGGATCTAGGTCTCATTCTGGATCGACAAGCCAACACCTGGGTAAGCATCAGGTGGACTCCGGTCATCTGAATTGAAGGGTCGTCGTTATGCCAGTGCAAAGATTCTTGGTTCGATCCACCCTCAACTTCCAAATCAACAATATAAAATTAACTAAGTTTTCAGACTTGTTGAGGCTCGATTTTTGTGGAAAGAGCGAGTTCCCTCATTGATGTAATGATCCAGTCCGCGGCATGGTTTTCCGCTCAATAATAACTTTATCCGTTACAGTCTAAAAAAAAAACAACAACAACAACAACATGTATATTCATCCTCAATAAATATAAAGATTTTTTTTGGAAAAATAATTAATTTGAATTATATGTTTGCATTATATTTTTTCAATATTAATAAAAAAAAATTGTAAGCTTGGAACGATTATATCTTCATCATGTCCAATATATCACCCTGACCGGGGCAAGGAATTGAACCAGTGACTTCACATCAAGGAGTGCCTTAACATAGCACCCGATCACCGTCTATCCAAGAGCTCGTGGACCCAATATTAGTAATTTGAACACTAGTATTATATTGCATTTTTTTTTAGTTTATGCTCATTTTTTATTTTATTATTTATGAATTTTATATTTTCCAAATGGGGTAAACATTACATTTTAACACTAACTACATTTTGATTTTTTATTTCAATTTCTTTTTTAAGATAAATGGAAATTGCTAAAACTAATTTTTTTTATTGGCTTTACCCATAGTCAAATATTTGAACATTGAATCTCATGGTTTACATAATACTTTATAACACAGTGACTACCATTTGAATTGCCTTGTGAGCCAACACTAAATTTTAATACTAAGTACATTTGATTTTAGTACTTAGATTTATGTGATGAGGTGAGTAATTTATCCTACAAATAAGGAAATCTTATACACCAATTTAGTATATAATTTATTTGTAATCTTAAAATAAAATATTATTACTATCGCTCACCGGGCATAGACAGTGACTTGGATTACTGTTAAGGCATTTCATAATGTGAAGGCCATGTCACAAGGTTCGTCGAACTTCAACCTTGAGGTTTGAATTCTAATGAACCTTAAAAAAGATTTGAGGTTTGGCGAACCTCATCAAATCTCATAGCCATTGACCAAGTCCATAAATAAAAAATCATAACCTCAGGTCACAACTCAAGATTGTAATCTATCCTTACAGTTTCCATGTCCGTGATAACATTTTTTTATGTTTACTAATATTGATTTCTTACTATTTTATCCTATATCTCATTTTAAATTATTATAAATATATTAATATACACACTAACCTAATGGCTATTCTCATCAAAAGAATTGAACTCGAACCGAACCTAATCATTGTCGAACCCAAACAAGGTGACTTTGTGTGAAAGTCACTTGTTCAAAACTTTGTGCAAAAATTTAGCCATGGTGTGGCCCAAACTGCGATCCCCAAGTGATTTTAATGGCTTAAATGCCTCACTCAAGCCAAAATTAAACATGTAGTCATCTCATAACTCATAGCAAACTGAAAAACATATTATTATTATTATTATTTTTAAAAATACAAAAATCCTCCAAATTAACCTAATATATTTTCAACTTAAATTATTTTAAAAATTATAAATATTCCTAAACATGAATTTATAATTTATAATTTAATTTATATCTATTATAAGAATAATTGTAAACCAACAAATCATTTAATTTCTAAATAATTAATACAAAGTTCGTAAAATTACAATGAATACATCTCAATTTGCCCATCTAAAAACTATTTTGTCAGATTCTTTTTCAATCATGAACGTTTATGTTTTGAATTTTTAAATAATTAATACAAAGTTCGTAAAATCACAATGAAAATATCTCATGGCCCATTTCAAAATCTAAAAGCTATTTTAACAGATTCTTTTTCAGTCATGAACATGGGGAAAGAAAAATGATTTTGATTTAATTAGTATTTAACTAAATTTTTTTTTAATGGTACACATCAATATTTTTATTAAATTTATTTTTTTAATCTTGATATTGATAAGCTAAGTTTGTCCTCATAAGAAATTCATCATTTTAAATTTAAAAATAATTTTTCATTTATTACTATCCATTTCTAATTATTATAATTACATTGTACACCATTTCCATTTTCTAAAGACTTTTAAGATAAAATTATCTCTTTAAAGAAAGTGAGTAAATTATTATCAATATGATAAGATAAAAGAAATAATGGTGATGGTGGTGGTGGTGGTTAACGCCCACTAAGATCAAATTGGTCTATTGGACCTATAATTTTCTTAGTTTTTAATTGTCTGGCTCCTCGTCTTTCTTGGCGAGATTGGTGCTATGGCTTTCTTTTTTTTCTCTACGGTCTTCCAACATTCTTTATCTTGCATCTCCTTTATCTCTTCTGGTTCTTGGGACATTGGTGTCTTAGCTTCGCGATCTATTATATAATAAAAAAATTAATATATTATATAAATATTAATAATAGTAATGAGTCAATTTATATCTATGGATAGTAGTCAATAATGGTTCTCTCAATGTCAATTAGACAATTAAATTATGAAAGAAGATCACAAAATATGACATTGAAATAATAGTGAAATGAAATTATCACTTCAACCTATAAACATATATTTTAAAATTAAGAAAATTTTAGTAATTCATTAATCATTTATATTACATAATTAAAAATGTTATTAATTTTTTTTTTGAATAAATTTATTATTTTATTATTATTATTATTTTTAATTTTAAAAATTTAGATTATTTTTTTCCAAGAAAAAAATCTGTAACTTTTTATTAATAAAAATGAAAAGTTACATCGAGTAGATGCATAAAGCATTCAGGAGCTGTCCTGTGGGACCAGTGTGCATGACACACACATAGTAGCGAAGCTACCAAAAAACCGAAATAAAATTAAAATTACAAATTGCCAATAAACTGGAATTTTCTTTTTTGCCTTTTTCCTTTTGGACCTTTTACAATTCCCCAAATGATGGAGCAGAAGTGACAATTGCCAGCTCATTATTTCTTGTAAGGTTTGGGATATCTTTGTCTGAGTCGGAGCTTTCAGATACATGAGATCACTTGGTTCCACTTTTGCCTTGATTGTTGTTATTCCCCTCTACTTGGATTTCAAGGATCAGAGTAACTACAAAGTTGTTTCGATTCTCTGTTTGTTTGTTCTGTTCTTCCTCCTTTTCTTCTCCCACCTCTTGTGAGCCTTGTTGTTTTTCTGTCTCCTAATGTTGTTGGGTTTCATCCATTTCTTCATCCTCATCATCTAATGAAGGAGATTATGGGAATTGCCATCCTTTTTTCTTTTGCATTCTCTTCTTTGTTCTTTTCTTTGCTGTTTGCGTGTTGCAAATGCCCTGTTTAATGGCAAACCTTGCATCAAAAAGCAATATTTTCAAAATCTAACCACTGTATCCACTTGAAATATTTGTGTGTCAGGTTAATACAATTCGGGAGACCTTTACTTAAATCCATCTCCACACAAATACGAGCAAAGGTGAAGATCCCTTTGTCCATTCTTTCTCAATCCGTCTTTAGGAACCTTCTCGAAGAGTTTCTTATGCCTTCTAAGACTTGATGGCACTAACAAGGAAGGGGAACGTTATGTAGCCTTACCCATACTGACATTTTTGTAACCACCATTGAGTTTGCATCAAAACCATGAAACCATGCGGTTACGAAGCGACCCACCCTTCCCTAGAACCATGGTCCATCATTTATGACATAATTGTAATCTTTTTGGGTATCAAACTAAACCACAAAAAAACCTTTTGCGTACAGATTAACATCACAATCTCTTGCCCAGTTGAGATAGAACCACTCCCTTAGCTCTTCAGATTTTGGCCATTAACCATTAAATCGACAAATGATGGCTTTCGCTGGTAAAGTGTTGAAGAGATCACTTACTTCTGGTAATTTGATGGACAAATCTAGAGTTTTTTCCATCTTTTCTACAATGTGCAGACCTCAGATTGTCAGATTTGGGATTTGTTTGTACTATGTGGTAGCTTCCCCTCTTAATGCATCTTTGAAAGAAGCCTGACCCTTGTCTGTCGATGATGATCTAGCTGGTGTGTTTTCTCCTGGGGCACCTCCTTGTAGTCTTAAATTCTGGATAATGGTAGAATTTCTTTGAATCCCATAGTCTTTCAAATGGATCTCTTCTTACAACACTTTCTCAGAAAAAATCAAACTTTGTGATGAAGCAGAGATACCTGTAGCATTTTGGGGTTTTTGCTTTAGATCTATCACAAGATCCATACCTCGTACCCATCTCATTATCGATTTACCAAAAATGGTTTTGATAAAAACCTGATATAAGTCCTCCATATGTGAGATCAACTCTCTACCCTCTGTGCTTGTTGGTTGGGGCCATAACCCTAAGTTGCATAAAACATTGCTCTTCTCGGCCTTTTCTCTTTCCATCAGACTGTGCCCATCACTGCTGAATGTGGATTTTTTCTTTGCATGCAACACAAGTCCATTGCTTATACGTGGGATCGCCATTGCAGAGTCGTAGAAAATCCCAGAAGGGGAAAACACATTGTCTATGTCCCATCTCTCCTCCCATAAGCGAATCTGGGTGATTTGGCATGAGCAGGTGATGAACGCAGTCTCTGTATCCTCTCTCGTTGGTGCCAAAATAGGAGAGCCCACATCACAAAACCAGTTGAAACACTGCCCTTCGTAGAGGATCCATGCCTCAAGTAGCGGTTGTATCCAAAGCGTAACCAGTCCCGAAGAGGCCTTATCACAACCAGTCGCCAATATCTTTGGAACATAGCAGATTTGTGGCAGTAATTATTCAAAAGTAAAGCCACGACAAACGCCATATGAGCAGAGGAGCACCAAACCCCTTCGCCCTGAAAAGTCGATTTCATGGGAGGAGATCCAAAGCCTGATGACAATGCAAGATCCCTCACAACAATTCACCTCAGCCCTAGCGCTCTCCATCCTATCTTTTCCTGAAAAATTTTAGATTATTATATATGATTTAATTTTTTTATTTATTTTTATAAACCAAGCATCTTTAAATTTAAAATAAAAGTACAACTTTAATAAAATTCAATTAAAAAAAAGTAGTTTCACAATAATCAATATATCCACAAATTAAATTATTTAAACAATTTAAAAATATATATTTTTACATAAAATTAATATAAAATTTAATATTTTATAATTGTAAATTTATTAAATGTTAAAGGACAATAACACAAGTGGTACCTAGTAGGTTTAATCCCCCCTCCACCTGAGTTCTATTCTCTAGAGACATGTTATTGTGTGTGGCAAAAGTTTGAACAAGTTGAAAATCATGACGAGTAATTCCTATTATCCTGAAGGGCTGGGAAAATTTGAAATCTTGATATTGATGTGAATAGTGGCATTCGTTGTGATTCAATTATAGGTCTTGTCGAGAACAATACTTCGTACTTACTAATTCACCAATTGTTGTAAAAATTAAATAACTAAATAAATAATAAATGAAATAAAATTTGTAAATTTATTAATTGTTTAATTAAACTTATATATAATTTGAATAGGACATATAATACAATAGAAATATCACACAATATACAAAATCACAAAGTGAGAGAGGCTTGGCTCGAGGGAAACCAAACCCTCCAGAGAGTTCAAACTGGCTTACCATCATGGGAAACAAAGCCTTGAAATGATTCCACATCAGCAGAGATAATAATAGAAAGGATGTAAACATAATCAAAATCTAGTAATGTCTAAACATAAAAAATTACTGATAGTTAGTCTGACTACTTGTTTCAACAAGGCTTTCTTATCTCCTAATGCTTAGTACTATGACTTATAAGAAATAAAACAAAGATAGAACTAAAATTCATCAGAGGAGGGGGAATGCTCCAAGGGGAGTCTTGGAGTTACCTCCTCTTTAACTGAACTTGGAATTTGGGAGCTTGAAGTGCTGACCAAATTGGACAAGTGTGGGAGTAGGTCTTTAGGCATCACAATAGGATTTTATTTGTAGCCTTTTGAGCCCCTTAATCCATCCCTATATTTCGCGCACTCTACCCTTCCTGTTGGACCTTTGACTGATATGGTGAGCCCGAACACTCCATTCACAAAGCCCTCGAGCTTTCCTTCAAATATAAAGGGATGTTGTTTTAGCTTTGCAATTTTGGCCCTCTCTAGAGCAATGACCTATGTTACCATGGCTTTCATGGTCCAATACATCTCTACTAACTTGAAATATCTTATTTCCCTAGTTCGAGCATTACCAGGATGATATATCCAACCTTGATCCTCTATTAGAGTCACTTTGCATCCATGCTCTCCCATAACCATTGCACTACCATGTCAATCTCATTAATGGCCACTTTGACTGCCACAAGACACCTATATAGAAATTAACTACAATCTCATTCCACAGCTTTCTCTATTCACATTGCATGGCTCTACCCCGTCTCTCTTATTCAAGTAGAGACGCTAGATTTAAAAATCAACTTTTTTAATTTTATTGTTCTTGCGAAAGGTTGGTTCCGTGACTTTTAAGCCCTCTACAATTGGATTATGCCCAAACCAACCTTCCTTCATTCACAAGCTCCCTCTACACATACGTTGGCCCCTATGAATGCTAGAGAAGAGTTTAATGAAGCAAACCCCAATAAAAACTATAAATAATAATTCTGAATAACATCCCAACAATAGAAATGCCAAATCATTCTTTGAATTGGGCAAGGTACTCACAACCCATCAAGCCACTTTGTTGTTACCTTCCTCAGATATGATAACACATTCATGGCATTTGTCCTTGACATGAACCAAATCTTGGCCTTGATCTAATGGGAGGTCAAGTCAACATGCACCTGCGCAAGATACCAATTGGATGGGAGACCTCTCCTTGCTTAGGTTGTTAGTGGTAATGAAACCCACACTCATGACCAAAGGTGGAGTTGAATAGTAATTATCAAGGAGGAGATGGACAGGGGAGCTCATATAGGGTGAGCCCCTCAAACATACAATGAGTAACCACTATGTTCGTCATCTCCACCACATGATGATCCACATCTAACACCCCGATCACCTTCTCTCGCCATATGTTTGAGCTATGTTCTAACATCCCATCCAAGGGTCTAATTAAACTTATATTTAAATATATCATAAAAAAAAATTTAAATTCAAGTTTTGATATTAAATCTTTTTAACTCATTTACTATATTGGGGTTTGTATGATATTGCCCATTCCTTATTGTCACACAAATTCGTTCTTCTTTTGTGATAAAGAAAGAGATGAAAAGGAGAACAAAGGAAATGAATAACCAGATTAATTATTATCTTTAATTAAATTATAAAAAATTAAGTATTATATTAAAAATTAAATATATTTTTAGTTTTAGTTTTATTTTTTTACACATATACATAATTATTATTAGTTTTATTTATTTATAAATTTTATTTTATTTTAATAAACTAATGTAAAAAATAAAATAAATAAATAATCAATTAAAAAATAATAGAATATAATTTATATGTATTAAATAAGAGCTACGTAGTAGCTAGTACCCGCCACTTAGTTTAAATATAGCTAATTGGAGTATGACGAGCTCACAGAGTGTGAGGTGATCAATTAAAGCCTTCATAAAAAAATAGATATGAAAGTGAAAATGTTGCTTTTTGGTGAGCGCTCTACCTCATTAGTTGTAATGATGCTTTATAACTTTATTTTTTTAGTAGTGTTTTGTTCAAATTGATATGGAGAAGCTTAGTTTCAACTCAATGAGATGCCAATTCCAAGAAACTTGTTTTGCACAACCTATTGTCTCCTACAAAGTTCATGGGAATTGAACATGATTGATTAGTTGAATGCAATTGTGTTTGTGGCAGTGAAGGTATGGGAGTATGAAACAAAAGTTTTATTGTTATCTCTCAAATGACGTCTCTTTCTTTTGAAGAGTGAAATTGAGTTTAATTTGTGATTTAGTATTAAATTATTTTTTAAATTAAATTGTAAAGACACATTAATTAATATTTATGAATAATTCATAATAACAATTATTTTGCTATTAATTTAACAACTAAATTATAACTAGTACAATTATATAAATTAAATCACTAGTAACTATAGATGGATATCAAAACACTTGGTTTCTAATCAAAATACTAAGTTCCTAAAACATTTATTAGTCTGAAATTAAAACAAATCATTTATATATATATATATATATATATATATATATATATAGATATATAGATATAGATATAGATATATATATATAGATATAGATATATTCATTTTTAATTTTTTTTTCTAAATATTATAAGTTTATCCATGATTTGTGATTTAGTATTCAATTGGCTGAATTTGACATAATCATTTTGAATAAAACTAGGAATAAATTTTTTGAGATTGTTTTCGGCGATAATCACATCAAAATTCATTTGTTGACGCGTTTCGAACCAGCAAGTGTAGTTCATCGTTAGGATAAGATGAAGAATCAGATCATGGTAGCAAGTTAAATAGAGAGACCGACCATTCAAGTTAAATAGAATGGTCGGTCACTCTATTTAACTTGCTACCATGATCTGATTCCTCATCTTGTCCTAACGATGAACCACACTTGCTGGTTCGAAATGTGTCGGCAAATGAATTTTAATGTGATTATCACCAAAAATAGTCTCAAAAACTTGATATGGATCACATAAGCCTTAATTCAATAACTAGGAATAAAGTTGCAATAGATTAAACCACTTTAACAAAATTCACACATTAACTTTTTGCATGGTAACTGAGACCAATATTTTGTGTTTGGTTTGAGGAACGAAGATAAAACAACTTTAAGAAACCAATTGAAAAAAATGAGAAATTGAAGACTAACCTCCTGATAAATGTCGAGCAATCTCTAGCTACTTGAAACATAATATGGAACTTCAAAGAGGGATCCTGATAATACCCCGCTTGGAGTTTCAAATCCTTTGACCTGGAGAACATCACACATTAATCACAGACATAGTAAAGGAACAATAAAAAAAAAAAAACTTTCTTGAATGAATTCTTGAATTACATTTCTTGTTATAAGATCAATTTCTTGAATGTTTTATATACTTGGAATTAGAAATGATCAAAACTGTGCTTAAATAAAACAATTTCAACAAAGTTAGGAAAAAAATACTCACTAGATCCCAAAAATTAGTAACTATACATCAATAAAACTTTCTTAATAAAATTAGGAAAGAAATTCTGATAAGATTCTAAAAACTAAAAACTAATTATCATTAGAGTTATTAATTGTAAAAGTTGTGTAAAGAAGAAAAAATATTATGATTAATGTAATGGGAATTGAAAATAGAGAAAAAAACATAGGAAAAAAAAACAAAAAAAATATAAGTCAAATTAAAAAAATAATAAAACTTAAAAAAAATAAGGAAATAATTTTTAATTATTTTTTCCTCTTTAAAAATGGTCATCTTAAAAAAAAAACAATAGAAAAAGACAAGAAAAATATAACTCATTAAAAAGTAATAAAACTAAAAAAAAATATAGGAAAACATTTTTATTTATTCATTTTGTTGTAGTCTAACCAATGCTTTTTTTCTCTGAAAATCATGGGAATTCTCGCAATATTTTGATAAATTCCGACAAAGATTTTTGTAAATCCAGGTTACAACCGTCAAACTTCAAGATTTTGGTGCCCAAAAGTTTTTGATGGTGTTGAATCTGTTTCCACCATCAAAAACATGATTTAAACATTGCTTTGACAAGATTTATTGATTTTTTTTGCCCAGATTCCCGTCACTTTTGATCGTCCGGTTAATTCCTCCGCCTCGGTAGACTTGTCCATTTAATTTTTCTTTTTTAAAAATTTTCATCTTAAATTGAAAATATGGAGAAAAAACTAGAATTTATGAAAAAAAACAAAAAAAAATTAAATAAATTAGTAACTAATAGAAATGAGAGTTACTAAACAACCCATAGTAAGACCTCAAACAATCACCTTACAAATAAATAAATTTAAATAATAATAAAAAATAACAAAAAACAAATTCCCAATATTAAACTATGGATAAACGACATGAATTTTTGATTGATGATAAACTAATAGGCAATCAAAGACAAAACTAAAATAATACCATGCCTTCCATATATTAATATTTTATTTTTCCCTATAATGAAAGAAAATGATAGCAAAAGCAAACATAAAATGATAACAAAAGTGAATGAATGAATAAGAAAATCAAGTAAAAGTGAATGAATGACTAAGAAAATCAACTAAAATAAAGTTGAGAAGCTTCGCTCACTTTATCAAAGAACTTTTCTCCCACAAAATTATCCAAAGGGGATCCAAGAATCTGCCCCTAGAATTTGTATGTAGCATAACATAGCATTTACAAAAGGGACCACGAAGAATAATAATAATATATAAAAATATTTTAATATAGTTTTTTTTTTCAATTTACTTTAATTATTTAACAAAAATTGATGAAAAATAATGAAAAATAATAATGTAGAATTTTTATTTTAATATAATTTTTTATTTTGTATTTTTTTCACTGAGTGAAAATGCATTATAATCTCTTACACACCTATCAACACAATAAATAATTTATCAATTAATTTTAATATTTTTCGACAATCCTATACTGGTTAATGTTCCAAAGGAATGTTAAAGTGGTAATAGATCACTGCACGAGTGAGGACCACAACCACTTTACTTAATGTTAATTTATTAGCTCTTTTAATTTATATTATTATTATTTTGTATTTTTTAATATAATAATTATTAAATATTAAATAAAAAATAAAAAAATATTATTATGTTTTAATTATGTTTATTATTTAAAAAAAATTAATATTTATATTTCAAACATATATTTATATAAAATAAAATTTAAATAATAATACACTATATAAGATGGTGTAGTCTAATTTATAGATGAAATGACCTTTTCACTGGAATATGACCATACAATCTCAAGCAAGATTGTATTTTTTTGCTATTTAAATTATATTTTTGAACGAATAAATGGATTCAACAACCTGAAAAAACGTCAAGCATTGAGTTCTACAGATTAAACAACTTAAACTCAAGTTTTTAAAATTCTCTTCGAAATTTTAATTAAAATTAATAAAAAAAATCATTTCGTCTATAAGTTAAACTAAACCTATAATATATATATATATATATGTAATTATAATTATAATTATAATTTTCACTCTAAATTCTAAATATATATTAATTATATGGTAATTTTTAATTAAATATATATTAATTATATGGTAATTTTTTATTATACTTTTGAAAAATAAAAATTGGAGTATTTGAAATTGTTTTCTTAAAAGTTTTTTTTTTTTCCACATATAAAAATTTTAAATAAAAATTTAATGAATTATATCTCTTTTAAAATGAGACCTACTCGTTACACTCCATTCAGGGTCACATGATAAATCGATTCTCTTATATTTTTTTTTGCAAGTCAACATTCTATTCATTCAGAGAAAAAAAAAAGATATACATCCGATATTTCAAAAAGCATGTGGTCTCACCACGACTGGATTTGTTGACCATAGTCAACAGAAGGTGGCAAAAATACAAAAGAGATGCCAGTAACATTGCCCACAAATGAGAGGGCCATAGGCTCCAATAGATAAACAAAACATAAAGAAAGCCAGAGGACATTATAATCATCTGAGGTGACTGAAGCTGGGTTGTCTGGAGCAGTTCCTAGAGGAGGCGGAGGACGGAAGTTGCACTAAACGTGCTCTTCGAAGTGCGCCATCCAAGTCTCCAGCTGTTCCACTTTCTCCGCTAGATGGTTTTGTCCCCGCCAGACTACCACGACTCGCTCCCTAACCTGACACTGGAAGTAATGCATGCATTCCAATGTTTCCATCAGCTCATCGTGCTTTTCCCAATTAATTCGTTCTGTTGCATCTACCCGGTCCACCAAGGATTGGATTAGGCCTCGACAGTTTTCCAAGCAGCAGTGCTACAATCCTTGTGGGTCTGGGGCATCACAACGACCATCATTTTGAGCTGCATGAGCCCTCCTACACCCACCACCTCTTCGAGAGCTAAGAGTCCGCGCACTGCTGCCAGTACAGGGTGTCTTCTTGTCGTCGCTGTCGCCACACTGAGTCAACTGCCCTCGACTCCTGTCACCTCCTCGGGAGGTCAGGCATCGACCACTGCGAAGTCCACCACCTCGCCCTTCGCACACTCTAGTGCCTACACCTCGAGCCTTGCCCACCGGTTTGCTCCCACTTCCATCCACCATGGTTGCCAATGTAAGGGCCTCCTCCCTCCCCATCCTTGGCTTCACTGAGAGGCTAGACCACCCCCGTCGAGGATTAGGATGCATCTGCCACTGCCCAAGCATGCCCAATTCCACCAGTAGTGCTGCCCCGTCTGCTGAAATGAATTGTTGCCCTCCCATCCACCAGACTGAACTTAAGGCACCGCTGCTAGCACCACCTTCACATTCCCCGCCACACCAGTCACTCCACTGTACAGAGTCGGCTACCAGGAGGATGACGATTCTCCAGAAGCTTGACGCCTCCCAAACACCGCCCTCACCATGGCACTGCCAGCTTTTACAGAGACGCTCCTTACCCCAAATGAACCAGAAATAACATTTGCCTTCACACAGTGCCTGCCAACCCAGTCCGGCCCTGCAAGGCCCGAGAAAAACAAGGAATTGGGCTTCGTTATACACAACAAACCATAATTCCTCGAAGAAAATCAAGAAACCACCAATTTTGTCATGCCTCCGACGCCTCTTTCGCCATCGAGTAGGAGGCCAAGTATATTTCCACCACCAAACCTGAGCACTGAACCGAAATCATGACACCTTCCTCATCTCGCTTATCAACCCGTTGTCGCTTCCCTTTCCCAATGCGCCATAAATACTCACACGTCTGAGAGCTAAGGCTCGTGTACGCCATTTCCTCCTCCGCATGGTATGAGGGGACTTGGAGGTACGACCCTCCCCACCGACCCATTTGTCACTCTTCATGGGGCCCGACAACAATGTTAGTCTCAGTTCTCACCCCCATCGGGGAGATTATCTTATATTTTTGAAAACATATACTTATAAACATTTAATACCTTACAAAATGAAATCAAACTAATTTTATTTAATTACAATTTAATTGAAATAGGAAGATAATTAATCGTAATTTGATTGATTAAGTAAA
This sequence comes from Pinus tabuliformis, assembly GCA_031772625.1. Taxonomy (NCBI): domain Eukaryota; kingdom Viridiplantae; phylum Streptophyta; class Pinopsida; order Pinales; family Pinaceae; genus Pinus; species Pinus tabuliformis. The sequence goes on along the minus strand of CM062820.1, from coordinate 1,580,493,892 downwards.
ATTTTGGAGTAGATCTCTTAGTTAATCATTTTCATTAACTATCTTATTTTACGTTTTTATAAAGTTAAGGTTAAGAAAAGTAATTACTATTGATGAGTGCGTTTGCATAAGTACTTTCTACATAATGTAGAAAAGTATTTCAAAGTTTTTCTAAACTATTTTTTTATTAAAAGAATAATTAAATCATGGTATGGAAAGGGTCTCTTATCTAAAAAATAGGAGGGTATTTTGATATCTTAATAGGACATGAATTTAAATCAATTTATCATATTATTATTATAATATATAATTTTGATATTGTTTTGGGTTTTAGTTTAGTTGGTTGAGATTATAATTTGTTCTTCTCCATTTCGTTTCAATTCTCGCAAAGAGATATGTTGGTTGTTGTGATAAGGCTAGGAGGTTAGAAAACCCTTGGATATAGGTTCAAACATTATTTGTGCCTCAAGATGCCTCAACCCTTGCTAAGTCATAAGTTTCTTACTAAGTGTTGGCTTATGGGATGTTGGCATTAACTTAGAGGTTATAGTGACAATAAGTCAACTTTGAACTCGAACCTCATCCAAGTTATTAATAAAATTACAAATAATTTTTTCTAGGAAAAAATCATAATATACATATCACATTAAAATAAATTTAAATAATAGACACAGTTTGGATTAGATATTTCTTTTTGAAAAATCGCTCCCGCACCTCCTCTGAGCATTGCTTGCTCTGTTGTCCTCCCTGATGGTCCCTCTGGAATCTGCTTCGGAGGGGGTTCACCCCCCTCTTGTGAACCCTCCTGATGTTGATCCTTCTACATCAACTTCCTCTTCTCTCATCTCATCGTTGGTGCCTCCTCGTTTCTGCCCTTCAATTTCAAGATTTGTGAAAAAATTCGATGAAATCCTTGAAATATAGTTGCCTCCAACCCTTCCTTGCAAAGCTACTCTCTCCTTGGTTGAGTGTGGACTGGTTGGTCAGATCACTAGCCTCTAGCCCTCCCCAAAGGCAGTCCAAAAATGGGTTGAAAGAAACTGGGTGGATAAGACCCAAGGGAAAATCTCCATTCGATTTTGTGGCAGGGGATTCTTCACATTTTACTTTGAATCTAAAGAAGACCGAGACTTGATTTTTAGAAATGGCCCATACTTCATGGATACAAGGGGTCTATACCTGAATAGATGGACCCTTGATTTTGATCCTGAGCTCGATGTACCTAATGCAGTTCCAGTTTGGGTTCACCTTCCCCATCTTCCTCTTCATTGTTGGGGAGACGAATCAGTTAAGGCTATAGGCAATGCCTTTGGGAAATACATAGACAGAAGTGAGCCAAGGGAAAAATTTCATGCATGTGCTAGAATTTGTGTTGAAGTCGACTTGGGCAAGGGATTACCGGAAGAAGTGAAGATAAAAGTCGACAACTGGACTCACATACAATAGCTAGACTACGAACAACTCCCCTTCAAATGCAAGGTATGTCATGAATACGGTCATTTTGCAAATAGATGCTAAAAAAAGTGGTTGAAGAATCTACAGAAGCTCAGGAACCATAATGGGAAACAACCAAATGAAAAAAAGAAAATAAATCATCAAAGCATGTATCATCCTCCATCCCTGGCTCCTCACCTCCCGAAGCTCCTTCTTCTCCCCCCCCCCCTTTCCTCTGACCCTCCTTTCCCCCCCTCCTCCAACCCCTTCTCCACTTTAGGCCCTCTCGAGGATGGGGAGTTACCCTCTCCTTCCTCTCCCTCCCCTCCCCTCCTTCCTCCCCCCGAACCCCCTCTCCATATCACCCTTCTCTCCTCCCCTTGATTCCCGTCCCGCCTCTAAGTCCCCAAGCTCCATCCTTTGGCAGAATACTCACCAAAAACAAAGCAAAAGAAACTCTTGCACTCCTTGAGAACCCCAAAAAACCAGGAAGAAAATCAAACAAGGAAATTCGAGATGAAGCTGCTCAAAAGGACATGGCATTGGGATCCAACAACCTATGGAAACATATATAGATAGAGGAACAAGAATGAAAGACAATCAAGAACAGGCAATGAAAGGTAAGGGACCATCCTACCCATCGTAGAATAAATAATGAAGTTGGTCTCTTGGAATAGTAGAGGGCTCAGTCACTTTTCCAAAATCAATGCATTAAAGGATATAATGAAGATTGAATGCCCTGAATTTTTATTTATTTATTTTTTAACAAGATCGGTTGCTGTTTTTATATTCCAAAAAAGAGAGGGCGTGGGAACGCCATTACATCCAGAGAGTACGTGAGAAGGCCGCATAGGGTTGGGATGGCAGAAGCCAATCCTCCAACAAGTTTTTTTACACTATTACATGAAAAACATGAGAAGCAATAACATTTATAGACTTTTACAAACTGTGCTAGTAACAAAACAAATTTACTTGACATGGAAACTGAGAAGAGAAGAAGAAACAGAGGATAAAAAGTGGTGATCTAGGACTAAAAACTGCTGCCTTTTTGTCCATTGGAGCTGACAAGGTTGCCCATCTTGCTTGCTGAACTGTTGTTTGCTCCCACATTGGAGTTGGAGCTCTGCGCTACTTGTTTTGCTACCATGTAGTGAAGGATCTCTAGTGATTCTTCAATATGACCACAACGATTGTTGGAAGATCGTAGCTGCTTCTCAAGGATATGCACTTTGTGAGTGAGAAACCCAAACTTAGATTGCTGCTTTGATTGAATAATCTTGTTTTCAGCTTTGATCAATTTCATCTCCTCCTGCAGGTCCACACAATGCAAACAATTCTCGCTCTTCATGCTGCAACAGGGAGCGAGGGAAGGATTCTGCAAGTAGGAGAGAGGTTCTGGGAGAACAGAGGAGCCTCCGCGGAGGGACAGAGAGCTCGGCAGACAAGAGCACAGAGAAGGGAGTTGCTGGAAAAATGAAGGAAGTAGAGGGGCTTTAAGAACAGGAAGGGAGCGAGCCCGAGGAGTGAGCGGGAAGGATCTGGCAGGGAGGATCGAGAAGGATCTGGTAGGGGAGATCGAGAGGATCGGGTCACGAGAGAAATGGCAGGGAGGATAAGAATAGAGTCTTGTCCGCCGTAAATCGAGGAGGCACTGAGCGTTAGGACAACAGGAACGCAGGAGGAATTCATGGAAGGGGGGAGTAGGTAGACCTGCCTTGGGCAATGAGTTGACCAGGGGGAGAGACAAGCCAAGTCGGCATAAGAGTTAGCAATTTTATTATTGTGCCTTAGGATATGGTAAAAAGAAATATCTCCAATTTCTCGGTTTAAAATTCTGCAACGAGTGATTAATCTGCTAAGATCAATGTTGGGAGATAGTGCTAGTTTCATCATCATCTGTATTATTATTGACGAGTCTCCAAAGACCATTGCATTCTTAAATTTAAATTCTTTGATTATTTGAAGGCCTTGCAGTAAGGCACAGGCCTTTGCCGTATTGTTTGATGCTTTGCCTAGTCCCCATTGATAGGTGGCTATATTTCTTCCCAATTCATCGAAAATTTCCCCTCCTGCTCCTATTGTTCCCGGGTTAGATTTTGAGGCGCCATCAAAAAATAACCTGGGTCTACATTTTCCATCAAGTCATTCTAGAAATTCCTGTTCTTTTAGCCTTACCTTCGATTGAGCATTGGTCGAGAGTTGCCTTGTGCTGGGTTTGTTGTGCCTTGAAGGGAGATCCAGGGCAATTCTAGAGATGATTCTTTCTTCCGCTTGAAGATCTTTGATAATAATATGAATATTTCCTTTAGCATAGATAGTCTCTATAGTTAAGGCCCAGGTTTTGCTCAAGACTTTCCTTATGAAAGGAGCTTTTTCCTGGAAGATGAATCCATTTCTCATGAGCCAAATGTTCCAAAGAAGGACAAATGGAAGCATATCCCAAATTCTCTTTTGGGCACTCGGTCCCTTTTTGGCACAGGGGTAACTTTTTTTCCAGTTGACAATTGTGGCATAGATGGAGGAGTTTCTTTCTATTTTGAAGTTTAGCGGATGAGGGAGGGAGCTCCAAGCTTGAGAGGAAAATGAACAATCCACAAATAAATGTTGAATAGACTCTTCAGCATCGGAGCAGAGAGGACACCTAGATGCTCCCTGAATGCCTCTTTTTTTCAAATTGTCTGCTGTCAAGATCTTCCCTTTGAATAGGGTCCAAATAAATATTTTGATCTTTGGCATGCTCTCAGATTTCCAAACCTGCTTCCATAAGACCCACGAAGGAGAAGGGAGAAAGTCATCAAGTAGTGCATCATAACCTGCCTTAATGGCGTACGCAGTTCCCAAAGGATCCCATATGAATTTGTCTTCTTCGTACCTTAAGGTGGGAGCTGCTCCATGTAGCAATTCTTTCATTTTGACTTGAGCATCGAGAAGATGTGCAGGGGAATTGGAAAAATTCCATCCCATCCATCACCCATTGCTTCTACTCCAACTGGAGATTTGGTTTAAGCTGTGTATTCCTTGATCCTTGTGATACTGCTGGAAGGCGAGGAGAATGTGATCAACAGAGAGGGCCTTTTTCCCCATAATCTTGTCATGCCAAATGTTAATGTTACTACCTCCATGAGGCACTTTGGATGTGTTGTCTTGAAGAAAGGGAATGGCCTTTTTGCAAAGTTTCCATATGCGCAAACAGGGTCTATTGGGGGTGTCATGATCCAATAGATGTTGTCTAGCTGTGTTCAATTTTTTTTTTCTGGAACCAGCATCCACCATGATTGCGGACTGGAGATCAAACACCAAACAATATTTCCACCCAAGGAAACATTTAGTAGCTTGGGTATGTAGATAGCAAGTCCACCACTTTCATGTTTGGTGGTAAGTTGCCTCCATTTGACAAGACTGAACTTATTCTTATTTGACTTCCCTCCTTGCCATATAAATTGTCTTAGAATCTTTTGTAATTTGTTGTGGATGCTAATGGGGGGCTGGATCAAGGAGAAATTATAGAGGGGAGAGCAGATAAAACTTCCTTTAATAGTATGACCCTTCCAGCCAGGTTTAGCCAAGTTGTTCCCCATTGTTGTATCTTTTTCTTCATTTTATCAGTTATGTTATTCCAGACCTGTGTCTTAAGGGGCCCAATGCAAACCGACATCCCTAAGTAATTGAAGTGGCTCCAATTGAGCTTGTAGGAGACTCCAAAGATTTGCGCTATATTGTGTATTGTGTTTGCTGTCGCATTCCACCCATATATGGAGCTTTTTAGATGGTTAATCTGCCCACCAGAGTACTGCATGAATTTCTCAAGGAGATTTTTGAATCTTCTTTCTATTATAATGAGGCTCCTCCCATTAATAGGGTATCATCAGTGAACTATGAATGGTTTATCTTTTTGACCCCATCACCGAACTTGATACCAGCTATCAATCCCATTCTGCGATTATGATCTAGAGCTATGCTGAAAGATTCTGCCATGAGGATAAAGAGAAAGGCTGATAAGGGGCAGCCTTGTCTTAGGCCTCTCGTGGATTGAAAAAAGGTAGAGGGCCTACCATTGATTAAAGGAGAGATCCAAGGTTTGGAGATGCAATTTTGGATGAGTAAAATTAAGTCTTCACTGAATCCCATTTTTCTTAAGACAATGAACAAGAAGGAATGCTTTACTCTGTCAAAGGCATTTGCTAGATCAAGTTTTAAGACAAAACCTTTCTCACCCCTGTTGACACTAGAGTGAATGGCTTCTTGTACTAGAAGAATAGAGACAGTTATCTGTTGATTTGCTAGGAAACCCCCTTGATTTTCTGATATGAGGGAGGGAATATATGCTTTGATGCGAGAAGCAAGGATTTTTGAAATAATTTTATATGAAGAGTTGCACAAAGAGATAGGCCTAAATCTGGAAAAGGATAAGGGCCAAGTCTCTTTGGGGAGAAGGGCTAGGAAGGTTGAGTTTGTGCAGCCTCCTATCTTCTTTTTCCGATGCACCCAATGTATCATCTTCATTAGATCTCGACAAATGACCTCCCATAATATGCGATAGAAACTGATGGAGAAGCCATCTGGGCCGGGAGCCTTGTCTGGATGAAGAGTCCAAACTGCCTTAATGACTTCTTCCTCCTCAATGTCTTTGATTAGATGACGATTCATTTCCTCTGTTATCATTTTTGGAGTGTGTACGAGCAGATCATCATAATCTTCCTCCTCGGTGTTCTCTGATAAGAGATTTTTGAAATTCTGTCAGGCATCATCTTTTATCTCTGCTTGGTCTGTGCACATGATCCCTGCTTCATCTTGAATTGAAATGACAACGTTCTTAAATGTTCTCACTATTGCCTGTTTATGAAAATAGGAGGTGTTTTTGTCCCCTGCCTGTAACCACAGATTTATGGATTTTATCCACCATTTCTCTTCATCCTTTCTATTATTGTTGTAATTCTCCCTATAGATCCCTTTTTCCTTGTTGTGCTTTTGCCTGTCCATTCCATGGTCTTCTATATCCTTTTGGATCTCAACCAGTTCTCTTTTTAGTTCTTGTTTGCTGTGCTCTGGCTCCTTATATGAGTTTTTGACCCATATCTTGAGTGCATTACACACATTTTTTAGTTTTGTTTCCCAAATGTGCATTGGTGAGCCTTCTACAAGCTAGTGCCAGGTGTTTTCCACAATGTTCCTTGCTTCTAGAGAATCGATCCAAAGTGTGTTGAATCGAAAGGGGAGAGGTCCCAAATTTGGATGTGAATTGAGATATAGTGTGACATGTTGGTGATCAGAAGCAATACAATCTAAGATGGTGGAGGTGGTTGTAGAGTGAAGGGATGTTAACGGGACAACCACAATGAAGTGGTCCAGTCTCTCCATTATGTTCCCTGGTACAAGTCTTTTGTTGCTCCAAGTAAAACAACGATTATTTGGCACAATATCCACTAGATCGTGCTCATCCATAATATTTTTTAGCGTTTCTCGTGAGGGATCAGTTGTAAAATTGCCTCCCTATTTTTCTTTCGCATGAAGGATCATATTTAGATCACCTCCATTGATGTAGTTCAAATTTTCTTCTTTTTCCATATCCTCCTGAAGAGTGATCCAACACACTTCTTTGTCCCTGTAGTGATTTGGCCCATATATGTTTTAGATGATTATTTCTATTCCCTCTCTTACACTCTACATTTTGAGTTTTATCCAATATTGCATTTTGTGGGTAGCAACAAGTCTCCATAATATTTGATTCCACATTGTTGCCATACCACCCGAGGCTGCCCAGGAATGTACACTTACACCTTGATAATTTTTTATTCTGGTGATGATGCTATCCATGTCTGTTCCTCCTAATTTTGTTTCTTGAAGAAGTATGATTTCAGGTTTCTCTTGTTTAATGATGTCTTTCAGGGCATTTATTTTTAGGGGTTGCCCAAGTCCCCTGCAATTCCATGTGAGATCTTTCATCATGGAGGCAACGCAGGTGTAGTACCTATCTTGGTCCCTGCTGCTTTTTGTACTTTTTCTTTGTTAGAGTGCCCTCCAATGAAAGATTCTATCGAATGTTGTGTCCCCATGGCAATGTCCTTCTGTGCTGCTTAATCCCTATGATGTTTGGTGGTTTTTCTACCAGGTCCAAGTTTAGCAACATTTCTAGTGATTATTCTTGCTGGTGTTGATTCCATGGATGATGAAGGAGGACGAGGAATGGAGGTAGAAGGTTATGAGAAAGGCTCAGAGGAAAGAAGAGAGAAGGTCGGGGGAGGATCCTCTTCAGTTGAAGAAAGAGCATTAAAAGGGTTGGAGGAAAGGGGAGAGGAAGCTATGGGGGCTGGCTATGTCAGAATGGGCTCATATGAGGAAGGAAGGTTAGGGCCAACAGAAAGGGGGAGCGTGGGAGAAGAGGATGGGATAGGTTTAATGGATTGATTAAGGTTGTTTTTTTTCTTTTTGATAGGTTCCCATTGGGGTTCAGGCCCATTATCTTCAGTTTCAATTGATTTTGGGCATCTATTAGGAAAATGACCATATTCATGACATACCTTGCATTTCAAGGGAAGTTTTTCATAATCCAGCTACTTTATGTGCGTCCAGTTGTCCACCTTTAGTTTGATTGCCTCAGGGAGTCCTTTCCCTAGATCTACTTCGACACAGATTCTGGCACAGGCTTGCATGTTGTCCTTTGGCTCGCTTTTGTCTATAAACTTTCCCACAACATTTCCTATCGCTTTGACAGATTCATCCCCCTAGTAGTGTAGTGGTAGATGAGGCATTCGAACCCAAACAGGGACAACATTTGGAATGTCGAGTTCTGGGTCAAAATCTGGAGTCCATTTATTGAGATATAGCCCTTTGGTGTCCATGAAATAAGGCCCATTTCTGAATATTAGGTCTTTGTCTTCCTTTGTCTCAAAATAGAAGGTGAAGTATCCCCTTCCATAGAATTTGATAGAGATATTTCTTGTTATTTTATCCATCCAGTTTCTTTCTACCCATTTCTGAACTGTCTTTGGGGATGGCCAGAGTCCTGTGAATTACCCGATTAATCCTTTTTCTGCCAGAGATAAGGCAACCCTTCTCAAAATAGTTGGAGGTAGGGAAACTTCTTGCAATCCCTCAAGTTTCTTGACAAATTTCAAAATTGAGGGTCTTGGCCTGGACGGATTCAGGGTGTCGATAAGAGTTGGGAACTCAGCTTGCAGGTCAGAGGTTGCGGCTGCCTCCGGGATAGGTTCCGAAGGGGCTATGAAGATAGGAAAATGGGAGAAGGTGGAGTCTGTGCACGACTGCAGATGACCTAGCTCCACATTTTCGAACTGAATGCCCTGACTTTTTACTACTTCAGGAGACCAAACTACTTGAAGAAGAAATGAATTTAGTCATTCACAACATAAAAAACTTTGAAGGAATAGCAATAAGCTCTAGAGGTTCGTCAGGTGGAATAAGTACCATGTGGAATCAAAACCATTGGGAAATTTGCAATTCAAATAAGGAGCAACACTGGATCATAACAGAAATGAGAAACAAAAACTCAGGGAAAAGCATAGTAATCTTCAACATCTATGCTCCCACTCACTATAGAGATAAGGAGGCATGTTGGCAGTCTCTGGAAGAACATCTTGATGCAGAAGAGAATCGAAACATAATAGTTGCAGGGACCTCAATTTGATTCTAAATGCAAAGGAAAAATGAGGGGGATCCTTTTTGGCTGACCCAAGCAAAGAAAGATTGGAAAAGATAATTGAGAACCAAAACTTAATGGATGTAGTACCTAAAAATAGAATCTTTACATGGAGCAATCGAAGAATAGGGTTGGGTAATATCAAGGAACGATTAGATAGATTTCTAGTCAATCTCAGCCTCATTTCAGAATCTGTCCCTGTCTCCTCAAAAATTCTCTCCTCCGTTGCATCAGATCACAATCCCATCTCCCTCACTTTTGGCTCACCCTCGATCTTGGGGCCTCTCCCTTTCCGTTATAATCCCCTTTGGTATGATTTCGAAGATGCTAGGAAATTGGTGGAAACAACTTGGAAAACATGTATCAGTGGATCACCCTTGTATGTTTGGGAATCCGAATTGAAAATAACAAGATATTCTCTAAAAAATTGGGCCAGAATCCACTACACATAGCCCACGCTAAAGAAAAGGGAACTGCAAATTGAGCTGGAGAAAATTCAAACAAACATGGACAATGGAGAAGAAACAAGAGAAATGCAAACTAAGGAAAATGAGCTCTATTGGGAAATATACCAATCCAATCAGAGAGAAGAGGAAAGTTGGAGGATAAAGTCAAGAAGCCTATGGATTCAGGTAGGTGACAAGAACACGAATTTCTTCCTGTTAGTGTCAGTGTCTTCACATTGCCATCAGTGATCAAAATTTTCTCTTTTGCATTTCATAGTAGGAGTCTCATTCTGATGAGGTTGCATTCCATTAGGTCATGGATCTACTGATGGTAGGGTTTACTTCAGTTTTTCCCTCATGATATGTACTTGCTGATCTTCTTTCATACTTTTTAGTCATGATTCATATTCATTTTTTGCAGTCCATTTCATCAAATCCTAGGGTTTGGTCTCATTATGTCTAGGGTTTCCTCTGTGGTCAAATTCAGTGATTATATGTTAATAATGGTCAACAAAGCACATGAGGAGGCCAATAATGAGGGGTAAAGTCACAATTTGTTACTTTGGAAGCTTAATGTAGTTCTCACCTCAAAACTTGTTTTGAGGTGAAAACAAAGTATTTTTTTTTTCCACTGGAAAAATCCGTAATTTTCATTATATGGAAAATTACATATTGTAGATGCTATACGCATATGCCTGAGGTCACTATTACACAGTGTACCTTTTAGTTACAAAAAGGATTCTGTACATAAATATCAGATCAGGTGTACCTCGCAGGGTCATCTTCTAGTGCTCTATAAAAAACCTGTTTACAAATTGCCTTCCGGCTTTTCCTAGCTGTTTCAATATATATAGTGATTACAAGAAACAGTCGCTGTCATGAACAAAATATTCTTCAGATAATTTATTGCTCAGGTGCATGTTGATATCTCGGATCATTGTATGGACGATGGAAGTATTTGTACCCCTGATGGCCTTGAACCTCTGTGATCTCCCATACTCCTCTGTCCATCATCGAGGCCTCCTTGGATAGTTTTTCAGCACTCTCGTTATGTTCCCTGTAGATGTGTGAACATGTGATGTTGTTAAAAGCAGCTTTGAGTTCAAGAACTTCATTCAATATAATGCTGAGTGTGTGAATGTGACAAATAGATATGTTGTTGAACCAATTTATGATGATTTTTGAATCCCCGCAGATGTTTAAGCAAGTGCAATGATGACTCAAAGCAAAATGAAGTAAATGACGAAGAGTGATGAGCTCTGCAAAGTTGTTTGTTCCAATTCCCAGTCCCGCTTTTACTTTGAAGTAATGATGCTCGGATTTGTATATGATAAAACCGCCCCCACAACTCTGCCGGTTTGCGGCCCCATCAAAATAAGCCCATGGTGTGTTTTGATCTATTCGGGGGGGCGGATGAGGATGACACAATTTAGGGGGCGGGGGGTCTGGTAGTTCTCTAAATGCTGCAATAATACCTACCACCACCATTGGCCAGAGTACAGGTTTGTCATTGAATATGATTCGGTTTCTTGCTTTCCATATGTGCCAATTTACAAGAATTGGTAGGTTGATAATCTTTGATCCTTTGTGCCGCGTCTCCCAATCTATCCAAGCCCCAGTCAGATTGGTGCCCTCCTAGATGCCAGTGTGGTGAAAACAGAGTATTATATATATATATATATACATTTTTTTTTTTTTCATGATGTAATTTTATTGTTTCTATATGTAATATTTGTTCTCAAAGCTCCTCCTAAAGCTTGTGATGCTACCAAGTACCTGCCACTGCAAAATCAAATGGTTCTGAGCATCAATCCACCTACCAAAGAAAAGAAAGAAAGCATGAAAAACAAAGCATTGTAAAAGACATATAGACATTATAAAAGTGGGATTTCATAAAATAAAATAAAAAAGGTGAAGCTATATAAATCCATCCTCCTATTTTTCATCCCATTGTGTTATTGTTGAAGATCAAAGTTCCATAAGGAGATCAAAGGTCGAGTTTCAAGTGTCATTGAGCAAAAATAGTGAAGTTGCTGCGTTTTTTCAATATTTTGGTCGGCGCTGCACTTTCAAGGTGGCGCTACGCTTCTAGCAACATTTTCCAGTGCAAAAATACACGGGTGCTACACTTTCAGGCCGGCGCTGCGCTCCTGTAGGTGGCGCTGCGCTTTGACCAGCAAGGCTTAAAATCACCCCAAACTTCCTCCAAACTTACCAAATCACCTCCAAATTTCCTCTTGAAGGTAAGTACTGTCATTTTATTGTTGTTTAGGGTGCTTTCATGAGAATTTGCTTGGTCTTTCCTCCTTTAAATTAAAACCCTAATTGCTGTTGTAAACCCTAGTTTTCTTATTGCTATCACTCATTATTGATATCAAACCCTCATTCCCTCTATCCTATTACACTCCACTCACTCTCTCCCTAAACTCCATTCCCATATACATTCTCCCTAAACTCCACTCCCACATATATTTTCACACTCCCTCATCCATACACTCTGACCATTCCATTCCTCCACATCAATTATCCACAACTAGCCATATATAACCATATTGTGCACAACCAAAGGAAAACAATGGAAAGAGACAATGATTATGAGTATGAGGAAGAGACAGTTAGTGACAGCTCCAGGGAGAGAAACATACAACAAAGGAAGCCTCATAAAGGAGGAAAAATTAGTAGAGAGGAGCCCACCAGTTTGAGAGAATTACAGGCCTGCCAACTTGTAGTTTCTTGTTTCAGTCATCAAGCAAGTTTTGAATTTTGTGAAATGGTGGAGAGAGTTCAGTTTCACCATGAGCTGGCCAGAATTTTTGTGGCTCATTTGCATGACAATGAAGTGACACTTGCCGGAGTAACCTTCACAATTTCATCAGTTGTCATTTCAGAGGCCACTAGAATCCCTAATGTGGGTGAAAAATGGTACAAGGGTCATGATCTTGATGAGGATTACTATGAGCCTTATATCAAGGCTAAATACAGAAATCAAGTGAAGAAGTTATTCCCCTTTAAGTTTATGGAAAACAGGTATGTGCCTTTGATGAGGATTATTATCAAGTGCTTCACTTGTGAAGGTAGGTTCTCCCAGTTATATGCCTATCATATTAGACTCCTCATGCATTTCACTAGAGTAAATATGTTGAATCTCCCTTACTTCATGTTTAGAAATATTGAGAAAATGGCACATATTGTACAGAGGAAATCATACCCCCAACAAATGAACAACATATACCATTACTCTTTGATTAAAATCATTGTTCTCCACCAGCTTAGCCTTCTAAACATTCCATGGGAGACTTTCATTGCTCATGAGATGTTCAAAGGCCCACAAATCTTTTCATCAGTGCATCATGAAGAAGGTGGACCTTCTAGCCATGGAGAAACAAGGGAAAGGCCAAGGAAACCAAAACTGTTGAGGTGCCAGTGTATTTAACATATCAGAGAGGAACAAGGAGACTTTTTGCAGCTGCTAGGCAAGTGCTTCCTCCGCAAGGTGTGGAAGGGGCCTTGCCTTCATCATCAGTCCATAGGAAAATGTTTGCTCCACAAGGTGTGGAAGGGGCTTTGCCTTCGTCATCAACAAAACAAGTGCAGGTTGAGCAGTTGAGAAAAGGCAAGGAAAAAGTGCAAGAGGAGGATCTTGATGATGAGGAGGAAAGAGATTTTGATCTCATTGAGCATGAGGAGCCACAACAACACTTTACTCATCATGGAGTTGACATTATTGACTTGGAAGCTCAGGATCAGGAAACTATCAAAGACATTATTATAAAGGAACAAGAAGCTGAAATAAAATCCTTGGAAGATAACTTAGAGAGGGCCAATTTCATCATCAAATATTTAGAGCAGGAAAACAAACAATTGAGTGACAAGAAACTCCTCATGGAGCTGCAAATGATCAAAGAAAATAGGCAAAAGGCCAAAGAGGCTCATGTCGAGTTTACTCCTTTTGAGCAAGAGATTGAGAATGATAGGGAAACATGGCTTGAGAGGGTCAACATACATCTTGAAGGGCTGATTGAGAAGGCCAATAGGGATAAGAAGATGCTCTGCCACATGGCCTACCATTACATGACCCGCAACAAAATCTGTAACATGAGGATCAAGAACCTTAAAGAGAAAAAAGGAGAAAGATAGGTTGAAAATATTAGTTGAAGCCTCACTAGCCCATCAAAGCAGCTGATGGTGGTGTCCCATGCCAAATCTGGGCAAGTTTTGAAGATTTTTTGCATTTTTCAAATTTTGAAATTTTCAACACAGGAAACTGGCCGCGCTTTTCCCTGGAGCATCAGATGAACAAAAGGTTTGCATATTTGGATTCAGGAGGATGAGAACATGCACCCTGGAAATTTTAGAACTTTTGAAGAAAATCTAGGTCACCAGAAGGTCCAAAAACTACTAAAAAATGACCTCTCTGCCTCATTTTGGACACACAGAAGCAGTGTTGGGAGATTCAAGTTTTGAGGGTGCAAATGACCTCCAAATTCAAAAATTCAAGTTGTTCTAGAAACTATACTTGAATAAATTTCCAATGAGCTATCTTGGGCTCAATTTGGTTAAGGGGAAGGCCTCCAAAAGTAGGTGGAAAGCGGCGCTGCGCTTTTGACCAGTGGCGCTGCGCTTTTGACCAATTTGCCCAGAAAATCAAAATTTCGCTTGTTTTCACTATGAATTCACTTTCTCTCTCCTCATGGTTGTTTTTATGATGTAATTGATGACATGGTATGTAATTTTTATGGTAAAACAGTGTTAGAGGGTAGATTCATTAGTTAGAGGTGGTTTTGAGGCTAATGAATCAGTTTCCATGCTTATAGAGGCAAGTTGTTTGACTGCCTATATTCCTGGTTCTTGTTTGGAAATGGTTGAAACCACCCCTCTTCTCATGGATTCGACCCCTGATGGTCAGGATGAGTGGTTTTGTTGTCTATATTATGTATTTTCTTTCTCATTTGCAAGGGTTGGACTCACTTGGATGCTCTGAGCTTGATTGTACACCATTGTAAGCAGTTTGGCAAGGAAATTAATAGGAATTGCAGCTATTTTTATGGGATCCCTGTGGTATGGTGTTTTAGCATAGTTTCTTCTTTTGTTATCAGTTTTTTACATATTTTATGTATGCCATCATCTATTTCACTGCTTCTAATTGAATGATATCAAGATAGATAGGTAGAATCCATTGTTTGCAGTGCTCTACCTTGGGAAATCATTCAGTATTCTATGTTTTTTGCTGTTTGAGAAGGATCCATGATTGCCACATGCCCTCCTCAGCTCCTCACCGGTCTTAGACACCTCACCTCACTTAATTTCAAGTGCTAAAGCCTATACCTACCTTGCCCCATAGAACACCCTGCATTCTGACCTAATTTCCCAGACCTAAACTACCTAGCTCCATCTGATCCAGCAAAAAACCAAAAAATTCAATCCAAACCCTCTGAGCTACTATACCTAGCCTAAAATCCCTATCTGATCTAGTCATTTTGACTGAGATCCATAAGGAGAGAGCCCTCTCCCGACCTAGTAGGGCTAGCTACCAGGTTAAGCTTAGTTTGTGGTTACCTTGGAATTGCCTCCCTTTAGCCTGAGGTCAATCTAGGCGATAACACTTCCATAACCAAACAAAAGCAAGAAGAACAAGGAATCATATTGATACAATAAAAGTGGATGGAAACATAGAAGTCAAAGATCAAGAAGAAATTAAGGAAGAGGCTTTTCAACACTTCAAAAGACTCCTCTCAGCAGAGGAAGAACCCAATAGCTATGAGAACTTTCTAAGGCATATTCCAAAACTAGTGACTAAAAGTGCAAATGCAACCCTTACAAAATCAGTAGAGGAAGAGGAACTAATTTGAGCAATTTGGAGCCTCCATCCAAACAAAGCTCCTGGGCTGGATGGCTTCTCCATCTCTTTCTTTCGGTCTTTCTGGGATCTCATCAAGAAAGACCTTCTAAAAATGATCCATTGGGTTCAAAGAAAAAAAAAAAGTGGGAGGAAATACCAACTCAACTTATCTTGCTCTTATTCCCAAAGAATCAAGACCTACCTCCTTTGACCATTTTAGGCCCATATCACTGTGCAACTCCTCTTACAAAATAATCACCAAAGTAATGGCCAACCACCTCAAATTCCTTCTTCCCCAGTTGATCTTTGAAAATCAGGGTGGATTTGTCCCCAATCGACAAATTGTTGACAACATTCTCCTAGTCCAAGAAGCCATCCACTCTAGCCAAACTAGAAAAGAGAAAGGATTCATACTGAAATTAGACTTGGCTAACACCTTTGACAGGGTTAGACACTCCTTTCTTCTAGCAGTTCTTCACAAATTCATATTTGTAAATGATTTCATTGACCTCATAAAATCTTTCATCCACAGGCCTTGGATTGCTCCTCTAATCAATGGGAGACCAGGTAAATTATTTCAAAACTCTAGAGGGCTCAAGAAAGGCTGCCCAATCTCTCCTTTTCTCTTCATTTTGATGGCAGAGTCTTTCAACAGAAATTTGGAAAATTACAAACAAAAGGGACTCATAACAGGGATTCAGTTCAGTAGAGGAACAAAAAATATGAACCATTCACAATTTTTTGATGATACACTTCTCATGGGAGGAGCATCTTGCATTGTTTCTAATTCTAGATCAATTTATGGAATTGTCAGGAGGCTCCATCAACAAGCTCAAGAGTTGTATCTACTTGGAATGCCCCCATCAGGGCCCTACAAAGTATCTCACATATTTTTGGCATTCCTCTCAAGCTGAATTGGAAACACTTTAAATATTTGGGAATGCCAATCTCAAATGGTTCATTGAAAGCTGAGATTTGGGAAGATGCATTAGACAAAATGAAGAGAAAAATAAAGCAATGGGGTACGCAATGGATTAACCTAGCCGGGAGAATCATCTTGATCAAGTCTGTACTTTCTGCTCTCCCCTTATATCAATTTTCCATACTCCAAGCCCCAGTCGGGGTCTAAAAACAAATTGAGATAATCACTAGAAATTTCCTTTGGCAGGGAGGGAAAACTAAGACAAAAAATTCCAGTCTCATAAATTGGAAACAAGTCACATCAGCCTATGAAAAGGGAGGAATAGCAATTAGGCATCCTGGCCTAATGAACCTTGCTTTAGGAGCCAAAATCATTTGGAAACTTCTCTCTAGCGAAGCAGGTTCTGGAAGCCAAATACATTAATGCCCCTCGTCACCATCTCCTTTCTGCTCAAATCCCCAATAGACCTTGCTCTCATATCTAGAAACTTTGCAAAAAATCTCTTTCTTTTATCAGAGATAATACATCTAGAGATCTTGGAGGAGGTTAGGACATAAATATATGGAATTATAGTATTATGGGCAACCCCTCCCTATCCTCCTTTCCAAAAATAAAAAACATTCAACTATGGTTGCAAAACTCAGGCATCACAACTCTGGATCAAATCTCCTATTGGAATCAACAATACAACTCATGGAATAGTTGGAAGATCCCTTCTGTCCCCATTGAGCTTCTTCATCAAAAAAATCTTCTGCTGAGTTTACTTAAGGGATCAACTCCTATCAGTTTTGAGCATAAATATGGCTTAAAATGGAATCCATCAGGAAGAGAATATACAATTAAAACTAGATATGCCAAGATGCAAGAAGACAATCAACAATCTCCCACCTGACCCCTTTGGAGAATAGTCTGGAAAATTGAATCTCTTCCCAAAATAAAAAACTTCATGTGGAAAATGTTGAACGATAAGGTCCTCATTGTAGACAACCACAGAAGAAGTCATTCATGGAACCTATATTTTCCCTTTATGTTATTTGGCTGAACAAACAATACAACATCTCTTTTTATCCTACTATTTTTCAAGAAATTGTTGGTGTTAGATAATCGGTCCTCTTCTCACTCACATTAACCCGAGCCTCAACATTTTAGATTTTATCGCAATTGGAAATACTCCTACCCTCATACTTTCAAAAACAAAGTCTTGCTAAAGTGCTTATGGGCAAACCTTCCAACATTTTTATGCTGGCACTTATGGCTGGCAAGGAACAAATTCATCTTTCAAAATAAAAAGCCTGGCGATAGGAATATCATGGCTAAAATTTGAAGCTTGATGACATAATCTATTATTTCAAAGGCTAACAACAAAATGGATCTCAATTTTCTGCAAATTGAATCCCTCTATCTACCCTTCTACAAAAAAATAAATCAACCAAGTTAGATGGAAGATTCGCCTAAAATATCAGGATTTCAAAGACTGGATTGACTCCCAAATGAGGCCATGCTTGTTTTTTCATGGGGCATCAAAATAGAATCCTGGTCATGCTGGAGTTGGGGGTATCATCATTGATTGTAGTGGCATTGAAATCTCTTCCTTTGAGTGGGGTTTGGGTCAAGCCTCAAACAATAGAGTTGAGGCTTATGGCCTTCTGCTAGGAGTTCAAATTCTAAGGGAGCTCAAAATCACAAATCCAATAATAATTGGCAACTCTACAATCCTTATTCAACAAATGTTCAAAAAGGCAATTCCATCCAATGCGGGCCTTAGTCAGATAATTTCTCGAATTCAAAATCACACAAGGAATCTGGGTGAGATTTCTTATTATCATGTATTAAGGGAGAACAATGGAAGAGATGATGAGATGGAAAATAATGCCTATCTCAGACATCAAGGAGAATCAAGAGTCAATTGGCAAATAAAAGTCAGACATAACCCGTGATTCTCTTTAATAACCCCTCTCAATTTTCTCAATGCTTTATTGTCAAAATCTCATCTTCCAAGATTTTATGGTTATCCCCTCGAATCCCTTATTTCTCTCTTCTAATCTCATCATGATCATTTACATCTGGCCTCATAGGAATCATGTGTCTCTCTGGTTCCCCTTCCCTCCCCTTTTCTACTCCCCCCGCTTCCTATGCTTTCCACTTTCTTATCACCTCTTGCCTTTTCTCTTCAGTTGCACTCTCCCCTCTGACCTACTGAGTTCCTCTTCCCTATCCCCTTGCCTCCCTCTCCTTCCTTTCTCCCATGCGTGTCCCTTAGTGCTCTTCCTTTGACCCCCCTCTATCTTCCCATTCTTCCGAGCCTTTCACTGTTCTCATCCTCGCACCTCAAGACTTATTTATTTGTCTTCACTGGACAACTGTCAAAGAAGTGTTGGATTAGGGAAAGTCTATGTTCAAGAAATGGAAGGACTGATTTTCATCTATCCTTGGCTACATCTTCTATCTAACATATCAAATCAAAGAAAAATTCGATATGGCAGAGGAAAAAAGCTCAAATAGCGAGCAAATTCTATTATGAAACTAGCTCACAAAAGGATAGAAAAGATAGATGAATGCCTTAGAAATAAGCCTCTTCAAGGGGGAAACCTCCTTTACATTACACAAATGAAAAATTCTTAGATGATACAAATGACAATACCTCCTTTCTATATATAGGAGTCTAAAGGGTCATAATATAATCAGAGCCGACATAACAACAATAATGTAAGGGCACAATAATAACAATAGTGGACTTCTATGGGGCACAATAATAACAATATGGGGAATGCATGGGTACAACAATATAATGAGGGGGTTGTACTAATAACAATAAGGGTTTACACTAGTAGTATAGGGGCCTAACATGCCCATCTCCTTCAAAAAGTGTTGTCCTCAACGCTTAAGTAGTTCTTGATGCTTCTATATAAAAGTCTTGTCCTCCCATGTGGAATCTTCAGCGGGTAAGTTCTTCCACTTGATGAGATACTCTGAGATTGATTGATTTTGTAGCTGTCGGGTTCTTGTTTCTATGACTGCTCTAGGTTCCAATATGATTTTTCCTTCCTCTTCAAGTTCTGGCAATACTGTTTGAATTGGGATCTTCTGCAACTTTTGAATGAGTGGCCACACTTCTTCGTCCTTCTTCCATTCATCCCTTGCTTTGTTTATCCAATCTGGTTGGATAATAGAAATAGCATAAAAGAATGCTTCCACATCCTCATCCTTTCTTGAGAGTGCATCTGCAACAACATTTTGCTTCCCTTTTTTGTAGATGATTTCAAAGTCATAACCCAACATATTTGTGACCCATTTTTTCTGTTCTTCTAAAGATAATCTTTGTTCTAAAAAGTATTTAAGACTATCATGATCCATTTTTACCTTGAAGTGTCTTCCCATCAGGTAAGGTCGCCATTTCTTAAGTTCATGTAGTATTGCCAACATTTCCTTCTCATAAATAGCTTGCTTGAGATGTAGCCATAAAAATAACCAATCGCCTACATCAAAACTTCTTTCACTGCGATGTTGATATGCCTGTTGTTTCATTCGATTCTGCACCAAATTGGCATTATCCTTTAAAATTTGGAGAACTTGTTGTTGATGCTCGATGTGATCTTTCACTGCTTGAATCGTTTTCTTCTTGATATGTCCTTCTATCTTGAGAGTTTGAGGAGTGGTAATTTCTTCCAATGCATTACAAGATATGACTGGATTCAGTTCTTGATGCTCGATGTGATGTTTTACTTCTTGAACATTTTTCTTCTTGATATGTTCTGCTATATTGAGAATTTGAGGAGTGGTAATTTCTTCCATTGCATTACAAGATATGGCCGGATTCATTTCTTGATGCTCGATGTGATCTTTCACTTCTTGAACATTTTTCTTCTTGATATGTCCTTCTATCTTGATAGTTTGAGGAGTGGTAATTCCGGCCAATGCATTACAAGATATGGTCAGATTCATTTCTTCTTTCTCGATGTGATCTTTCACTTCTTGAACCTTTTTCTTCTTGATATGTCCTTCTATCTTGAGCGTTTGAGGAGTTGTAATTATTTCCAATGCTTTACAAGATATGTTCAGATTCATTTCTTATTTCTCTGGGGTTGTTTCTTGGTGTATATCCTCTTCTTTTGATGTTTCTTGATCATTTTCTTCCTCCTCTTCACAATCTATGTAAAAAAAATTTCTTCTTAGCAAACTTATGACCTTTAGTGTATTTGTTATCACAAATGTAACAAAGTCCTTTTTCTCTTTTTTCTTCCAATTGTTGTCGTGTAAACCTTGTAGGTTGTGGAAGGCTAGAAGAAAAAACACTTCCATATTTATAGTTGTGAGTGGTAGGATTCCTTGTTTCCATAATTCCGCTTTCAATTTTTCTTGCCAACCTGAATGCCTTCTCCAATGAATCAGGTTCCCAAAGATGAACCTCATGTTGAATGTTATCCTTTAAAGTCCCTATGAAGACATCAATCCTTTTCTTATCTGGAATATCATTTACCCTTATATTCAATTTTTTGAAATCCTCAATGTGCTCTACCATTGAACCCTTTTGTTTGAGATTTATCAATTGGCTAAAGAAGGTGTTACTCTTTGTATCCTCATAATGTGTTATCATTTCTTCTGTGAAAATTGACCAAGTGACAAGTGCTTTACGAGAACAAAACCCTTTATAGCATAAAAATTGATTCGGTTCTAAATATGAAGATGCAATACGTACCTTTTGTAACAGTTGCACCTAGATAAAAATATTGCTCCATTTGTAGTATCCAATTTACCGGATCCTTGCCATCAAACTTCCTCATATTGGCTTTTCTTGGTTTTAGGAGCTCGATCTTGAAATGACTGTAACTCTGTAAATTTGGATTTTCCAGTTTTGAAATCACGACCTACAGTAGCCCTCTGCGTCCTCTTTCCAATGCCACCAGTCTGATCGAAATTGGATTCTCCAAGAAAGAGTTATGCACAATCTCCCACGATGACTTGAGTATAGACTTGTTCAGTAGAGCGAACTTGTACGACGTGTTGTGGGTCACTGTTTCAACCTTAGGTTCTGAAAAGGGTACCAAAACCACTACAGTCTGTCCTCTTTCTGTAACTTTTTACGAAAATTCAATTTGATGTTCAGAGAGAAAGTTATGGCGATTTTCCCAAGCTGACCTGTTTGGAATGTAATTTGGGGGTGTGTAAAAGCTCTAACTTCCTCAGATTATATCTCCAAAAATATAGCACGAGATGGTCTGAAATTCGGAGCTGAGGTTTAGATCAATCTCTTTTCAAATGGGTTTTTTTTTTAGCTTTTGAAACTTTGTAGTGAAAGAGTTATAGCGAAAATTCCACGATGACTTGTTTAGAGCAGCGAAACCCTAGAATCCAAAGCTCTGATACCAAATGTTATGAAACCAGCTCACAAAAAGATAGAAAAGATAGATGAACGCCTTAGAAATAATCCTCTTCGAGGGGGCAACCTCATTTACATTACACAAATG
Organism: Pinus tabuliformis; assembly: GCA_031772625.1. Taxonomy (NCBI): domain Eukaryota; kingdom Viridiplantae; phylum Streptophyta; class Pinopsida; order Pinales; family Pinaceae; genus Pinus; species Pinus tabuliformis. Next base: position 1,580,472,150 of record CM062820.1, on the reverse strand, counting down.
AGCATTGTTAGATTATACAAATGACAATACCTCCTTTCTATATATAGGAGTCTAAGGGGTCATAATATAATCAGAGCCAACATAACAATAATAATGTAAGGGCACAATAATAACAACAGTGGGCTTCTATGGGGCACAATAATAATAATATGGGGACTACATGGGTACAACAATATAATGAGGGGGTTGTACTAATAACAATAAGGATTTACACTAGTAGTATAGGGGCCTAACAAATTCAAATGAACAAAGTAATATGTCTCTGCAGTGGGAGAATCAATTGATCTATCAAGAATTATGATTTGGTTGATTATTCTCAGCAAGCATCAATACCCAATCTCCTGACATTTCTTTCCAACAAATTCTACTTTCAACTTTTGTCCTTTAGTTATTATCTATGAATAGCATATTTTTGTTTCTCCTTAAGCAGTTTGTTAGGGACTATAAGATCAATGTGGTAGGCAAATCAAGTAATATTCGGTTGTATGTAAAAGGAGGAAAGCAATACTTTTGGAGATCAGTTCATATCTCTAGTAAAATTGCTATGTATCAAGGCTTTTGCCTTTTCTTTTTGGAATTAATATAATACAACCGACCTCATTAGGAAAATAAAATAAATTTAAATAATAATAATTCATATTCGTAACCATGATATTATTTGTTGTAAGGGTCTTTAGATCTATGTTGTCACCATACATTATGTATCATGTAATTGTTAGTAAACCTCGGTAAATGTGTAAGGTAAAGTAAATACGTGGTTGAGAGCGGGTAGCTCCAACCACTTATCTCATGTATAAATATACATTAAAGACTAATACAAATGTGGATTGGAATTCCCTTCTCAACATCTGTTGTTATTTGTGTATGTACATGTATGTTCTTGCTTTTATAATGTAGTTTGTTCTTTTGTTGTAAGTTATGGCTTAAAACAGTTGGCATCATTTCCTCTCCATTTGGTTGGGTGATAGCAACAATGAATGGAGGCGGAACAAACCTGTAGAGAAAAAGTGAAGACAATGAAATCAAATGAGAACTTTGCAAGTATGGAAATGCTACCAGTTTAATTTTTTCTAGAAATCTAAGAAAATATGTGTTGTTGTTCGTTAAAGTTCATTGATGTTGCTACAATTGGAATTAAATATGTGTAGTATTGAAGTCCAAGACTTACAGAAGAAGATTTAGATCAAGAAAATTTGAACCTACGAAAAGGAAAACACTAACAAGGATTAAAATGAAAATAAAGTTGTTTAACAAGTATTGCTTGAGAAAATGCTCATGGAACATGGATGTTGTGCAAGCCCATTTCGAATTTGACTTTGCACACTGTGAACCTGTAAAAATAAAACCACTTTCTTGAAGAAAATTTGCAAAAGATGACTTTCACTTTATGGATTTTGGACTGCGAATGGTGCAAGGAATGAGATGATTTTAGTTGTGGATGTTTGTCCATAAACCTGCTCAACATAATCTACATCACGAAAACAAGAAGTCAATGGCCAATTGTTGCGGCCTCAGAATTCTGCTGCCGAAACATGGGGGATAACCACCCGGTCTGGACCTTAAGACAACTCCTTTTTCGTTTAAAGTGGTGGCTCCGACTGGTGATAATGGGACCAGTTTCCCATATGATAGTGGGTGGTTCATGAGTGTTTGCAATAGACTAATGATAATCTAAGTGACCTATTCTATAATGCAATTTCTCTAACTAACTTATTCTAATATAAACCTAGGTATTCCTGTGCGGTATGCGATCTACAAAGATATCTGTTTAACATGTGATAATCAAGATTGAACACAACTAAACAGAGATGATAATGTAAAAGATAAATTTATAAAATATATCGCATATATGATTTTTTTTCCACATAAAAAAATCGAACCCTCTATTAATAAAATAGTTGGTTACAAAGCAAATGCATAGCATTACAGGAAAGACTCGTGCTTTGCCTTGGAGGAGGAAAAAGCATAAAGTCACAGCTGATTATTAATCAAGAAACCAGCGCAAAACCCCTTCGCCCGGATGGCAAAGAGCCAGCACGTCAATCCCAAATGGATGACAGGAAGAAGGACTGCGTTTTGAGAAGCCGCTCGCCGAAAAGACGCCAGAGGCAGGGCAGACGACCCGACCAGCAAACACACACCACCCAGAGATGTAAAGTCTGAGGGTCTACGAAGCAAGCAGCTTCCAAGAGAGAATCCTGCGTAGACACGATAAGGATTCTAGAGGACAGGTCGAAACGAGCCTCCTTTTACAAGGAGAGCAGCCCGAAAGACCTGAGAAAAAACAACGAACAGAAGAAAGAAATACAATTGAAACAAAACAAGTATATACAAACACAGGTGACAGAATTCTGAGAAAAGAAAGCTAATCGAAGATGGGCTGTTCGAGAGGACGAACCACCCCATTCTCCTCCTCTAAAACAGTCCACGACCCCAGGTCTTGATCAACACCTTCTTTGGAGAGGCGATCAGCTTCAGAATTTCTTTCCCTGAAGATGTGGCTAAGGGAAATCTCTGTGAAAAGGTTTTTCAGTCGTGTTGCTTCTCTGAGCAGGGGAGACAAGATGAAATTCCTGCATAATTGCGTCCCATTGAACCATCTCACTGTATTCATAGAATCCCCGAAAATCTGAACTTCTTGCACATTCCTCAGGACAAGCCAGCAAAGAAGAAGGTGGAGGGCTTTCAACTCAGCAAAATTATTGGAGCCTTGGCCTAGGCCGACCGAAGCCTTAACAATCTTTTCCTTTGAAAAATGAATTATTAAGCCAGCCCCACATCGACCATTAATGTCTGAGGCCCCGTCATAATAAGCCCACGGAATTGAATATCTTATCGTTTCTTGCCTGACCAACCTGGGAGAAGGAGTAGCCTGCGGGACAGGGATACTATCGTAGATAGCAGCTCCTTCTGCAGCCAATCTTTCAATCGGGAAGACGGAGTCCTTGAATATGACCTGATTCCTGGCAAGCCACGTCCCCCAAGTTATGAGAAGCGGAATGGATCTTTCTCTGTCATTTGAAGCATCTTTCCACCACTTCTGCCAAGCTTCCAAAATCCCCTGCCCTTCCCACCTATAAGGGATTTTAAGTAACCTTAACGTTTCGGTCCACAGACTAGAATTGAAAGGGCAGAAAAGGAACAGGTGATGAACTGATTCGATGCTGTCTTTGCAGAGAGGACACCATCCAGGACCGATCCTACCTCGTCTTTGGAGAAAATCCCAAGAAGGGACTTTCTGGAGCAGGACACACCAAAAGAAGAGTCTAGTTTTCGGAGGACCTTTTAACTTCCATAGAGGCTTAGCCCACCATGCCGGATTTTCCCACCCTTTTTGGTCCATCATCCATTTGTACCCCATCTTTGGAGAGTAGAGGCCATTCTGAGCAAAGACCCACCGGAGTTCATCTGGAGCGTCTGAGAGCCTGACTGAAGAGTTGAGGAGGTCTTTCCTGTACGAATCCCATTCCTCCAGCCATTCTTCATCCAATTGTAAATCTATTCCTTGCATCCACCCTTGGCTCCATATGGAGGTAGCCCGGGGATCGGCCACCTGATTTAATGTGTAACGTCCCTTCTCTTTTAAAACAGCAACCAACCCCTGAGATAGAGAGAACCGTTCTGAACACCCAATCCAGGGGTCTCTACCCAATCTTATTTGAGAGCCATCTCCCACACTCCAAGCCAAACCCTTCTCAATAATATTGACAGAGGCTACCACAGCTTTCCAAACCACCGAGGAGTGTTTGCAGGTCTTTATTGGCAATCTGATCCAATCTATCGTTGATAGAGGGTCAATGTACTTTCTTTTTGAAATAGAAGTCCACAGGTTGTCAAAGGAAATGAGCCTCCATGCGAGTTTTGCTGCTAAAGATTGGGAAAAACATTGAAGATTTTTTATCCCCCAACCTCCCCACTCTTTGGGACGAGCCACTTTATCCCAGGCGATCCACGGGGTGACCTTCTCTGTCTTGGACCCCGCCCATAGAAACCTGCTGCAAAGTTTGTCAATTGAGGATAGGATTCCTTTGGGAACCCAAGTCAGGCTAGCCCAATAGACTGGAACTGCCATAAGCACAGATTTTATTAACACAAGCCTTCCTGCCCTGGAAAGCCATCTGAAACTCCAGTGTTTCAGCTTGGATTCGATTCTTGCAAGGATCCAGTTCCAATCTTTGTTCCTGTAGTTATCAGGTTTGAGAAGAAATCCCAGGTATTTGAAGGTATCCTCCAGCGCTTTGACATCGAAGTTTAGGACCATCTTCACACTGCGCAGCATTTCTCTAGACATACCTGTGCACGTGAGAGAGGATTTTTTTTTCATTAATGCAAAGTCCAGTAGCCTTCAGGAAAAGGTCAATGATCCTTTTGAGCGTCTTGCAATCCTCCAGGCTGCCATTACTGAAAAGAATTATGTCGTCCACGAATAGGAGGTGGGTAACCCAGAAATTTTCAGCAGCTTCGATGCCTTTGAGAGACCCTTGTCTTTTTGCGTCGTGAATCATAAGGCTGATTCCCTCTGCTGCCAGCAGAAACAGAAGGGGAGAGAGCGGGCAGCCTTGACGCAGACCGCGTTCCGGACTAAAGAAACTGGAGGCTGCTCCATTAATCAGAACAACTATGGAGGAGGTAGAAATACAACTCATTATCCATTTCACAAAGTCATACCTGAAGCCCAGATGAGTTAGTAAAAGCCTGAGGTACAGCCAGCTGATTCTGTCGAAAGCCTTTGACAAATCGATCTTCACTACTGCTCCTTTTTTTTTCCCAATTTTTAGACTATGAAGAGTTTCTTGAGCAACTCCAACCGCTTCATGAATTTGTCTGCCATCGAGGAAGCCAAATTGCTCAGGAGAAATATTTCTGGAGAGAAAAGGTTTTAATCTGGAGGCAATAACTTTTGCTATGATTTTATAAACACAGGTGCACAGGGATATGGGCCTGAATTCTTCAAAAGAGCCCGGGAGGTCAGTTTTGGGAATGAGGGCAAGAAATGTGGAGTTGAAAGGATGGAGAATTGTCCCTGTGCGCCTGGATTCTTCCACAACTGCCACTAGCTCATCACCGATGAATTCGAAGAAATGATGGAAGAATTCGACAGTCCAACCGTCCGGACCTGGGCTTTTGTCCTTTTGCATAGATTTGAGAATATCTTCAACCTCCTCCTTAGAAACGGGTGCCATGATAGATTCATTTCCTTCCTCCTCTATGAACCTAGGAAAGAACTGGGCAACTCTTATAACTTCAGCAATAGAAGCTTCCTCTGGCGCTTTGAAGAGGGTCTTGAAATGATTGATCCCTAGAGAAGCTAACTCTTCGAAAGATCGAGCCATATCACCATTGGTTTTCTTCATTTCCCAGATAGTATTAGAATTTTCCTTCCTTTGGCATAGTTCTGGAAAAACTTGGTGTTGTCGTCCCCCGCCTGCAACCAGATCGCTCTACTTTTTAACCTCCAGCTCTCCTCCCTGCTCTGGAGGATTTTCTTCCTTTCCATCTCCAGTTCTAAAATTCTGGCCCGAGACTCTTCTGTTCTATAACCAATACCGCCTGGGTCTTCTAGAAGGGCAATCTCCGAGTTGACATTTTCCAGGATTTTTTCATCATTCAGTTTTTTCTGGAGGGCCCATTGCTTAGCGGCAGCCTTCATCCTTGTTAAATTTTCTATGAAAGCCTTGCTGCAACTCTCATCTTCACTGAGATTAGCTTTCTTCCAAGTGCTGTGGAAAAGGCTAGAGAAGGATTCATCCGAAAGCCAGGAGGCATTAAATTTAAAGGGAATGCCCGGTTTAGAAAAAGCACCCTTCACTTCAAGAAAGACAGGGAGATGGTCAGAAAGACCGCCTTCCCCAACCCAATGTCTGAATGCCTGAAGCTTATCGGCCAGCGGATCACCAAGAAGGAATCTGTCAAGCTTCTTCCCTACCCAATCATCGCCAATTCTTCGATTCCTCCACGACGGGCGCATCTTGAGCGGAGTGACATCCACCAGAGGAGAGGAGGCCAGTTTATTTAGAAAGAAGTCAGTAAGGGGATCTGCTCTTGCTCTGACCCCCCAAGATTCTGTCATCCCCAGAGAAAAATTAAGGTCTCTGCCAATAATAAGATTTGGGTGCGCCATAAACGATTTAGCAAAGAAGGGGTTCCAGAACCTTTCCCGTTCCGAAACAGGACCATAAACATTGATAATGAGAAAGGGGATGCAAAGTTCGATGGAGTATAGTTCCACAGCCAGTACATTTTCCCATCCCCAAGAGGAGGTCTCTCGAAGAACCTTCGGGTTGAAACCCAGAGCCACCCCTCCCGAGTGACCATTGGCGTCTATGACATGAAAGCTCCAGCCCAGAAGGAGCTTAACGAGGCAGCCTGTAACTTCTTCCCCCTTCCCCAGAGTTTCTTGGAGTAAAATAATATCAGGTTTATTGGACCTGACCATTTCCTTCAGAGCTAGCTTTTTGGGTAGGCTAGCTAGACCCCTGCAATTGTAGGATAGGATGATCATCGTAAACACGCAGAGGGTGTCCGCTTTGCTCTAAGCACCCCTGGAAGAGACATCTGCTTCCCGTCAGCAATGTCGATGACAACCTTCAACTGTGCCTTCGACAGATTAGTTTTCCTTCCTCTTTTCTTCCTCTGGCCTGTTGACTCCATATCTAACTCCAATCCGCTCACAGCAAGCCCTTTTCCCTTTCTATTGGCTAAAGGTCTAAGATTATATGGGGGATCAGGACTCCGGTCAGAAGGAGGGGCAGAATAGGCAGCATCGATGGGAATAGAGGTCAGCAATGGTGAGGACGGAATGGTCATAATAACACTATCTATGGAGGCTTGACCCTTCCTCAGATCTGACATTTCATTCAAGAGCTGTCTAAGAGGACCAGACTCATCACAGCAAGACAGAGATAGAGCATTAATAAATCACAAGGAGGAGGGAGGGGAAAGAAAACTCGCCTGAGCCTCCCCTACCTTTTCAGAGACTATTGAGGGTCCCAGGGAAATCATCGGATTAGAAATGTATTCATTTGCTGCAGTCCCCGATTGATCCTGATAATCAACCATCCCTTGCTCCGGGGCCAAACCCTGAGCAGATGCCATAGGGTTGCTTTCCTTCATCAGAGCCTCTGTTTCGTACATGTTCACCTTATGGTTTTCCTTCTGAATATTTCTTCTTCTCCTTTGTCCTCTGGGATGGGGCAAGCCTAACATTTCACTCCGCAACTACGTGCATTAAAACCGCAGGGACCTAAAATTGCGGACCCTTCAAATGAAGGGGGCCGCCATTAAGAGAAAAGAAACAAGGGACAAAATGGTCGATCAATATTTCAAGACCCGATACTGCGACCACTACTGCTTGCTATCACTTGATCCAACCTTTCCCGAAAGAGAAAGAGGCTCGGCGATACATCTCTATATATGCTGTTAACTTTTTTCTTTTACTTGCTCGAAAAAAACAAAAAAAACCTAACGACGCTTAGCTGAGTGCCGTACCTCATCGACGGTGTCCAAGAGGACATTCCCGGGCCAAATGACCATATTGATGACATCGATGGCATCTAAAAGGGAGGTTTTCATAGTCCAGGGTCTGAGTAAACTCAAGACCACGGTACTTCAGGTTCATAGCGTCTGCCAGGCCCTCTCTGGGGTTTAGGCTTACCAGTATACAGGCGACACCCCAGTCGTGAGATCGAAGATATGATCTATCAAAGTCGAGAAACTTCCCCAAAGTATTACCAATGGAGGTGAAGGCTAAGTCAGTCCAGAATTGCATAGAGAGACCCGGAAGTTTGACCCAGACTAGGGACTCCACCTATTTTTCTTTCTGGGTGTTGAACATGGGCATCCATCTTCTGAAAAGGATTGGCCTCTTCCCGAAGCTCCAGTTCTTTTCCATCACCCAGTCGACATGCTCCTTATGTCCAAACCGAATACAAAACCATCCTCTATCCAAATTTTTGATTTGTTCTGGCTGACCCGGTGCTTCTTTCCATTCTGACTGAGTCCAAGCCTTGATGTAGTCTACCGAGAACTTTCTTCCTCGGACTCTGCCAACTAATAATGTTTTCGAGGCTTCCATAGCCTGATCTATACAGATATCCACTCCAAACACACAGCTAGGTCGCTCCTCCTTTATTCTGATAGGTTTGATCTTCTTCCGCTTTCCACCCCCTCCATCCTTCCTGGCTTCTCCCTTTCCTGTATTCTTTTTAACAGGATCAGCTGCCGTTTCTGCCCCATATAGCTCAGCTTTTTTATCGTCATTGACTCTGTTGTCTACTTCCACCTCTACAGCCGACCTTTTTATCCCAGCCCCTGAGGTAAGAGCCAATCTTCTCGCTCGTACCTCTTTTCCGGAACCTTTCGGCTCCCTTTCTTCCTCTTCATTGGTCGGAGTCTTTGTCAAGATGGTAGTCAATCCTTCCAAAATAGGTTTTGCAACTGAGACCCGTTCCTGAGCTCCTGTCTTCATGCTCCCTTCTCCCACCGCCTTGTCAGGAAACCGGGGGTACACTACATGATTCGGGAAGAAGTATTTTAGGTTTTCCTCTGAGACGTCCTGACCCCAGCAGGCGAGTAGGTCTTCTGGCTCTGGGTCAATGTCGACTGTCTCACATTCAAAAGACAACTCCCGATGGGCATCACGACCCGGGTCCACCATCTATTAGTCTATACAGATATCTGACTTGTCAGCCTCCAGTCTGCAAACCCACTTCCTTACTTGCTTCTACCCTAGCTCGCAGCCTCCCAACGCGTACTGCGTTCTTCCTCCAAACAGCGCTTGCACTGTCGTTCAAAACCGCGTTTCTCTGCCTCCATGCTTGCACAGCGCTTGGTCTTTACATTACGGATCTACTGCCAAACGAGGCTCTTGCCCTCGACCTCCATGTTCACACCTATCTTCCCCGCCGACAGGGTTTAGTTGCAGAGCCGCCATCGCCATGTATCTTACTATGCACCATAGACTTGATGCCCTTATGTGCTTTCAATATCGTATATATGATGAGTTATCTATGAAAATCATAACTTCAGCTAGGCATCATAAAAAAGTGCAATTAACGCTTAACATAGACAATAAATCTCACATTAAATTCATGAAAGTAAAGTTTTGCCACTAATTAAATGTAAACGAAATTAAGCATATAAGATAATAGTACCATATGTGTGAAGTCCTGCTCATTTGAAAAATGACATAGACCAACTTTTTTCTTCAAATAAAATGTTCTCCCAAGAATACAAAAATGCATCAACAAAGGAAAGTAGTTTGATATCTAAAAGAAACGATTATGCTCCATAATTTCACCAAAGCATTCACAAACTTACAATAGTGCATTCTTTGCAAATGTTTTTGATAAAATTCTGGACCCTTCTCTAAATGCATGAGAAGGGTATAAATACTATTCTAACTAAATGTGCAAAAATAGATTATACAAAATTTGAGGAGGTTTCAAACAACCTTCCTCCTAACTAGGTAACTAACTCCAAAAATAAACAGAGGCTAAATAAACAGAACTAAGAGGACGACTTGCTGTTTGCCAACTTGTCCTTTAAATCACAAATATCGGTCATCGGTTGAATTTGAGGAGGTGCCCCGAAATGTGTCCTGAGTTGTCCTGTGAAGATCACATCGGTGAGCGGTGGCAGCATCCTTTGAGTCATATGAAGGGAACAGTTGAGAGTCATAATCTGGCTATGTGGCTTAACAAGATACTGCCAATACGACTCCCAGTTGGTCATGGTCAGTTTTGTAATTGCCTCTCTTTGACTCCTCGCCTTTTCTTGCCAACCTTTATACAGAGCAGTTAAATCAGGCATTTCTTTCGTATTGCCTTCTTTAATGAGATTGGTGGCGAACAGGATGTGATTCACTGCCTTAATGATATTCTTTGATACTCCAGCTGCCCTTGCGACTGCTAGCTTGGCCTATTTTATTCTCGCATCCTAATCTGTGAAGAGAATGTCTTTATGAGTTTCCTCAATCTCGGGTAGATTGGCTTTCCTTCCATCTTCTGTTTCCTGCCATTCGATGAACTCAAAGATTTTGGTGTTTAAATCATTAAACTCCGTTCTCTGGTCGATTGCCTTATCTGTCAGCTGGTCGCTAGTAGTCAGATAGGGAGTAATGTGTGACATATTCTGGCAGAAATACTCCTATTGTTTTACTAGAAGGGAATTTAATTCCAGGGCCTCTTTAATGAACTCCTCAGTAGTGGGAACATCCTTGTATCTTTCCATGGATTGCTGCATTTCTTGGAGTTGCATATTTTTGGCCGATATATCGGCTTCATGGCTTATTTTTAGGACCTCCATGTCTTGCTGCAATTGTGCGAGCTGCTCAGCCACCTGCCTGTTTGCGCTTGCTTTCTTTGCCTCGAGCTCTTGTTCGAGCTGCACAATTCTCTCCTCTTTCTCCCTTAGTAAAGTAGAGACCTTAGTAGCCTTGTCCATAGTGGCTGATGCATATTCTCTCGTGAACTGTGATAGTCTAGTCAAGTTCTTGGCCGGATTGAAAGGAATGTCCTTCCAAACAACGTCCATCGGCTCATTTCCAGGTGGGAATTCAGGTGTATCTACCCTTCTCCTTTTTCTCTTCCTTCTAACTACAACCTTGTGGAGAGGGCTATAGAACACATCAAGTGGAGGTATTTTAGTTACTTTCAGAACAATTTCTAATGTGGGCAGAGCAGGGATAATTTCAGTATGCTGGGACATTGTTGCTTGTTCCTCCATAGGTGTGGATTGTTCGCCGACATACTTGGGCTCTGTATCCTTATGAACATGCAGAGGAGTTTTACATTCCTTTGTTTCTTGGGTATTTGAGGCTTTGGGAGTGCCTTGCAATTTCTGATTAAACTGATCCCACTCCTACTCCAAACTACTGCCTTTGGCCTCTGAACTAATCTCTGTAGTCGGGGTGCTCATCACTTGTTTCTTAGCTGACTTCTTGCTGGACTCAGCTGTGTTGTCTGCGTCTTGGGTTTTCCCTGTGCTTGGTGTCTTTTTAGTGTTTACTTGAGAGTCTACTTGAGAGCTAGGACCTCCACTATCAACAGTGACACTTGGTGTAGACTTATCCTCGGGCTTTAACAGATGCATTGGGATCACCCAGAGCCTCTCATCTCTAAATTCCTGAAATATTTGAAAATATTCAGGTTTCAAATTCGCCTTTGCCCATTTGAATGCTTGTTCAAAGGATACAGCCAAATGTAACAAATCCTCAAAATAATTATCTTCATGATTGTATGGCTTGAGCTTTACTCCAGTAGTGACATTATATGCCACTTTGTTTGGATCAAATTGCCTCTTAGGCAATGTATGAAGCCTGAGGGCTTCCATATGTGTTGATTCCTTAGTAGCATGAACAAAATTTGCTAAAGCAAAAGAACCGCATTTGACAGGGAAAGTGGGCCATAATGACTTCTTGCCGTCTTTGAGAATTTTAGTCAGGCCCCTTCCCACAGTCTGGTAGGCAATCTCTCTTGCTAATAACTTATCAGAAACATATAAAGGAAGGATGTGTGGATCAGTTGTGCTACCAAAAACCCTAATGTAGGTGAACCATTCTTCAATGAAATACTTGCTGACAGTAAGCAGGTCTGCTGCGGCTTCTTGGGAAAACCTAGGGGCTTTCTTATTGAAAATTATTTGACGTAGGTGCAACACAACAACATGAAATATATTATAGAAGTGAGGTATGTAATGCGATTCCAAATTTTTTTTATGAATGAGATGGATCGGGTAAGGATCTTGTAAGGTCCATTTCCAACCCATGGTTGGAAATTTCGTGCAAAAACACATAGAATCCATAATATAGGCACTAAAATAGAAGGGAGGGAGGTTATCTGAAGAGGAGGCCTTCTTCTGTTGATATTCGGTAATGGTGGTGGCTAGGTTGTCAGATAGGATGGAAGGCCAATTCATGATATGGGAATTAACACATGCATCAATTAGAGGAATCCATTCTATTTAAAACTTAGTATTATTGGGTAGCCCATACAATCTACATAACATGGCTACTGCATAGTTGTAGGGGTTTGCCAAAGAGGCTATAGCATACATACCCGATTTGTCATATTTGAATTTGTTGTCCAACACTCTCCAACCCTAAATTAGCTTGAAGGGGTTTGGATTCTTCTTTGCAAAGTTAGTCACAAATGTGTTGTCGTAGATATCCTGCGGGTCAGGTATGTGGTACATCTTCTTCAAGTCCTCTGCTATGAACAACCCTATGAGCTCCATCCTTGAATTCTTGAACTGCCTATCTTCAATGATAAGGTTTTCGATCACCCACCTAATCATATCTATGTATGGGAGGATTTTAGCTCTTGCTCCTATCCTATGAAGGAAAGAACAAGAAGCATCTCTGCATTAAAGTCCTGAAGGCCTTGTTGAGTCAGTTGTTTCTCTCGTAACAGTGATTTTAGGACACTCATCCTCCAGCCTATTGTAAATCACTTCCCAAGCTGTTGCGCCTCCGGTAGCATCATAAACTGTATCAACGAAGATAGGAGCCATCTATGTAAACTTAGATTCAACAATGGTCTATCTGCTCTATTTCTGCATCACCTTTCTTAGTGACATTTCTTTTGTCACTTGCCTGAAATAGACAAGATATATCAGCGCAGACGATATCAAGTAATTAAGACTAAAAGATTCTCTGAAATGAATTTGGATCATGAGAAAGTTTTAATGAGATACTCGATTGTAACTACCCATAACCTGGAAAATGATTATCCTTCCTCGGGCCGCTAAATATTTATTAACCTATCAACTCGTTTGTTTTGGTATTTAAAATGTAATTATTCCACACGTTTTACCGCTCTTAATCACGCATCGCGGTCTTTAAAGGGATATAGTATAGCGCTACCAGATGCATCAAGCGAAATGCGATTGCGGATATCGCAATATCGCATTTCGCAAATCGCTAACGGTCGTTCTAATGGCATGGTTAAGTTTCTTGCGAACTATGCGAAGTGCGAAATGCGATTGTGAAATGACAAGGTGATGTTATCGTAGCGGGAGACCTAATCACATATCACAATTTTCTGAAGGTGTTTTTAAAATAGTCATGCGGAAAAGTGCGATTTGCGATTTGCAATGTGGATTTCATCCTTAGTTCGTTTTGCAAGGTTTTGCTAGGTATTTTCTTAGAGTTAGGTATTATTATCCTAAGCCTAAAAATTTAAAAGGGTCCCCATTTATAACTCTAACCTTAGCTATTGTTCTTTATAAATGGGGGGGGGGGGGGGGGGGGGGGGTTGTTTCGTAGTACAACACCGATTTAAAGATCATTAAAAGAACAATTCATTGTTTTTGAAATTTAGAAAAGACATATATATTGAGTAAGGATCGACTTTAGGGTTTTTCTTCTTGATGCTGATTTGAGCAATGGATCTAATGAAGCCAATGTGAGTAGGTCAATGGGTTTGTTTTCGTTATGGTTGACATTGTTCTCTTCAAAATTCTATTATTTTTCCATCCTTCAATGGTTGACTTCATTCTTGGAGATGCAACTATAGTTGGAAATACTGCTTATATGGTACAATAGATGGTCGACTCTCTATCTGAGGAAAAGCAGGTGAGCATTTTCTCCATCAATGGATCTATCGATGTCCATTCTGTCTAAAATCTATAAAAAAATAATGGAGAAGTGGGAGCTATTGTAAGTCGACCAAGTCAATCTTTTACGATCTAGTCGACTTGTTGGACGACATGATCCTCTGCTCTCTTTCGCTATGTATGGAGATGACTGGTTCTAATATCCCGACTCAAAGAAGCTAAGACCACTTGGTTTATTGTGACTAACAAATAAAAGTTCCATAGTTTTATTTATCATGGTACCGACGAGACCTATTGTTACAGTATGACCATTGATTTTCATTTTTGTAGAACTTCTAGGTCATAATAATGGTGACAACGATATCTTTCACAACCTAACGTTGGTTGTATTACAAGTCGTGAGAAATCAGTTAATATATTTTATTTTGAATTTAACATACTCCACTTAATTAATGGACCAATATTTTTGAATATTAATCCATCAAGAGCATTGTTCAGTTGCTATGGATGAAAGAATTTGTTGGGTGTGGAGCCTGATTATCTTCTGTATTCAAAGGTATCGCCGCATTGGACCCGAGTTCGTAATGGGGCGGCAACGCTGCCTGTAAAATATTCGCTATAGGGGGGTGGCTGCGACCTTTGGGAGCCCCCCCTAGCGGGGGGATTGGGGGCAGCGCCCTCGAGGCTAAGAATAGATGTAAAATTGCCTTGTAAAATGTTGTAATTTCATAGTCAATCTGGGTCGTTCATTAGGCGGAGATCCGACGGTAGAAGTTAGGGTTTTTTGCCCTAGAAGGCAACCCCTCACTATATATGAGGGAATTGTATTGCGTCTATGCATATCTGTATTCTGAGTGAGGAAGAGAGAGGAGATTGAGAGCAAAGAGGGAATTACAGCGGATCTGCTGTAGGTTGTATCTCTTCAGTTTGCTAGATAATATAAAAAGAAGGACTGGCTATTTCTCCATGGACGTAGCCCAAACTGGGTGAACCATGTATATCTGTGTCTTGTTTTATGCGTTTTCTATGTTTATATTTATGCAATATTTTATATGTTCCATTGCTTTGTAATGCATAATTCTCTAACAACTGGTATCAGAGCCGAAGGTCTTTTTTTGGCTGATAAACTCGCAGGAGAGAAGGGTTCGTGGTTCGAGTGGGAGAAATGGCGGAAGATGGTAGGTTTATGGTCGAAAAATTTAATGGCAAAAACTACCAGCTGTGGAAGATGCAGATGGAAGATTATTTGTGCCAGAGATATTTGTACCAACCATTGAGCTGAAAGACAAAGAAGTCGACGAGTATGACATACACAGAATGGGATATTCTCGACAGAAAAGCACTTGGAACAATACGGCTATGCCTAGCGGCGTTAGTAGCATTTAATATTTCAAAGGAAATGAAAAGAAAGGGTTTAATGTCGACATTGGCCAAACTATATGAAAAACCCCCGACCTCAAATAAGGTATTTCTTATGAAGTGTTTATTTAATATGAAGATGTCAGAAGGTGGATCTGTTGCTGATCATTTAAATGAGTTTAATACAGTTACCAGCCAGTTAAGTTCTGTAGGGGTAATTTTTGATGATGAAGTTAGGGCTTTGTTATTTCTGTGCTCATTGTCAGAAAGTTGGAATGGTTTAGTTATGGCCATTAGTAACTCTTTCTCTGGATCTAGTACTTTAAAGTTTGATGATGTTGTCAGTGCAATCCTTAGTGAGGAAATGTGACGGAAAATCTCCGGTGAGACATCAGGTAATGATTTGACTGCAAAGACTAGGGGAAGAAAAATGGAAAGAGGAAAGAGCCATGGATATCACAGTAAGTCAAGAAAAGGCAGATCCATGTCCAAATCGGGGATAGTGTGCTGGAAATGCGGGAAGAAAGGACACCTAAAGAAAGACTGCAAGTCTCGAAAGGAAAAATAAGGAGACATGCAACAAGAAACTAATCATGAAGTGAATGTAACAGGTGATGTGATGCAAGATGCTTTGGTTCTTTCATTAAAGAATATTATTGATGCCTGGGTGGTAGATTCAGGGGCCTCATTCCATGCCACACCTGATAGGAAACATTTTTATGATTATGTTCAAGGAGATTTTTGATAGGTTCGATTGGGTGATGATAAACCCTATAAAATCATTGGAATGGGTACAGTTTTCATAAAACAAAAAATGGAAATCAATGGCTATTGAAGGAGGTAAGGCATGTTCCAGATCTGAAGAAAAATCTAATTTCAACAGGGTAGTTGGGGGGTGAAGGTTGCATAACTACTTTCACATATAAAACCTAGAAGGTCACTAAAGGATCCCTGGTAATAACGAAAGGAGGAAAGGTTGGTACATTATATTTATGCAATGGTATTTCTAATTTTGTTAATGCTTTAACCTCTACAGGAGAAGATACGGCATTGTGGCATCATAGACTCGGGCACATGAGTGAGAAGGGGATGCAGATTCTTCACTCAAGAAATTTGTTGCCAGTTTTGAAGCACGTTGACTTAAAATTATGTGAGAATTGTGTTTATGGAAAATAGAAGAGAGTCAGATTCGTTAGAGTTGGGAAAGAAAAGAAGAGCAAAAAATTAGAGCTTATGCATACAGATGTATGGGGACCTGCTCAGGTATCATCTCTTGGTGGCTCTCGTTATTATGTTACTTTTGTTGATGATGCAACCAGAAAAATCTGGATTTATTGTATTCGAAATAAATCTAATGTATTTGATACTTTCAAGAAATGGAAGGCTTTGGTTGAAAATGAGACAGGAAAAAGGTTGAAGTGTCTCAGATCAGAAAATGGAGGTGAATATTGCAGCAAAGAGTTTGATAGGTACTGTTCAGAGAATGGAATTCATAGAGAGAAGACAGTTCTAGGAACACCATAAGAAAATGGTGTGTCAGAAAGGATGAACAGGACAATCATGGAGCGTGCAAGGTGCATGAGATTGCATGCAGGATTGCCTTTACAATTTTGGGCAGATGCTGTAGATATTGCTGTTTATCTAATAAATAGAGGGCCTTTAAGTTCCTTGGATGGTGGTATTCTGGAGGAGGCATGGACAGGCAAAAAGGTAAACTACTCTTTTTAAAGACTTTTGGTTGTGAAGCCTTTGTCCACATTAATAAAGAAAATAGAACAAAGCTTGAGGCAAAATCAAAGAAATGTACCTTTATTGGATATGGTGTTAATGATTTTGGTTATCGCTTTTATGATTATGAAAAACACAAAATCATTAGGAGCAGAGATGTCTTATTCAATGAAAAGGTTTTGTATAAGGATCGGCTGCAGGAAAAGAAACATGAAAATGAAAATAGAAAATACACAGTACTTGACGAGATCACAGGAAAAGTGATGGTACCTGAAAATCATAATGATCAATAGCTAGAACAACAACCACAACATCAACAAGCACCTCAAACACCTGAAAGTGGTGTTAGAAGATCTACCAGGATAAGTAGACCCCCTGAACGATACTCTCCTTCATTATATTATGTATTGTTGATTGATTCTGGTGAACCAAAATGTTATGAAGAAGCAGTGTAGGTAGAAACTAGGAAGAAGTGGGAGCAAGCCATGAAAGAAGAGATGGACTTCTTAGCACATAACTAGACTTGGGACTTAGTCAGGTTGTCTGCAGATAAAACATCATTGCAAAATAAATGGGTTTACAAGTTGAAGGAAGAAGATGGAAGTAGAAAAAGGTATAAAGCTAGACTTGTGGTGAAAGGGTTTGCACAGAAAAAGGGTATATACTTTGATGAGAGATTTTCTCTTGTTGTTAAAATGACTTTAATCAGAACTATTTTAAGTCTAGTAGGAGTTGAAGACTTGCATCTTGAGCAGTTAGATGTAAAGACAACCTTTCTCCATGGGGATTTGGAGGTAGAGATATATATGCAGCAGCCACAAGGATATGGGATAAAAGGGAAGGAGAAACTAGTGTGCATGTTGAAGAAGAGCTTGTATGGCTTAAAACAGGCTCCAAGGCAGTGGTATCTAAAATTTGACAGGTTTATGTCTGAACAAGGTTATGATAGATGTCATTCTGATCATTGTGTTTATCTCAAAAGGCAAAATGATGGCAGCTATATTATATTGTTATTGTATATAGATGACATGCTTGTTGTAGGTTCTAACATGTAGGAAATAAATGTGCTCAAAAGAAAATTGGCAAACTCATTTGCAATGAAGGATTTGGGTGCTGCAAAACAAATCCTTGGTATGAGAATAACTAGAGACAAGAAGAATTGGAAATTAATATTGTCTCAGAGTACATAGAAAAGGTGTTAAAAGGTTTAATATGTAGAATGCAAAACCAGTTAGTATACCTTTGGCTAGCCATTTCAAATTAAGTAAGGAGGAGTGTCCCAAGACTCAGGAAGAAATGGCTCATATGTCTAAAGTTCCATATGCATCAGCAGTTGGAAGCTTAATGTATGCAATGGTATGCACAAGGCTTGATATTTCACATGTAGTGGGAGTTGTAAGCAGGTACATGAAAAATCCAGGAAAAGAACATTGGATGGTGGTGAAGTGGATTCTCAGGTATTAGAGAGGTACCACAAATCAAGCATTATGCTTTGGTGGTTCAAACATTTCTCTACAAGGATATGTTGATGCAAATATGGTGGGTGATAGAGATAACAGGAGAAGCACAACAAGGTATGCGTTTACTGTAGGTGGAACAACTGTCAGTTGGGTCTCAAAACTGGAAAGTGTTGTTGCACTCTCAACAACAGAAGCAGAGTATGTTGCTGCTACAGAGGCTAGTAAAGAAATGATTTGGTTACAAAGGTTTATAGATGAATTGGGTAAGAAGCAGGAGTTGGGCAAGTTATACAGTGACAGCTAGAGTGCCATACATATTACAAAGAACTCTGCATTTCATTCCAAGACTAAACATATACAACTCAAGTACCATTTCATACGGTCAGCATTGGAAGATGGACAGTTGAAGCTGGAAAAGATACACACTAGCCAGAATCTTGCAGATATGTTAACAAAAGTTGTAACTAGGGAGAAACTGAGAATTTTCTCAGTTTCAATTTGTCTTCAAGTATGATGAAGAAGATGAGAAACAACCAGGTCCAAAGTGGAGTCATTGTCTAGCAAATGAAGCAGCGGTGGAGTTGCTATAATCAGTCTCCAAGTGGGAGATTGTTGGGTGTGGAGCCTGATTATCTTTTGTATTCAAAGGTATCGCCGCATTGGACCCCAGTTCGTAATGGGGCGACAACGCTGCCCGTAAAATATTCGCTGCAGGGGGGTTCCAGGGGGGGCGGCTGCGACCTTTGGGAGCCCCCCTTGGTGGGGGGATTTGGGGCAGCGCTCCCGAAGCTAAGAATAGATGTAAAATTTCCCTGTAAAATGTTGTAAGTTCGTAGTCAATTTGGGTCGTTCATTAGGCGGAGATTTGATGGTAGAAGTTATGTTTAATTTAGGGTTTTTTGCCCTAGAAGGCAACCCCTCACTATATATGAGGGAATTATATTGTGTCTATGCATATCTGTATTCTGAGTGAGGGAGAGAGAGGAGATTGAGAGCGAAGAGGGAATTACAATGGATCTGCTGTTGGTTGTATCTCTTCAGTTTGCTGGATAATATAAAAAGAAGGACTGGCTGTTTCTCTGTGGACATAGCCCAAACTGGGTGAACCACATATATCTGTGTCTCTCTTGTTTTATGCGTTTATATTTTTGCAATATTTTATGTGTTCCATTGCTCTGTAATATATAATTCTCTAACATAATTTAATGAAGATTTATTGTGACTGGTTGATATGAATCTTAATTTGTCGGATGACAAGTTGGGTTGACCCAACTAGGGAAAAATAAAGTTGATTTTGGCTTAGTCAGTTGTTCGACTTTCATTTATTTATTCGAGTATAAATATGTGATTCGACATTCCAATTGTATTTGTAACTCAAGTGAAGATAACCTTGATTTATCTAGCGATTATTATGAGTAGAATGAAGGATTGTTGGCACTAACAAGTAATATAAGGGATTTTAAAGCAATTTTGGTTGCATCAACTCTTCTAATCTTGATATAGACCCCACTTGATCCTTGAGGGGCACATTTAACTTCGACAACAATTAAAACTTTCTACAAAGCTCACATCAGAACTTCAACTAACTTGATCAAGCCGACTCAAAGAAATAATGGGCGTTCACTACTTTGTATTATCATTAATGGAGTTGTCAAAACTTATATGACAAATTTTTTTAGGAAAGGATCATTATAGGAGTTAGATGAAGGATAGAATCGAATGTGATTTCATTTCATGAAATGAAGTTAGTCAGTTTCTACTAGTGTTTGTCGACATCTGGTCAACCATAATTATGTTAGAAAATTTCAACGAGTCCAAGTTATATCCTTCATGTAATTTATTAAATATAATCTCCATATATCATTAACAAATAGAAGCAACAACATATTGTAGCACCATAATATAACACATGCATCAGAAGATTTTGCAGCAAAATCTAAGAAATGGAAATCATATAAGAAGAACACACAAATAGTTGAAGCGCTAAAGATGGTGACAACATTATGCCATCCCCCCAGTATGAAGAATGCAGACTGGTTTTTGGATTGTGGAAAAAGAAAAATTAGATTGCTCTTATGGAGATAACTCACTTATTTTATGATTGATGGAGGACTTCTAGGAATGATAGTCATGCACTGGACTTGTTCATAGAGAGGGTGAAGGTGACACCCCTAGACTAGAGAATAGTTGCTCGACGGTTCTTGGTTGGAGTAGCAGTCCATATGGATGAGAAGATTGCATTAAGAATGTGAATAATGGATACCTACAAGAAGCAACAAACAAACATGATGATGTCACAATAAACCTTGTACACATGCATCTTCCTATCTAGCTGGTGGTTGTTGCGGCTAAGTTACCTATGCAAAATGGTACGTGTGGTGGATGTACAATAAGGATACTTCTACACCAAGTAGTGATTCAAGACTTCGTTGCATCCTTGCTTGGGACGAGCAAGGAATTAAGGGTAGGGGAGATGTTGTAAGGGTCTTTAGACCTATGTTGTCACCATATATTTTGTATCATGTAATTTTCAGTAAACCTCGATAAATGTGTAAGGTAAAGTAAATAGGTGGTTGAGAGTGGGTACAACTACTCCAACCACATATATCATGTATACATATACATTAAAGACTAATACAAATGCAGATTGGAATTCCCTTCCCAATACTTGTTGTTCCTTGGTATGCATGTGTATGTTATTGTTGTTATAATGTAGTATGTTCTCTTGTTGTAAGTCATGGCTTACAACATTATATAATTAATAAACATATAAAAACTTAATAATTTTAATCAATAAATGTATAGTTTTATTTTTATTTTTATTTTTATTATTATTTATTTTTTTAAATACAAAAATGTAAAATATATATATATATATATATATATATATAATATATATATATAAAACTATAAATTATGTCTGTGTGGTCATTCACCCTTTTCAGTTCTAGGTGTGTTTGTTTTTGTGGATTTGAATTTTTTGGAAACCCTCATGGCGGCCTAGACTATCATTGTTGTGTCTTTCACACCTCATTTAACATTATCTAATGGCCACCATCTGTTTGAGTCCGAGTTAAAGGGGCTCGAGGTTCTAATTTCACAGAGGGAATTTTCCTTTGCACTTGCATCCCAGGTGTTGATCCTCATTGTAGAGGCCAAGAAGGGCATCATCATGCTCAAGGGGAGTTCACGGGTCAAGGGCATCATCAATATCTTATAGGAAGATGAAGATCTAATTAATAAAACCTTAGAAGAACCAGATATGGTCATGGATGAGCAAAACAAGGGAAAAGTTTTCTTGATATGTGCCTTTTTGGAGCCCATGTATGCTATCGAATCAAACCAAACATGTATAACCCCATTCCTCTGGTTTTTTTGGCTTGCAAGTTTATATCCATGCAGAAACAACCTTTGCATCTCTCTAGACGGTGGAGATCCACTAGAGAAAACCCCTTGTTGTTATCAGCCTAGCTTGGGTGGAGGGTTGAAAGAGTTATAACATTGGGAGGGTTTTTAGATTTTTATCAAGACCCTTAATGGGAAGTCCTTCATTTTTTGTTTCTCTGGTTTAGATATGTGTTGAATCTCAAGAAAAGTATAGAGAATCGAATGGGTTTTCCTGCAAATATATAACATCTTCTTCACGAAGGGAAACAACTTCGAGATCTATTGCAGCTATAGGATAATATCATTTCAAGAAATTCCACCATTGTCTTGACTTTGAAGCTGTGAGGGGGTGCTTCAGGATTTAGGAACCTAAGAGGTTTAGTCTCCTATAGGGATGCGATGTGGGATGAGGGATCTAACCAATTAGATCTGCCACAATACAACCATGGACCTTACATTATCGAACAACTACAACAAGAACTCTCCCTGGAGATAAACCTAATAGAAGTAAATCACCTTTTTTATGCTCTTCAATCCAAGGTAGTGATTTGCACATTCAATGGGTTTTGGCCCAGGTTTGATGCTTTGCATCAGTGGGATTTTATAACTTAGACCAACAACAATGACATATACCTATGTTCAAAAGTTTTTTTCATAGTTTAGTTTGATACTCAAAAAGATATGGAGAGAGTATTTAAAGAAGGGCCCTAGTTTTGGGGCATAACAAGACTTTTCATCACCCTTGGTTCGCTGATTGTGATTCCGCAAAAATGATGGTATTAAAAATTATAGTGTGTGTGAGGCTGCCAAATATTCTCCTTCCTTTCTGGTTGTTATCATCCTATTTTCCCACATTAGAGTCAATTGTAGTAATGCTTATGTTGTTGACCCTTTTGTTTCTCGGACCCTTCATTTTGACCTAATTTTAGCAATTTCTTCGGGAAGCTTTGTCAAGCCTACACAATTTCTCTTTGAATCCTTGTAAATCTTGCAAAATTTCTCTAGGAAGCCCTTACAAGCTAGAGTAGATATCAATATTTATAGAATTTTTCATTTCCTAAGAGATGTGTTTGATGGATTACCTTTATGTCTTGGTTAGGGGAAAATTATTATAGAAGTTCCCTAAATTATCTTCACCCTAAGAATCCAAATTAATATTCTTATGGAGGTATAAAGACCTATTTATACTTGTCATATCAAAGGGTTAAGATAGTTAGAATCCTGGAGAATTTGAGTTATATTGTCAATATTATGGTCAGAGAATTTTGTCGTTTTGAGAGGCTAAGGAGGCAGGGTTGCTAGGTTGGAGGAGAGGTTACTTAAGGTATTTCATATGTATCTCATTTTTTTTTATTAATGTGAGCGTTTGGTTCCCCTTCCATTCATATGTTATTATGGTTTCTATGTTCATGTTTTTATTCTGCACAATATAATTTGCCCTCTGCGGGGGGCAAAGTTGTCATGTTTAGTGGTGGTTGTGTGCAGGGTCAAGGATCATGATTTCCTAGAGTGATATCCTCATGTATGTAGGTTTTAACCCTGTATGGAAATTACCTGCATACGAATTCTAAAAAATAGAAAATAAACAATGGCGAGAGCATAAAACATAAAATAGATATCCACTGAGATTTTCCCCTGGATCCCAAAACTGAGACTACTAGATTGATTTTTCATTATATTCCTTTCAATGTTACAATACATATATAAACATGTCGAAGCATCCATAAAACCCAATCCATTAACCTTAGGTTAGAACATAACTGTAGTTCCCTTGACCAGATCTACAAAATACCATGGGTAGAAAACCATCATGCCCAAAACCATGTACGAAATCCATGCACAAAACCATATGTAGGTCCACTCTGCCTGACACAACAAAGAGGGTACTACTTGCGCCCCCTCCAACCCCCCTACTTCGTGCGTGCGGCTATTCGTGGTAAGAATACAACACACACCCAACATTCTCCAACTTGTTTTTTTTCCACAGAGGGGGTCATAGGAGAGCTTAGCCATTGGTCCACCCACCCTACAATGCCCATTATTTCTCTACACCAAGAGAACTTTTCAATGCTCACAAACTTTGTCAATGCATTTGCAGTATTCTTCAAAGTGTCCACCTTTACAAACAACACCTTTTTGTCTGCAACCATATCCATTATAAAGTGATACTGAACATCAATGTGTTTTGTCTTTGAGTGATAAGCATATTTATTTGCCAAGAAAATTGCACTTTTGTTGTCACAACATTTCCTTATAGCTCATTCTACTAACCCCATACTTGAACACAACCTTTGCAACCAAACTACTTCCTTTCATAGATGAGTGGCTGCCATGTATTATGCCTATGTAGTTGAAAGTGCCACTACAGACTTTATCTTACTCATCAAACTAACTACACCTCCAAATAGGTTAAACACATACCCACTTGTAGATATTCTCAATCCAGATCTCTAGCCCAGTCTGCATCAACAAAGCCACGAATGTCCAAAATTCTGTCCAATCCTGGTCTTCCTTGGTAGCACAGACCATAATCAGTAGTGCTACACAAATATTTGAAAACCCACTTCACTGTTGTCCAATGCTCCTTCCCTGGTTTTGACATAAACATGCTAAATAGTCCCACTACATGTGGAATGTTTGGTCTAGTGCAAACAATTTCATACATCAGGTTATCGACTGCACTTGTGTATGGAACATGAGACATGTCCTCTTCCTCTTCTTATGTCTTGGGACACTGTTCAACAGATAAATTTACATCTTGTTAGTGTCATTCTTTGAAGCCTTCCACCAGTGATCAAATATGCTCTTACAAAGTGGTCTTAGGGTGTCAAAGTCAAATTTTGTCATTTCAGTGAGTTTTCAAGTAAAATTTGGTCACTAGGTATTAGGTCTAGGGTTTGTTTTCACTCCTTCCAAAGTTTTCCAAATGTCGGTCCATGTCACCATTCAGCTGAGTGTACCATCATTCAAAGAGTGGTCATCATCATTTTAGGTTCCAATGGGTCATTTTACACCTTGTTCGTGTTTCAGTTGTGCTTGGGTAAGACTCATTTCCCTCTCATAGGGTTTTGAAAGTAGTTTCTCTTGGATGGTCAAATCATCAACAAAACTTGTGTTTTGATGCTCATACACCTTCCCCTATCCTTAATGTACCTTATTAAACACTTCCTATCACTGATATCCCTCAAATTCCTTATTTTTCCACAAACCCTAGTTTCTTGCTACAATTTGACAATTTTCTAGGCTAGGCATGTGTTTTTCCCTTTTGAACCCTTTCCCTTCACTCAATATTTGAAATTCCACTTTCCCTTTTTTCCTAACATCCCTCCCTACTTCCTAAAAATTTCTCAAGAATTTAGAAGCCCCTTATCCCCTTCATTTCACTTCATTTCGACAAATCCCCTGTTCCACACATCGGGATAGGTTTTACTCAAATGATGTTTCTGAGCAAGGAAAAATGAATTTGGAAAAAGTGAGAGAGTTTTTTGTCCAAAATAGGCCAAGGAAGAAAAAATTCCTTCATTTTTTACACAGGTGTCATGGTTTTAGAGAAATGTCAAAAATAAAGTTGCCTCAGGAGGGTTGTTGCACCTCTGAAGTGACCTTGGGAAAATCAAGATTTCTCCTAGCTTGGTTGACCAAATGACTTGCTTGATGATTTAAATGATATCTAGACAGAGATAGATTTCCAATGAGCTATCATGAGATCAATTTGGAGTTGAGGAAGACCTTCAAAAGTTGACTGCAACAACACTCTGCATTTAGGCAGCCTCATTTTGCACATTTTGACCAGTCTTGGGAGATTTGACTTTTGACAGGGCAAATGACTTCCAAATTGGAAAATTCAAGATGTTTTGGAAAGTAGACTTGATAAAATTTCCAACGAGGTATTCCACACCCAATTTTGACACCGGGAAGGCCTCCAAAACTGGTCTGAAAAAAGGCACTACGCACCTGACAAGGTTTTCCTTTGTTAATTTGCACTGGCGCTACGCACCTAGTAGGCACTACACACCTGGAAGCCAAGCCCATAAACAATCCAAAATCACTCAATTTGCTTCAAATCTCTCAATTTACCTCTTGGCAAGTAAGTAAATCAATCCTTCTTGTTGAAAAGGGGTTTTGCATCAATCTTTGGTGACTCTTTTACTCATGAAGTCAAACCTTAGTTTTCACTAAACTGTCTCATAACTTTTAAAGTTCCCTCATCCCTTTGCTGTTCCCTAAACCCCATTCCCTTATATAAATTCCCCAAACATCATTCCCTCATATATTCTCCCTAAATCCCACTTTCACATACAAATTTCCCAAACCCTACACACTCTCCCTAAAACCCTAGCTATCCTCCAAATTGTCTTGTAAATTTGCATAGGGTATTGTCTTTTGTTGTTTTTATTCCCTTAGGTTATCTTCCTACACCCCATTCCCTTACACTAAATTTCCCTAAATCCCTTCCTCTTTCCCTTTCCCAAAATCATTAGCACTCACTACCCAAACCCTATTCCCATTTACCAAACCCTAACCCTTTATTCTATCCCCAAAACCCTAAACTCCCATTTCCCATTTCCTCATCTACATTCATAATATCATTCACTTCCCTCATTTCCCAAAAGAAACCCTTCCTCCTAGCATTCACTTCCTTATACACACCACTTACCTCATATTTCAAAATCTCTTCATACTCATCATTCACCCCACTACCTTTCTTTCCTCACTAGCATTTACAGTCAATCAAGCCAATGGACAGTAATTATGGAGATTTTATCCTTGTGGACCATGAGGTGGCACAAGAGGTGAGTTTCATGGACTTGGATGCTCAAAATCCAAGGAGTGTCAAAGATTTGATCATCAAAAAAAAAAATTGTAATGCAAGGATAAAGAGGCTAAAGGCCAAGCTAAGAAGAGTTTTGAGGAACAAGAAAGAGCATGATGAACTCAAAGATCTTGGCTGAAGCATCATTGGCCCATCAAAGCACCTAACAAGGATCACTCATGCCAAATTTCAAGAAATTTGGAGAACTTTTTGTCAATTTTGAAATTTTAATGTAAAAAACAAGTTTTTCCGGCAGGTGCGTAGCGCCACCGGCGCTCGCTTTTGATAGGGACCTCCATTTCAAGAAAACTTGGCATTTTTGGATTCCTTATGAAAATTTGTTCATGCTCAGAAAATAATGGGAAATTTTGACAAGTTTTGGACCTCCAAAAGGGCCAAAAACACCCAAAAAATGCCCTCTCTGCCACTTTTTGGCCACACAGGAAGCAGTCTTGGGAGATTGCAATTTTGGAGGGGCAAATGGACTCCAAATCAGAAAATTCAAGTTGCCCCAGAAATCAGACTCACCAGGATTTCCAACAAGCTATCCTGCACCTAATTTGGACCTTGGGAAGCCCTCCAAAAGTATCTTGGAAAAAGTGTTACACAAAGAAAAATGGTGCTACGCACAAGATGAAAAAGTGCCAATTTTGCTCAAAAACTCTGTTTTTCGCCTAGTTTTCTTCTAGTTTGACCTTTTCTCTCTTATGGTAAAATTAATGATGTGACATGATATAAATTGATGTAATATGATGTAAAAATGATAAAAATTTACTTGATAACATAGATACATAGGTTGTAGGTGGTTTAGAGTTGAATGAATCAGTTTCCTAGGTTTTAGAGGCAAGCTGTTCCACTGCCTCTTTTTGTGTTCCTAGTTTAGATATGGTTGAAACCACCCCTCTTCTCATGGATTCGATCCTTGATGGATAGCAAAGGTGGTTTGGAGGTCTATATCATGTGTTTTTTTAGTCATTTGTGAAGGTTGGACTTTGGCAGAAGGTTGGACTCTTGTGGATGCATTGAGCACTATTGTACATCACTTCTGTAGTTTGGCAAGGAAATAAACCAGGGTTTTGCAGCATTTTGTGGGATTCTTGTGGTAATGTGAATTAGCATAGTTCCCTTTTCAGTTATTCAGTGATCTTATGTTTATGTGTGCCATCATCTCTTTTATTCTTCATAGCTAAATGAATCAAGTGTAAGAGGTAGAATTCATTGATGTTTCAATGCTCTGCCTTGGGGTTTATTTAGTTTTACATGTTTTCTATTGTTTGAAGATGACTCATGACTTTTGCATGCCCTATCCAGCTCCTCACCAGTCTTTAGACTCACCATCACATTCATTTCAAAGTGCTAAAACACTTTCCTACCTCTCCCCACAGAAACCTCTGCAAATATGTGTTGATTTCCCAGACCCAAAGCTGCCTTTCCCATTTGCTCCAGCAACCCAACCATTAAATTCAAACAAATTCCTCTGAGCAAATATACCTAGCCTAATTTTTTTTTTTAATCAGTCATCTCAACCTTTCCTTGATATATTTTCATTGAGATTGACAAGGAGAGAGCCCTCTCCCGACCTGGTAGGGCTAGCTACCAGGTTAAGCGTGGTTTGATGTTACCCTAGACCTGCCTTTCTCAGCCTGAGGTAGATTTAGGCACTAACATAGTGGCGACTCCACTGGGGAAGAAAAGTTTATTTGTTTGTTAGTGTTCTTTGCTTTATAAACTACAGACAGAGCCTGAAGTTAGCCAGGTAGCCTTCGAACTACTCTTGCTCTGCAAGTGCATAGTAGATGAAAGTTGCTTCAGTCAATCTCCGGTTTAGTTTATGAACTGAACATCTGACTTGCAAGCGTTCTAAACACCCTTGTGGAAGAGGTGACAGATCTTCTCCGGGAAAGATCATTCAAGTTGCAGATCTGATTGTTGATGGTGGACAACAGTCAGACACATATGAAGGCTGAAATCATTCACCTGGCGACTCTAAATCAGTTTTGAGATCAGATCCAAGGACTCCACTGAAGGATGAACCTGACCAATAGAAACATGAAAGGACAATATGGACAGATCAGGTATTCAAGTTGGAATTTCATCCAAGACATTAAGTTCTTTGTTATAAATTATTTCTTCTCTTTTCCCGAGAATGTCAAGAAGGCTTTGCAACGTATATTGTATTTGAGAAAAGATCCTCGGCCTGCATTTGATTCCTTCCCTTTGAAGATTGTGGATACCAAAGATTTGCATGCCTTTGAGCTTGATCAAGACCCTTTTTCTGAAGCTTGTGATGACCGTCTTCACACTGATGAGCCTAATGAGACCAAGACTGATTCTACAGCTTCTGTACATACCCCACTACCTTGTAAAATTCTAGATCAATACAAGCCTCTGATTTGACCTCCTATATCCCATGCTTTCCCTAAAAATCATTACCTATATCTACCAAGATTTGATGGTGAGTGCAACAACATCACTACTGAGAGACATGTATTGAATTTTTAGTTTTTTCTCGACCTTTTTGAAGTTGATGAAGAGGATGTCAGTATTAGGCTTTTTGCTCTTTCTTTGCAAGGCAAAGTCAAGAGTTGGTTCAAAACCCTGCCTGATGCGAGCATCTCAGATTTACAGCAATTCGTTAAAGTTTTCCTCGACAAGTGGATGATCAGACAGAACCCTTTATTGATTATAGAAGAGTATAACTAGCTGAAAAGATTGCCAGAGGAGACAGTACAACAGTTTTCTGCTAGGTTTAACCAAGTCTATTTTTCGATGTTGGTTAATATAAGACCTCCTCCTAGATCCGCTCTCTTGCACTACCCGGAAGCCTTTGATCTAGAAATGGAGTTTCAGCTGAGGGAAAGAAACCTTGCAACACTTGAGGAGATGCAAAACAGTGCAGTAGATGTAGAGGCTCATTTGCTGATCAGAAGGGCAAAGCTGAAGGAAGAAGAGATGAAAAACATAGATCCAGAGGAATCGACATCTTTAGAGGTAAAGCTTGACATTTTGGTAAGTGCAGTGGAAGAGATGATGCAGAAGATCACTACAAGGAATGAATATGATGTTCCAGATCATGGCTCGTTGATTGAAGAAGAACAAGTTGGTCATCCACAACATTTTCTTTCTTACCCCAGTTGTCATAGATCTGATAATGATTGTTTTATAGATCAGCTTGCAGAAGAGAGATCTGTTGATATGACATGTATGCTTGATGATGTGTTTTATACTGATGATTTGCCTCAGTTTGATCAGTTTTATCAGTATGATGATGATTATGTTCTCCAAATAGAAGCTAATCTTGCAGACAAATCAGCAGCTAGTTTGTGGGAGGAGGAATTTCACTTTAAGCAGCTCGAATACAATGATCAGCCGTTACATATCAGTTATGAAAGTGAGGAGGAAAGTGCATCAAATTTTGAAGTAAGTGAAGGATCTTTGCCTTTTTGTTTTGCTTCATTTCAGTTCATTAGAGAAAACTTCCATGCTATCAGAAAAAAACCGTCGATAAGTTTCAATCTTGACCATCTTGAGGGCAATGAAATCCTTGTTCAAGACTTTTCATATCCAGAGTTGCAGCCTCCGAATTCCATTGATTGTCAAGTTGCAAATGAAGATTTGGAAGTTGGACCATATGATCAAATGATGCAAGATGATTCTGTACCATTTTGTTTTGAATCATTTCAGTTTTTGAAGGGAAATTTGCATAGTATATCTTCAAATGAGCAGCTTGTAGAAAATCATGCATTCTCATTAGACCCAATAGAAAATGGGTTGCAACAGTCTTTTCAAAATTTTCACGATCCAATAGCTGATGTGTTGGATGATGTCTGCAGTCGAAGTCCTTCTCCATTAGCTAACTGTGAGCTTGAAAAAAGTATTGATATAAACTTGATTTGGCGGTTGGTTTCTTTGTCATTTTTAGCAGGAGTCTCGTCATAAAGCTTAGATGAAAGTTTGCATTCATGGTATGAGGAGAAGTAAAGCAATCCATTGGATGAACTAAGTCCCAGTGCACATGAATTTCAAGATCCTTATGCAGTGTTTTTGGAGTCAGATAGAGAATCCATATCATTCAATGGATCTATTTACAAGTTTTCATGGGAGTTGCCTTTCAATACTTCTCTCTTATGGTTCATAAGAAAACCCTTGCGAAGAATTCAAACAGTAGCCAGAATTCTTACTTGGTTGCATTTGTTGTTTCATTTCACTTGATCAGGTGATGAATGGAACAATTAGATTAGGTTTTATTGAATAAGCTCCATTTTGAGCATATTTTCAGTTTGTCAGTTGTGTTTCAAAATTGAGAAAGTTTCAGAGTCAGTTTGTGTTGTCAAGTTGTCAGTTTTCAGTCATGCATTTCAGTATGAGTTTTTGACTCCATGCCTAATAGATAAGGCACTGGTCTGCTCTCCCAAAGATCTGCGGTTCTTTGCACCTCCAAGGAGCTACCATCCCCATTGGAGCCAATGTTAATGCCAGTGTTTGAAGCCTTCCACCAGTGATCAAATATTCTCTTACAAAGTGGTATTAGGGTGTCAAAGTCAAATTTTGTCATTTCAGTGAGTTTTCAAGTAAAATTTGATCACTAGGTATTAGGTCTAGGGTTTGTTTTCACTCCTTCCAAAGTTTTCCAAATGTGAGCTCATGTCACCATTCAGCTGAGTGTACCATCATTCAAAGAGTGGTCATCATCATTTTAGGTTCCAATGGGTCATTTTACACCTTGTTCGTGTTTCAGTTGTGCTTGGGTAAGACTCATTTCCCTCTCCTAGGGTTTTGAAGGTAATTTCTCTTGGATGGTCAAATCATCAACAAAACTTGTGTCCTGATGCTCATACACCTTCCCCTATCCTTAATGTACCTTATTAAACACTTCCCACCACTGATATCCCTCAAATTCTTCATTTTTCCACAAACCCTAGTTTCTTGCTACAATTTGACAATTTTCTAGGGTAGGCATGTGTTTTTCCCTTTTGAACCCCTTCCCCTCACTCAATATTTGAAATTACACTTTCCCCTATTTCCTAACATCCCTCCCTATTTTCCCAAAATTTTCTCAAGAATTTAGAAGCCCCTTATCCCCTTCATTTCACTTCATTTCGACAAATCCCTTGTTCCACACATCGTGATAGGTTTTACTCAAATGATGTTTCTGAGCAAGCAAAAATGAATTTGGAAAAAGAGAGAGGTTTTTGTCCAAAATAGGCCAAGGAAGAAAAACCTCCTTAATTTTTTACACCTCTGAAGTGACCTTGGGAAAATTAATATTTCTCCTAGCTTGGTTGACCAAATGACTTGCTTGATGATTTAAATGGTATCTAGACAGAGATATGTTTCCAATGAGCTATCATGAGCTCAATTTGGAGTTGAGGAAGACCTTCAACAGTTGACTGCAACAACACTCTGCATTTAGGCAGGCTCATTTTGCACATTTTGACCAGTCTTGGGAGATTTGACTTTTGATAGGCAAATGACCTCCAAATTGGAAAATTCAAGATGTTTTGGAAAGTAGACTTGATAATATTTCCAACAAGCTATCCCACACCCAATTTGGACACCGGGAAGGCCTCCAAAACTAGTCTGCAAAGAGGCGCTACGCACCTGGGAGGCGCTACGCACTTGGCAAGGTTTTCCTTTGTTAATTTGCACTAGCGCTACGCACCTGGCAGGCGCTACACACCTGGCAGCCAAGCCCAAAAATGCTCCAAAATCACTCAATTTGCTTCAAATCTCTCAAGTTACCTCTTGGCAAGTAAGTAAATCAATCCTTCTTGTTGAAAAGGGTTTTGCATCAATCTTTGGTGACTCTTTTACTCATGAAGTCAAACCCTAGTTTTCACTAAACTGTCTCATAACTTTTAAAGTTCCCTCATCCATTTGCTGTTCCCTAAACCCCATTCCCTTATATAAATTCCCCAAACATCATTCCCTCATATATTCTCCCTAAATCCCACTTTCACATACAAATTTCCCAAACCCTACACACTCTCCCTAAAACCCTAGCTATCCTCCAAATTGTCTTGTAAATTTGCATAGGGTATTGTATTTTGCTGTTTTTATTCCCTTAGGTTATCTTCCTACACCCCATTCCCTTACACTAAATTTCCCTAAATCCCTTCCTCTTTCCCTTTCCGAAAATCATTAGCACTCACTACCCAAACCCTATTCCCATTTACCAAACCCTAACCCTTTATTCTATCCCCAAAACCCTAAACCCCCATTTCTCATTTCCTCATATACATTCATAATATCATTCACTTCCCTCATTTCCCAAAATAAACCCTTCCTCCTAGAATTCACTTCCTTATACACACCACTTACCTCATATTTCAAAATCTCTTCATACTCATCATTCACCCCACTACCTTTCTTTCCTCACTAGCATTTACAGTCAATCAAGCCAATGGACAATAATTATGGAGATTTTTTCCTTGTGGACCATGAGGTGTCACAAGAGGTGAGTGTCATGGACTTGGATGCTCAAAATCCAAGGAGTGTCAAATATTTTATCATAAAAAAAAAAAAATTGTAATGCAAGGACAAAGAGGCTAAAGGCCAAGTTAAGAAGAGTTTTGAGGAACAAGAAAGAGCATGATGAACTCAAAGATCTTGTTTGAAGCATCATTGGCCCATAAAAGCACCTAACAAGGATCACTCATGCCAAATTTCAAGAAATTTGGAGAACTTTTTGTCAATTTTGAAATTTTAATATAAAAAACAGGTTTTTCCGGCAGGTGGGTAGCGCCACCGGCGCTCGCTTTTGATAGGGACCTCCATTTCAAGAAAAATTGGCATTTTTGGATTTATTATGAAAATTTATGAGCAAATTACTAGGAAATTTTGACAAGTTTTGGACCTCCAAAAGGGCCAAATTCACCCAAAAAATGCCCTCGCTGCCACTTTTTGGCCACACAGGGAGCAGTCTTGGGAGATTGAAATTTTGGAGGGGCAAATGCACTCCAAATCAGAAAGTTCAAGTTGCCCCAAAAAGTAGACTCACCAGGCTTTCCAACGAGCTATCGTGCACCTGATTTGGACCTCGTGAAGCCCTCCAAAAGTAGCTTGGAATAAGCGTTACGCACAGGAAAAATGGCACTACGCACAGGATGAAAAAGTGCCAATTTTGCGCAAAAACTCTGTTTTTCGCCTAGTTTTCTTCTAGTTTGACTTTTTATCTCTCATGGTAAAATTCATGATGTGAAATGATGTAAATTGATGTACTATGATGTAAAAATGATAAAAATTGACTTGATAAGGTAGATACATCAGTTGTAGGTGGTTTAGAGTTGAATGAATCAGTTTCCTAGGTTTTAGAGGCAAGCTATTCCACTACCTATTTTTGTGTTCCTAGATTAGATATGGTTGAAACCACCCCTCTTCTCGTGGATTCGACCCCTAATGGATAACACAAGTGGTTTGGAGGTCTATATCATGTGTTTTTTCAGTCTTTTGTGAAGGTTTGACTTTGGCAGAAGGTTGGACTCTTGTGGATGCATTGAGCACTATTGTACATTACTTCTGCAGTTTGGCAAGGAAATAAACCAGGGTTTTGCAACATTTTGTGGGATTCTTTTGGTAATGTGAATTAGGATAGTTCCCTTCTCAGTTATTTAGTGATCTTATCTTTATGTGTGCCATCATCTCTTTTATTCTTCATAGCTAAATGAATCAAGTGTAAAAGGTAGAATTCATTGATGTTTCAGTGCTCTGCCTTGGGGTTTATTTAGTTTTACCTGTTTTCTACTGTTTGAAGATGACTCATGAATTTTGTATTCCCTCTCTACCTCCTCACCAGTCTTTAGACTCACCATCACGTTCAATTCGAAGTGCTAAAACACTTGCCTACCTCGCCCACAGAAACCTTTGCAAATCTGTGTTGATTTCCCGGACCCAAAGCTGCCTTTCCCATCTGATCCAGCAACCCAACCATTAAATTCAAACAAATTCCTCTGAGCAAACATACCTAGCCTAATTTTTTTTTTTTTTTATCAGTCATCTCAAGCTTTCCTTGATATATTTTCATTGAGATTGACAAGGAGAGAGCCCTCTCTCGACCTGGTAGGGCTAGCTACCAGGTTAAGCGTAGTTTGATGTTACCCTAGACCTGCCTTTCTCAGCCTGAGGTAGATTTAGGCACTAACACACCTACAAGAATAGGAACCTTCATTGGTTTACTAACCTTCATATTAAACCTCCGCAGTATTGTCTCAACATACTTCCTCTGGCTTAACCAAATATTCCTCTTTGCCTGATCTCATTTAATTTCCATGCCCAAAATATAGTTTGCGGCACCAATATCTTTCATGTCAAATTTGGATGAAAATTGTGTCTTCAAATCCTGGATAATTTCTTTGTTATTTGCAATCAGCAACATATCATCCACATGCAAGAACAAATAAATAATACGGTCACCAATTAATTTAAAGTACACACAATGATCTGATTTTCTTTTGGTGAAGCCAAGTCCTCGTATAAATGTGTCGAATTTCTGATACCACATCCTTGGTGACTGTTTTAACACATATAAAGACCTTTTTAACCTACATACTAGTTCTTTGTTACCCTTCACTGCAAAGCCTTAAGGTTGCTTCATGTAGGTCTCTTCTTCCAGATCCCCGTGAAGAAATGTTGTCTTCACATCCATTTGTTCTACCTCAAAATCAAAAGAAAAAACAATAGATAAAAGTAATCTAATAGAAGCTACCTTTGCAACATGAGAAAAAATATCACCAAAATCAATTCCCAACACCTGGGAATAACCTTTTGCTACCAACTGAGCTTTGTATTTCTCCACCTTTCCTTATGCATTCATCTTCTTCTTAAACACCCATTTGATTCCAATGGGTTTCCTTCCAGCCAACAACTCCACCAGATCCCAAGCCTCATTTTTGTCCAAAGATGCCATTTCATCAACCATGGCCTCTTTCCAGAGTTTTCCATCCTCTGAATCTACTACCTCCATGACAGTTCTGGGATCATCATCAGTAATAGATAAAGAATAATTCAATAGAAAGCAACTAGAGTATTCCTTTCTAGCTGCCTTGTTTCTTGAACTGATCTTCTCATAACTGGTGTTTGTGGCTCTTCATCTTTTGATTCCTCTTCTGCCGCAGAGTTTGATTCTTCCTCCTTTATCTAAAATTCTATCTTCTCAGGTTCCTTTGGTAGGAATTCATGTTTAATAACATCTTTCAGCTCTCTAAACACCACATCATAGTTGTACACAACCTTCCTTGTTTCTGGGCTCCAAATCTTATAACCTTTTAAACCATCCTTATACCCAATAAAGATGCACCTTTCAGATTTACTATCTAGCTTGGTTCTTTTCTCCTTTGGAACATGTACATATGCATCACAACCAAATACCCTCAGATGTGAAAGAGAGGGTTTCTTACTAGTCCATACCTCTTATGGAGTCTTATCCTCCAATGATGATGAAGGTGATCTATTGACCATGTAACATGTGGTCTCAATCGCCTTTGCCCATAATTCCTGTCCTAACTGTTTCGGGTGAAAGCACCCTAGGGCTTTGGGTTAGAACCCTAACAGAGCAGAAGCAAACTACAACAAGGAATACTCATACAACTTAGGCAAAATGCTTATATTATCAAACTACGTGAGAGTGACCGTACCCAGATTTCCTTCATTCGAGTAGGTCCCGCAGGGTTTAGACCCTCTGCAACTCTCGATGTTCTTCAAACCTAAAAATCATTCAATTCGAACATACATAGCAGTATAGAAGTAAAGCATATTCACGAAATTGACTTTATATCATATAAAAAAATGATTGATCATACATCAAAACGACATTCATATATGAATTAAAACATAATTTGATGCATAGACATAGTTAATTTCAGAAACAAGACAACATTTATTTTATTGCAGTAAGCTATAAATAACATGGAGAGAATTCACCTAAGTTTTTCTCTGGCTCCAAGCAGAACCGTCCTCTGGATTTGTCCTATCCCAGCCTTCAACAATCTTCTTCCATCACCAACACCATGATATCTCAAGCAAAAGGAAGGATATCTATAATCAAGGAAACAAGGGTTTCCTGAAGCTTGGGGAAGTGCATGAGGCACAGGGATTCATCAGACTCAGTCAGGGATAATCTCAGTATAATAACTCTATCTCTTCCCCCCTTAAGGCCTTCCCATAGAGGTCTATTTATACCTCTCCCAATTAGTTTTTTTGTTGGGAAACAATTGGGCTACGGGCAATAGGAGGTAATCAATAGGTAAAACTCGTGAACTCCGCCCAAAATTAAGGAAATTTATTTTTTTAAGTGTTTTAATACATATACGTAGGTTGGGTATTGACTGACCCGTGTGTACACGCTTTTAGCTTAGGGCAAAGTAGCATACAGGGAATAAAACATTGCTTTTTATATATTTGGACCAAGTCTGGAAGGAGGGGTTGCCTTAGGCCATAAACAAAGCAACATATATACCAAGAGTGGTGAATGGTGCTACAACAGATGCCCCCTAATATATGAGGTTAGAAGGGGTACATGATGGCTGAAATGTATTAAGTGTATGGAAAGAATCATGCTGAGACTGAGAAGGACTTCACCAGAATTTAGCCTGCTAAGCCATGAAAAGAGATCAGAAAGAAACTGTTGTCTGAGGCGGGCATACCCATGCTCAGAGAAAGTAAAGCATGTCCGCATATCAAGTACAAGCAGATCCAATATGTATACTAGTATAAAGGAATTGAAAGTACATAATGGATCATCTAATCGTGATCAAAAAAGTACATGTCTAAATATCACATATAAGAAGATGATCAATGATGCTGAAGGATGAAGCTGATCACTGATGTCAAAAACTGATCCCAATAGTACCAAATGAACATGATGGAATAAAATGATACTACATCGCAACTTGGATGCCAACATATAAGATGTCGCTGTGAAGAACTGCAACATATAAGGTGGATGGTGTCAACTAGCAGCAACAACAGCAACTTAAAAGTGAACCAAAACATGTTAATGCAACCCGAGGTCTTCACCGACCACCACGGTACATTTCTACAAAATGGGAATGAATGATTTGAGGTCGACCACGTGAGAAATCGTTTGATTACCGGTCATTGATGTATACCGTTAACAAACACGAGACTACTCACCAATAATGATAATGAGAGTCAAGGTACCCAGTACAATCTAACAAGTGTGAATGAATGAGCTGAAGTTGAACACTTGAAAGAATATATCAATTAGGAGACAATGATGGTTTCCCATTGTCGATAGCAAAGGAATCTACCACTGATGACTGCAAACCCCAAGGTACTACCAAATGGAATCTAGATCTTTTTCCCAGAGCAAATGAGCTGTAGTCGATAGGAAAAGATCCGCTAGAAGGAAGGCATTAAGGCATCCTTCATCAATCTAGTGCGAGTGTAACCCGTAGGCCAATAATGTGGAAGGAATCAGATGAAAAAGATGTAGTAACCCAACTGAAGCACGTTTTCGGCGTACACAAGATGTAGCTAGCGCACGATAGAAACCCTCTGAACCAACCAATAATGAAAGCTGACACAGAGGCAAGGAATCCACCAATAGGGTCAAATGGAAACCAAGGCACTACATGAATCCCAATGTGTGATAATGAAAGATGATGTCGAACACAAGGGAAACCACTTAGTCAAAGACCCATGATACTGATCGATGCTGAGCACAAGGTGACCTATCAATAATGAAAATAAGGCCAGGGTGCGGCTCTAGATCTTCCCTCATAGCAATTTGTCATAGTCGATAAGGACAAGACCTGCTAGCAAGAAGTCAATGGAGACCTTCTCAAACCGGCACGAGAAAAGGACCAATATAACTGATGTGATGACAAACATGACATTGACAACCAGGGATGGACGACTAAAAAATAGGTCAAGAGACACCACAAAGAGGCTGACTCAGGTTTACTTCCCTTGAACAAAAGCATGACTCAATGATGACTATATGGCAGCATATGATAACTCTGTATAAGTTTGTCATGCAAGAGGCATAAGAAAACTCTCCATATGATTGGAAGAGGTAACCAATCAGAGGAGTACTGACTCAATAACAAGGTTAAGGTGCTCCTAAGTCAAACTAAATCCCACCCCAATGGAGGAGAGACTTTCTTTTGAGTGCTTTGTTCAAGGGCGACACGACTGACTCTAGCTGCCAAAAAAATATGGAAATGTCATCCCATTCCCGCTCTTTTTGGAATATATAATTTTTTTTGTCTTTTTCTTTAAGCTGGAAAAAGAATAAAATAATGCTATAGTACAGTGGAAAGAATGAGTGTCAGAGAAATAGATGATCTAGTTCCTGGGAGGGGAACATTCCTATGCTCAATGCAGGGAGGCGAAATTGGTCAAGGACACTCAAAGGGATGCTCTTTCCACGGGTAAAAGGATGCGTCAAGTTGCAGAAGCTAAGTGATTGCATGGTTGACTTTGTAGAAGACATGGTCAAATAAGTGGCTTAAACACGAGTCCAAGTGAAGCCGAAATGCAATGCAGCAGTACAACTCAACACAAAGGAGCCTC
Source organism: Pinus tabuliformis (assembly GCA_031772625.1). NCBI lineage: Eukaryota > Viridiplantae > Streptophyta > Pinopsida > Pinales > Pinaceae > Pinus > Pinus tabuliformis. Next base: position 1,580,433,315 of record CM062820.1, on the reverse strand, counting down.
TAGGGTATAAGGCCAGAAATTAGCGCGGAATAAAAGAGAATGTGTCTTCAATGCATCAGTCATGGAGGGAATAAAGAGGACTCCCGAGCCTACTCAGTATAACATCATGGGCAACCAATGTCAGTGAGGATCTAACTAAGATTCCCATGTAAAGGATGGCTATACTATCGCATCATGATTTAAAAAAAAATCGGTGAGTGAAAATGGTTTGTTGACCAAGATACGATGGGGTCGACCCTATGACTAATGTATTGCTGAATGGAGGCTAGTATGCAAGATGCAGTAGAAAATGGTTTTCCCTAACCTAAATGCCAGTGAGAGAATGATACCTGCCATGACGGGTTAGCGGTCATGGGACTGAAACAAAATCTCGAAGAAGTCTCCAAAATTTCCTGTAAAAACAACCCACTCTCGACAATCCAAGCCCACAGGTCAAAAAATCCATGAGACAAAAATCAATTTTTGAAAAAATATTTTGCAATTTCAAAGTTATATAATGACTTTTGGACTCATATTTTTTCATTTATGTTTGGAGCAAAGAGCTGTGGAGAAAAACTAAGCAAGCTTTCCTCTGAACAATTGGACCGTTCGAATCACCCCAAAGTCTCCAGGTAATCCTCAAATCCTACTTGTAATGCTTTATGATAGTTTTTAAAAGTTTTTTCAAAGTTTTGACCGTGGGAAACTATGCCCAAAAATTCAACTCTGCGTACACGCGGGTTGGATGTGAGTAACCCGCGTATACGACGGCCCTACACGCGACTGTGTGTAAAGGGAACCCACGTGTACGCGAGTTAAAGTTTTAACATATAAATTAACGGTTGAAACTTCAATTTTTTGCAGGATGACTATCACTTGGAGGGAAAGAGAGCATACCGCCATAGATAATGAGGTAATGAATGATCAAAATGCATTGGATGCTCTGAGAGGCTGTGGCTTACTCAAATTCTTCAAAATGCCAAATATGAAAGCCAATACGCGCTTGCTAGAAATTTTGATCCACTACTAGAGCGCAGAGGATGACGCTTTCATGATCGACTAGATGCCTCTACGGATTGAGGTCAAAGATATCTATTTCATTACCAGTCTCTCTCGAAGAGGGGAGGTTGTGCACTCGACAGGCAGGATGAGAGGTAGTAATTCGGTGGAAGACTATGTCCATATATATTGTCCTAGACATCCAGAGAAGATTGGGAGTCAAATCCAATCAAACATGTGGAAAGTCTATCCTTGAGGATTTTGCTATTTACCATTACACGAGTAAATGGGTTAGCTTCCCTGCATCAGTCAATCCAATGAATCCTAACAGCCGACCAGATGTGACCGCAAAAACACACTTATTTGGATTCAACTGGATTTTATAAAACCGACATCTCTCAAAGACTAACCGAAGGTGCTTGGGATGATCAATTCTCTTGCGAGAACGAGCAGCTAATTCATTAAAGTATGCTTCGATAACATGTTTGATGTCATGGAAAGCATAAGACATGGCCCACTAAAAGGTAGCTCCAGCATTTTTAAGGCCAAAAGGCATCTTCTTGTATGCAAACATGCCCCAAGGACAAATAAAGGCTGTCTTGTGTTGATCCTCTGGATGGATAGTAATTTGATTGTAACCAGAGAATCCATCCATGAACGAAAAAATTTCATTACCCGCACATTCATCAACAATTTGATCAATAAAAGGCATGGGGTAATTGTCTTTTGAATGAGCTTGATTTAAATCCCTAAAGTCAATACATACTTGGATCGTTTCTTGCTTCTTATCTACCGGGACTGGGTTGGAAACCCACTCAGTTAGAGGAACGGGGTATATGAAACCCGCCTTAAGCAGCTTTTCAACTTTAGCTTTAATAGCTGCCGCTTTCTAAGGATTGACCGGTCAAAGTTTTTAACGAATAGGTTTGGTGTTTTCGTATGTCTTGATCTCATGCTGGACTATAGATGGATCAATTCCAAGCATTTCCTCATAAGACCAAGCGAACACATCTCGAAATTCTTTGAAGAGATCGGTGTATATTTGAATTTCTTCAGGGGAAAAGTTGGCTCTGATGAAGACATTTTTGATTACGTTAGGATTCCTAGAGATGTTCACAGGTACAGTTCATGAGATAACTCACATGTTACCTTCGGCAGAAAATTGTGCTGGAGCCAAAGGGTTGGACACTATATAAATATCACTAGTAGACAGATTGGAAAAACTAGATTCAACTTCACGCAACGAAGGGAGAAAATATGAACGATGATGTAAATCATCCCATGGTCGATCCACACCCATCATTGCTTCCAAAATTGCTTCTTCAGATGGTAAGATTGTATCCAAGCAATCTAGAGCTGAAGTAGAATTGAGGGTCCAAGTCGGAGCCACATCACCATCTAACTCCTCTAGTGAAAAAGGAGTGGGACAGTTGTCTGCAGAGTTAATGATAGATTGATAAGTAAGTTTCGCTGCAAAATGGGAAATGCCATTCCACCTACCTGCCGTCCATCTAATGTGGTGGTAGATGAAGGTAAGGGCCAAGGGTCCGAAAAACAATGAGTTCAAAAGAACTCTTTCCGAGAAGGTCCCCTAGAGGATGAAATCGTATTAATTCTAGTTGTAGGAGGAGGGAGGTCGAATATACCCAATAGAGAAGAGTACATCCCAACTCCTAAATTCTCAATAGGTTGACAGGGATTGTCCACCAATGGAATGGTAGAATCTGAAGTTGCATGAGAGTCACCTGGAGAATAATCTAACTGATCAACTCTAACAATCCTCCCCTCACGAGGAAAACAGAGGATGCAGAATAATGATGAAACTATGGCATCCATCTCGTAAATCCAATTCCTACCTAAGAGGAGGTTATAATCCAAGTTTGCATCGACGATTTCTACTTCAATATTCACTACCTTTCCCCCAACACAGATAGGAAAGGTCGAGATAATCCCTTGTGGCCTATGAGAATGTCCATCAAATGCCGTCAACAGACTCAGTGAAGGAACAACTGAAGGTGATCCAATGGCCTTCCAACATGACATAGACATCACGCATGTGGAAGCTCCCTCATCTATAACAGTTCGAAAAATATTGGTCTTTCGGTATGTGGACTTTATCTGGAAAGCCATATGGTGAGGAAGTCTCTTTTTGAAATTCAACATATCAAAAGTGAGCACTAAAGAATTCTTTGGGTTTACTACGCCGATGGCCGAAAGCAAATCACTTCTCTGAGTAGGGCACGACTGGAGTACCTCCAATGCTGACATAGCACAAGGAATTTGAGCCAGATCTTCTACAATTGAGTAGTTCTGGGCTGCCCTAGCATTAGGGTTAATAGTCGAGCACTTTGCGGAGCCTTTCAGTATCTAAGGTATAGACTCAATAGAGGGCCGCTCAATATGAAGTGGTTTTATGGCTTTGAGAACAGATTTAGACTTAGATGTTTCCAATTCACCATAATCACGTCATTACGTAGCGACATCGATATGAGAGCTCATCATATAAACATTTGATGAATTTCCCCTTCCTAGTTGCCCCCGGTGGAGGTACCAACATTAGAATTCGCACCAGCAAGTAATTGCTGCCCTTGGGGAAAAGGGTTAGTCAGAATAGCTTGGGAGCTAGAGGACCCTTTCTGTACTAATAAGCGCTAAGAGTCTTGCATCTTAGGGTAGAGGTGAGTAAGATGATCTCCATTGCATAACTTGCATGGAAATTTAACCTTTTTCTTGGACTCTTTCCTACCCTCTCCGACATCATTGCCAGGTTTGTTTGCATTGCCTTTTCCTTCCTGGTTCTTCTTCTTACTTCGTCCCTTCCTCTTCCCATCAGATTGTTGATTTCATTTGGGGTTAGTGGTCTGGACGACATTTATAGAGGTAGGTTGGGCAGGTATAGGTACAGACGGTGCTGCCTGGGTAGAAGAAACCATTTGCAGAGACAACTGCTGTAATTGATTCAATAGGTTCATCGTGTTAACATCAATCGATCCGACTATACCATCGGCATGGGGACCTGGTTTTGGTTTGGCTAAATCAACCTTAGATCTAGGAGCATCAGGTAGAATTTTATGAAGAATCCCAGACTAAGAATATATCAGTTCCAATTGCTGGGCTCTGAAAATGGCATGCTCTTCCGTAAAAACCCCGGAGAGAGACACATCCTTTGAGATCTCAGGTTATAATGATTTGAGAAACCATTCGAGAAGGAAATCTGGTGGGATTTCAGCTTTGATAAGCCTTTTCCTCCTCCTCCATTCTTGGATGTGATCCGAAATGTGAGTTGCGGTGTCTTGCTGAAAGTTAGCCAGAAGTTCAGTTTCGACTTCATATCGGATAGGCAACTGAAAATGGTTCAAAAAGACATTAGCCAAATCACAAAAATAAGTATAGGTGCCCCCTGGCAACTCTATATACCATTTGGCCGCATTTCCGGTTAGGGTGCGCTGAAATAACCTCAACCTGATCGAATCATCTATCAGGGAGTTGGATGAGCACCATAAGTGAAATGTGGTTACGTGGTCTCCCGGATCTTCACCACTCTTCCCTTCAAATTTTGGGATATCCAAGGGAAGTTTAGTTGGGACTGGAGGCCAAGCTGGATTGTACTGAATCAGATCATTTGTCAATTTAGTTAAGTCTGGCAAGTTCAGTGTGGCCAGAAAAGGGAGTCGTGGCGGACCTTGGGAATTCCATCCAGTGCGGGCGGGGTTCCCAAAGGTCTGAAAAGAATGACTTGGATTTTGAAAAACACCAGGTTGCCCGAAGTAACTCGTAGAGCCTATCAAACCAAAAGGTGCTCCTTGTGGTCCAACAAAATTCAGAGTTTGACCAACTCCTGCCGAAAATCCTTCGTAACCAGTGAAGTTACCCCCTAACGAAGTGTTAAAAGGAGCTGATAGCCCCTGATAAGGATTCCATGCATTAGCAAAGGGTGGAAAATTCTGAAACGAATTAACTGAAGAATATAGCACATTCCCTTGTTGGTTGGAATAAAATTGATTCCCAGCTCCTATCCCACTAACTGCAGGGTTTGTCCAACTCTGGAATGGGTTATTACCTTGACCTGTAAAGGAAAAAGGCATTGACCCTATTGTCGTATTGGAGTGTGGTATTGATCACTTCCAAATGGGAAACCTTGAAAAGTAGCCGATCCACTCATCATGGATGTGGAGGCGGTCGATGGTATGTTCAAAGGAACTGAAGGAATCCATTGAGACGACATTCCATAAGGGATAAATCTAAAACCGGATGCAGTAGCTTGACAACTTCCACTTGTTGACAGAATGGAAGTAGACCCAAATATAGCCGTGCTGGGAGTAATAGAAGGGATGGAAATAGTTCCTCCTCCTTGTACAGGTATGGGAGTTTGCACACTCTCAACACTCGTCGTAGATGCCATGCTTCCAGCAGTAGTCATCGAAGGAATAGATGGATGTAAACCTGGGCTTGAAAGCCTATGAGTCGGGGTTCCAACGTATAATAGAATGTTTGGATGATCAGGAGGAAGAGGAGAATTTGGAGCCATAACTGACTCTTAAAGCTCTTCAACTTCGATATTATCTTCCGACTAAAAAAGTACTCGAGAAAGAACTGGTGTGTTCCACTCTAACTCTCTACTGGTCCCAAGTCTATCTTGTGAATTAATGACCCCAAGGGGAGGATCAATCTTCGATGAGTCTGCTACCACTAGTATAATTGCTCCTACACCTTCTAGGAGAAGGCTCAAGACTCGTAGTTGATAGCCCACAAAGTCTCCTAGACCATCGAGATGGTTGATCAACCACTTTGAATTATTTAAAAGATCTACTTAAAGACTCAAAAAATTATAAAGCTAGGCTGACTAGGAGCAAAGAACACTCACTAAAAAGTCCCTAAAGATATCAGCAATCAAACAAATCTCGAGTATTTCCACTCCGGGTGATTAGGACCGGACACCAAAATACAAGAAAGTTAATAATAAGGGCCTTCCAAAAATAGACTGGGGTAATTACGCCCCAGGCCTACTAGCGAAGGTATCAGAGGCAGTTACGCTGACCTCCAGACAACAGCCTTTTCCAGTGCAAGCACCCAAGCTTCGCAAGGGTACCCTCCAGAAGTATTGCTAAACGTGATACAACGTCAGCCTCAAGTGCCACAGGATTCCCCTTCGCAGCCACCTGTGTGATCCCTAGGATAGGCAACTATGGTCACCAACTCGTATCAAAAGCCGGGCGGAACAGTCGTGAGGCGGGATCCGACAAGTAAGAGAGGGGGTATCTCTCGTCCTTATCTTCACTCTCCCTCATTCTTTACTCCTAGTTACAGAGCTTTCCTGGTCTCCCTAACGCTATTGGATTTCTCTCATTAATCAAACTTCTATGTTTTGTAATTTTGAGCAGCCTTGGAGAGTTAACTCTCCTCTCGCCTAATCCAAGGCCCTAATAAACCTAAACTTGTTGGTGTATTCTGATGACAACATAAAAGTTCTAGTTTATTTTAATTAATCGCTTGATTTTAATGGCTGTTCTTTAAGTCAAGGGTAAAGATGGGAGTGAAACCAATGATGTTTGTATGACACAACAGAAATCAATGAAAAACTAACTACATGAATGCAGTCATTTTTTCTTCGATGAAAAGAGATCTCTATACGGGTTCTACGAAACTTCTACAAAGAAAAGTACTTTTTCTCTTCTTTTCTTGAAACACACTTCACACACCCAAAAACTAAAAGACTATGAATGCTTTAACAATGCAAACTACCCTAATGCAAGATATAATGGAGATGCAAGATCCTAAATAACACTCAAAAAGCAAAAGCAATTGTTTATAAATAACAATGAGCCAACTTAAGTACTGAAGAGGATACAAATTTTGAACAAAAAATTCTCTCCAAACAGGAAGGACAAATTGTAAAATATCGCAATTCACTTCAACAACAAAAAGAAACCATAAACCAAACTTGGAAAAAGAAAAACAAAAACAAAGTTTTTGAGATCTTTTCTTTTTTAAAGAAGCAACCAAAACAACTTTTTGAAATCACCAAAATGGTACTAAAACTCAAAAGATCGAAAAAAGAGCACAAAGAGTCTTTGCAAGTTACAAACTCGGAAATGAACGAAAACTTGAGCAAAAAGACTTCAAATTGTACAAAACAACCCAAATAGCAGCAAAGAGTTTGACAAACTGATGAAGAAGCTAGGAAAGAAATACTTCCAAATTCGTCAAAAGGACTTTCATAAAGCAAGAAAAGCTATGAGGCCACAAAGCAAAGGAGATCAAAGCAAGTAGATTTGAAATCCGGGCTTGACACTGAAACTGAAAACAATCTTGTGTTCTGGAGGAATAGAACGATCAAGAACTTCAGGACGAAGTATTGTGTGCCAAAACACAAATCACAAACTCACTGAAGAAGCAAACCTAGGCCAAATCTTTTCAATGAGGAAGAGACTTCGAAACAATAAGCTTGCAGAATAATTAAATTCTTCAGACAACAATTGACCACACAGAGACTGAAAATACCATGCAACAAATCTATCTGGGCTGAAATATTTGAAAAAAAAATGCAAAAATTTTCATACGCAACCGTGTGCAAACACAGAGGCATGCACATGCGCTCCTGACACAGGAAAATCACATATACACAAGTTCAATTTACATAAACAAGTGTGTATAGTGACTGTAAGCAAAGTAAAGAGCGTATACAAAGCTTTGCAAGAAAAAATAAAAAACAAAGTCTGATCCAAAAGATCAGACTTGAGGCTTGGGAGTCTAGTAGACCAAATAAGATTGTAACCACAAGCAAACCAAAGACTGAGCCCTGATTGAGAATGAACAACCCAAACCAGGAATAACAAGATTGTTATCCCCAGTGAAGTCACCAATTCTGTTTCAGGTGAAAGCACCCTAGGGCTTTGGGTTAGAACCCCAACAGAGCAAAAGCAAACTACAACAAGAAATACTCATACATCTCAGGCAATATGCTTATATTATCAAACTACGTAAGAGTGACCGTACCCAGATTTCCTTCGTTCGAGTAGGTCCCGCAGGTTTCAGAACCTCTGCAGCTCCCGATGTTATTCAAACCTGAAAATCATTCAATTCGAACATACATAGCAGTATAAAAGTAAAGCATATTCACAAAATTGACTTTATATCATATAAACAAATGATTGATTATACATCAAAACGACATTCATATATGAATTAAAACATAATTTGATGGATAGACATAGTTAATTTCGGAAATAAGACAACATTTCTTTTATTGCAGTAAGCTATAAATACCATGGAAAGAATTCACGTGAGTCTTTCTCTGGCTCCAAGCGGAACTGTCCTTCGGATTTGTCCTATCCCAACCTTCAACAATCTTCTTCCATGACCAACACCATGATATCTCAAGCAAAAGGAAGGATATCTATAATCAAGGAAACAAGGGTTTCCTAAAGCTTGGGGAAGTGCACGAGGCACAAGGATTCATCAGACTCAGTCAGGGATAATCTCAGTATAATAACTCTATCTCTTCCCCCCTCAAGGCCTTCCCATAGAGGTCTATTCATACCTCTCCCAATTAGTTTTTTAGTTGGGAAACAGTTGGGCCACGGGCAATAGGAGGTAATCAATGAGTAAAACCCATGAACTCTGCCCAAAATTAAGGAAATTTAATTAAAAAAAGTTTTTTAATACATATAAGCGGGTTGGGTATTGAGTGAATTGCGTGTACACGCTTTTAGCTCAGGGTAAAGTAGCATATAGGGAATAACACACTGTTTTTTATATATTTGGACCAAGTTTGGAAGGAGGGGTTGCCCTAGGCCAATAACAAAGCATCATATATACCAAGAGTGGTGAATGGTGCTACAACACTAACCCGACACCACTAAGCATGCTTCTTGCCTTTTCCATCAATGTCTTGTTAATTATTTATGCAAATCCATTTTGCTGAGGTGTGTATGGAGTAGTCTTTTGTCATGCTATACTACACTTCTTACAGAACTCTTCAAATTCCTTCTTGCAAAACTCCCCACCGTTATCTGTTCTCTGTCTAGTTTTCCACTAGAGCCTTAAATTATTTAAACTTGTCGAAGACTTTATATTTCTTCCTGAGAAATATATCCATGTATTCCTTGAGAATTAATCTATAAATGATACATAATACACAAACTTACCCAGTGATGGAACCGACACAGTTCCAAACACATCACTGTGCACAAGCTCTAATATCCCTTTTGCCCTCTTAGAAACAGAGGGGAAACTCACCCAATTCTACTTCCCATATACACAAGGTTCACAAAAATCAAAATCCGGAGAGAAATTAGACATACCTTCTACCATACCATTACCATGAAGTATTCAAAGGTCCTTCTTTCCAATATGTCTAAGCCTTTGATTCCATAGCATGGTCTTTTTTTGAGAGACCACTAGATTTCTTGCTCCACTTTTAGGAACCATAGAATTGTTGCACCCATTAATAACAATGGTACCTAGAATCTTGTACAAAATTCCAATCTGGTCTCCCTGCATCAATACCAGTTCTCCTCGAACCATCCTGTAGGTTTCTTTCTTGAACACTATTTTTACACCTTCATCATCCATCTTGCTTACAAAAATTAGATTTCTCGCCAATGCAGGAATATGAAAAACATCCGGAAGTGTTCTAAGCTTTCCACCTTGCAACTTTAGCTTGAGTTTTCCGTGCTTGACAATTCCAACCTTTTTTTCATCCCCTAAGAAGACATCACCACCATCATATTTCTCATCTTCACAGAACCACTCTCTATGGGGAGTGAAGTGAAAGGATGCACCTGAGTCAATCAACCATGCCTCATGGTCTACATGTGTGCTTGAAGCAGAAGCCAAGTACACATCCTCACCTTCATCTGAGGTGTTTTTCACCTTTGTAGAAGGAGCATCATCAGATCCATTTCCTTTATCAGGAGCTTTAGATCTATAGTCCTGTTTGAAGTGCCCTTCCTTTCTGCATTTCCTGGACACCTTTACAGGTTTTCCTGGAGATTTAGATCTCCCACTCAAGGACTATTTTTTGTTTCTGTTCTAGGACCGTCCTCGTATAGAAAAGGCATCACCATTCTGGCCCTCCATATTTTTCTGTCTCATCTCCTTCGACAATAAGGATGAGATTATTACATCAAACTGCAAGGTAGTTGTATTGCTACCTCTTGCAACAACTGGATTATCCCACAAATCTGGTAGAGAACACAACAAATTGATGCACTTATCTTCATCTAAAATTTTAATATAAATAGATAACAACTGGCTTAGCACAATGTTAATGGCATTCAGATGCTCTATCATTGAGTCTCCATCCTTCATCCTTAGGTTATACAACTTTTTCCGTAGGAACAATTTATTCACCAGAGACTTAGATTGGTGCAAAGTCCCTAACTTGTCCCACAAAGCCTTTATCGAAGCTTCCCCTTATACATTCAACAATAATGAATCTGAGATACACAACCGTATTGTTCTCTTCACTTTCTGATCCAACTTGTTCCAGTCTTCATCAGACATTGCAGTTGGTTTAGTACCTGGATCTACCGTAATGCACTGATCTTTATCCACCAGCAGTTCCTTTATCTTGAGTTTCCACAACTCAAAACTCTGACCATTAAATTTCTCGATATCTATCTTTCCACTACTCGCCATCTTATTTCACCTCAAGAATCAAACCCGCAGATATCCCACTGAACAGGGTCTACCACTGGCTCGAGAAAAACCCCTCAATAGTAAAGGCATCCCCTTGAAGCTGAAACAATTCTGATACCAAATGTAGGTTTTAAACCTATACAGAAATTACCTACATACAAATTAAAAAAAGAAGAAAATAAACAATGTCGAGAGCATAAAACATAAAATAGATATACACAAATATTGTCCCCTGGATCCCAAAATCGGGACTGCCAGATTGATTTTTCATTTTATTCCTTTCAATGTTACAATACATATATATACATGTCGAAGCATCCATAAACCCCAATCCATTAACCCTGGATTATAACATAAACGTATTTCCCTTGACCGGATCTACAAAATACCATGGGAAGAAAACCATCATGCCCAAAACCATGTGCGAAATCCATGCACAAAACCATAGGTAGGTCTGCCCACCTAATATATGGTCCAAAAAAAATTCCCGGGGCATTGCCTCGGACTCGCAGGGGGACTATTGACCCCCATAAACCGCCTGACAGGGGGGGTTTCTACCCCCTTGCTGCACCCCCTCTATCCCCCCGGCTTCACGTGTGGGGCTTGTCATGGAAAGAATATAACACACTCCCAATAGTGTAGGGGAAATCTCTCTATTTTCGCATCAAATCCAACACTCATCATCGATTTGTGAGGGTTCAAATGCACATTTCCCCATCCGTTTGTTTGAGAAGAAATGAATGAATGCATGAAACATATGTAGGGTTATCATTTTGTTGTTTGTATTCCACTCCGACACGCTTCTCTATCTAGTGATCCCTGGGCAAGGATCATTGAGCAATAACTTGTCGTGGTTGCACATTTATAGCTACAACAAAATTGGTGACTCCACTGGGGAGTTAGCCCTAATTTTGTTACAATATCCTCTTCCTTTTGCATTTTAGGTATTTTGTTGTTTCCATTTTGTTTTCTGTGGCTATATGACCTTTTATGGGTTTTTATTTGTCTAATTAACCTTAGATATACTCAGATCTCACTTGAATTAATCTTTTTTTTGTAAATTTTCTCCATCTGCGTGAGCTTATAACTGTATACAAAGTGACTACTGCAAGTTGTACACTACATCCTTGTGTAGATTGTCTCTTGTTGTGTTTGTCGTTCTTGTGCAAATATATTAAAATTAGGGTTTTTGAAGGTTTTTTCGTCAGATTTTTATTTTCTCTTTCAGGCTTGTTCTTGTGCTCTCTATTGTGGTTTTGATCTTCTTCATATCTGGTTTGAAAGTTTTGTTTCAGGTTAGATCTGTCTATTTTTACTCTTTAGTATTTCTCTTGGAACCCATTTTTCTTATATTTGAAGGATTCTCCTTTAGATCTTCTTATTTCTCTCTAGATTTGTCTTTTACTATTTTTTACAACTGAGATCTTCCTCAAATCTAATCTCTTGCTTTTATCTTGAATTGGTTTTGTTAGTATATTAGTTTGAGGGTTTCCTTGAAACTGCTTTTGCTTGGTTTTGGGGTATCTATTCTCAAGATATTGCTCTTATTTTGTAGATCTGTATTTTTGTTGTTTCTTACAATTCAAATCTAGTTCAAATATGCATTAGGGCTCTTGCCTCTTTTGGATCTAATCATTTTATTAATTGCTGGGTGTTCTGTTAGAGCCTATATTTGCATCAGGTTGAAAAGGCAAGGTCCTAGGTCCACATCAGACCACGCTCAGCCTCGTAGCTAGCCCTACGAGGACAGGAGAGGGCTCTCTCCGGGTCGATCTCGGCAAAAGACAAGCAATGGGGCTCGAGATGATTGAAATAAAAGCTAATTTTAGGCTAGGTATGAAGTACAAGGGTTTGATTTGAGATTTTGGGGGCTTTGTGCTGGAAACAGGGAAAGGCAAATTGGGCTTGGGGATGAGGCACAGTTTCTGCAGAGTTCTGATTGGGGAAAGGAAGGCAATTGCTTTGATGCTTTAAAGTGAGTGAATGGATATATCAGACTAGTGAGGAGCTAAGTAGAGCAAGAGAGTCTCAAGAATTCTCCTTAAACAAATGAAAACATGGAAATTTAAACAAATTCAAAGGCAAAGCATAACAGTTAATGGATTCTACCTTAATCACTCATTTGTTCAAATTCAGAAGAAGAGACAGGAAAATGATACACATAACACTAATGAACTTACAATTACTTAGAGAAGAACACCATCAAAACATAAAGCCAGATGGATCCCAAACAGTGCTGCAAAACCCTGGTCTTTCCTTAGCCAAAAATGCAGAGATAGAATGTACAATGATATGCCAAAGCAATCCCTAGTGACCAACCCTGAAAATGACTTTGAAATTACATAATATAAACAAGCCAAACCTTTCCCTTACCACTAGGGGTCGAGCTCATCATTCTAGGAGCTGTTTGAACTAATTCTAAACAAGGAACTGAAAACTAGGCAGTCAAACAACTTACCCCTATATGCTAGGAAACTGATTCATTCACTCACATTTCACCTTTTGGTGAATGAATCTTCTAGAAAAAGTTAAAATGTGCCAATATTACATCATGGTTATCAAATTATATCATGAAAGGTCAAAAGTAACACCAAGAAGAAAAACTGGTCAAAACTAGGCGAATTGCTGAGCTGAACTGTGAAAAATAGGCAAAAATCCCCTATGCGCTGCGCTAAAATCTGTATGCATCGCGCCACTTTGGAGCTGATTTTGAGGCACTTCCTGAAGTCCAAATTGAGCCCAAGATATCTCATTGGAAATCCCTACCTATCTACTTTCCAACCCAAGTGGAATTTTTCAATTTGGATGTCATTGGCCCCTCCAAAACTGCAATCTCCCAGGACTGCTTCCTGTGTGTCAAAATAGGGGCAAAGAGGTCATTTTGTGAGTGTTTTTAACCTCCTGAGGACTCAAAACTTGCCCAAACTTCTTGGCCATGCACCAGAAGTCATGATTTTTCATGAAAAATCCAAAAATATAAACTTTTTTCAATTTGGAGCTCCCTAGCAAAAGTGCGCGCCACGTGGCGCGACGCACAGGGAGAAAAACCTTGTTTTTTCTGCCAAAATTTGTCAAAATGCCAAAAATCCCCCAAATTTCTTGAAATTTGGGTTGGACATTCTTCATTAAGTGTCATGCTGAGCTAAAGAGGCCTCGACCGATATCTGAAGACGATCAAGCTCCCTTTGTCTCTTTTGCTTCCTTATTGCCTTCCTCAATTTTGCCTTTAAATTCCTGATTCGTGCCTTGCAGACCTTGTTCCGCGCCATGTAGTGGAAAGCCATGTGTCTCAGAAATGCATGATCCTTATTGGCCTTGTCCAACAGTCCCTCTAATTGGATGTTGACTCTCTCGAGATTAGACTCCTGATCCTCATTAATCTCTTGCTCCAATGACATGAGCTCAATTCTTCTCCTTTGTGCAGCTTGGCGATTCTCGCGGATGTTTTGTAACTCCATGATTGCTTTCTGATCTTCAAGCTGTTTGTTCCTCTGCTCCAAGTATTTCATAGTCTACTTAGCTCTCTCCAAGTCAAGGGATAAGGCTTGGATCTTTGTTTGCTTCTCTTGGATGATCTCCCAAAGTTTGGCACTTTGTGGGCCCGTATCTGTATCATCATCATGGATGAGAATGAAGTCGGTCTCTTGTTCACTTGAAGGCCCCTCATCCTGCATTGGCCTCTTGCCTTTGTCTTGTACATGTGGTGCTGATGTCGGAAACGAGGCCCCTTCCACACCGGGTGGAGATAACACTCGCTTTGCTGCTGCAAACAAATGTCTGGTGCCCCTCTGCTATGTGATGAATACCGGTACACTAGCGGTCTCATGGCGCTCATACTGATGAGAAGGCCCACCTGTCTCATGCTTGACCTCTGATAATCCCTGTGAAGCTCTGAAGAAGTCACGAGAGATGAAATCATCCCAAGTGATGCCCTGTAATCCAAGCTGATGAACCACCAAAATCTTAATAAGAGCAAAATGATAAACACTGTTAAGTTGCTGCTGAGGGGTTTTGTGTTGCACAAGTGTGGTCATCCTCTCTATGTTCCGGCAAATGAAATACGGAATGTTCATCATCCGTACCCTGGTGAAATGCATGAGCAACCTGATGTGATAATCATATAGACGAGAGAACTGTCCCTCAAAGCTGAAATATTTCATGATTAATTTCATTAGTGGAGCATATTCATCTTTCAGATATCAGAATGGAAACACTCTCTTGAGCTGCCTCAAGAAACCGGTTTTAATATATGGCTCATAATGCTGTCAGTCAATCTTCTTCCTCTTGGTCCATGGTTCCCCAATGTTTGGTATGTCGGTTGCTAGTGAGATAGATTATGGTATAAGTGTAAAGGTGAAACCAGCCAAGGTAGCCTGATCTCCATGTAAATGCAGCACAAATAGACGAGCCAACTCATGATGAAATTGAACATTAGCCACCTTTTGACAAAACTCAAAGCATGACTGATGCCGGAAACAAAACATGGCAAGAGGGCAGGCCTGTAATTCAGTGAGGGTGACCGGTTCTTCTCTGATATGCCTACCTCCTCTATGAGGCCCCCGGGGTGCATGTTCCTCCATGGGGAAATCACTTTGGGTTTCCATTTCATAATCCGATGAATGCTCAGATGCTATGACTGCTGTTTTTCAAATTGCCTTGGAGAAAAAGATGCTGGTGTAGGAAAACTGTGCTGAACTGCTCTTTTAGTGATGTGTTAAAATTCTGCCACCAAAGGGAAACAAATCAAACAAGGGACTATTAGGAATAGGGAAAGTAGTAAGGGATTAGTGACTATTTGGACTATAGGGATTAGGGAAATGTAGGAGGGTTTTGAGGGATTTGATGTATAGGGTTAGGAATTGTTGTGTAGGGTTTGAGGTGTGAGATTGGAGAATTTGGAACAGAGCATTTAGGAGAAGGAATTAATGATCTTAGGGGGGTAGGAAATTAGGGAATGATAAATACAAGGAAGAAATGGAAAGGAGTGACAACTTTGGTAGCAAAACACTGATTTTGAAACCCACAGCAATTTCTTTTGAGGCACGTTGAGGTAGGGTTTGGATTTTTGTTTCAATCGTTATCAGCCATAAACCACCATAACTTATCACACAATTGGATGAAATACCAAGATAACGACCCTACCTGGCAAATCCACACAAGTTATGGGCAATTTGGAGAAATTTCAAGCAAATTCGGGCTTTCAGGTGTATGCGCCGCGCCACATACCCAACGCACCGTGCCGTCCCAGTGCACCGTGCCCGTTCAGAATTACACTGGACAACTTCTCCCAGTGCGCCGCGCCGCCTGCTCTATGCACCGCGCTGGCCAAGTTTCCTCCAATTTCACCCAAATCGCACACTAACTCAACCAATTTGCTTTGAGTGGCTTCTCTTTGGTCTTGGCATGCAAATGACATTGATCTTCATGAAAATATCTTTATAAAGACATGCATTTGATTTTTGACTCTCCTAGACCCATCTTTGTAATGGTTTGGCATTGGCACTTTTTCCATTTTAATACAACTTTGTTTTTAAATTTCCTTTTTGATAGCTGACATGGAATTTGGCAAAGGAGACCAGGGTTGTGCCTGAAGAAATCAACTGAAAAACTTTTGAAAATTATTACAAAAATGAAATGTTGAATTTTCTTCAAAACAGAGTTTTGAATAAAAGTCATAATCCATCCATATGATGATGAAAATCTTTGAATGAAAACTTTTTAAGAACCTCCCTCTGGCCTGCTGGCTTTATTGGACATTGTGAAGACACAATTGACTAACCCTAGACCTAATGACTGAAATGACTCTTGTGATCGAGAAATTGAAACAGGACTGCAAGTGACTTTAAACTTGATTTTGACGGACAGACCTGAGCCAGCATGATAAGGCATGAGGGGCAATGTATGACAAGACCTTTCCGTCAGATTATGGCATGCTCCTAAATGGAATGTAGGTGATCGAGCAGGATGGGACACCTAAAAATGAAATGCAAAAAGAGTTTTGATCTCTGACGGAGGACTGACAAGACCGACTCTAACATGTTCCATTAAACATTTTATCCTTACATTTAGTTGCTTTCAATGGTGTTTTTGATTTTTGCTATTTCTGGTTGTGCAAATCTGAAATTGAAAGGTTTTGTTGGGTAATTTAGATATGCTTTTTGTATGAGATGTGAATATTTTTCCTTTATTCCCACTCCTTTCTAGTTTTTACCTTGTATTAGGGTTTTGGTTTTTCCATTGTAGATCATTATTTTCTTATTATTTATTCATTGAGCTACATCCCTGATACTTGATTTTCACTTCTTGTTGCTAATTATCAACTCTTTTTTATTTATTTTAAGTGATCTTTGGTTTGCAAACCCAAGTTTAGAGCTTGTGAGTGCATTGTGTTCTTATTTGGTGTTCCTTTTGCTCTCTTTTTGAATGATTTGCTGGATTTGTTTTTGGGTTTGTTTTCTTATAAGCTTAGTGAATTTTAACAAAGTGATTATTGAGAGTGTGCGAGGTTTCTATTTTCAATTGAAAAGGAAAATACTTTCTCTTCTCTAGTTAGAATTCATCGAATGAAAAGAGAATTTTTAATTTTCATATAGTGTACATTAGGTATTGAGTATTTAGTCTATTCACATTATCTTAGTTACATGCCACTACCCTATTGAGTAAATAACAACCATTAAAATTAATGGTTAATAAAATCTATTTGAGATTTTTTCTTTTTTCACTGGTAGCACAACAAGATTAGCTTAGGCTAGGGTCTTGGAATAGGAGAGTGAGGTTAACTACTTTAAAACCACAAAAACAAACTTAGTATCTTGTGTTAGGGAGGAAAAATCCTTTGTTGTCGCACGTTTCCTAGAAAGCCTTTCTAATGAGAGGTCATGCGTGGGGTTGCATTGAGGATAGTGGGGTGACGTGACCCTCTTTGTTTTTCATGGTGGCATGGTTTACACGTATTACAAATGGTGTTATTAAAATCTTTCCCTATAACACTTGGGGACCACCTAGGAGGAGTACACCTTGATTTTAGGAAACTCTCAAGGGAGTTTCAAGATTAGTTTCCCTTCCTTTGCATGTGAATTTGACTTAAAATTGGCCCCCTAAGGCATTTACTATAGGTGGTAGCCTTAGTGGCCTTTCCTAGGAAGCTTACATAGGTGACAATTAGGGGGTCATCCTTGTTGTACCTGGGGCATATTTCATCCAAACTCACTCGTTTCTCCTGGGGGGCACTCCACTACTGATATTTGAGTGTGAGTACTTGTGCCTAGGCGTAAGAGTCGTTAAGTATGTCATTGTTATAACTGTCCCAACCATATCTTCACTGTCGATCTAGGCCTTGATTAACTAGTTTCCGACAACGAGAAGATCCATTTTCTATCTCTATGGTTTGTGTGTGCTTATCTTTTTGGTCTCTTTTAGAGAGTGTTGTTTGGTATGATTCATAGTTTTTCCATAGGGGTGTCTTAATTGTCTTTATTTGATAAAAAACATATATTCACTGTGGTTGAAAAATAATGGACATTCTCGTATACTTTAGGCCTTTCTCCCGAAGAGGAAGGTCCATCACCTCGTAGACGTAGGTTAACTCTAGTAATGGAAAAATTAGACCATACACAGGTTGGGGGGGTAATATCGGTCCTAGGGAGGAAGGTATTATAATTGTTGAGGTAATTAATGAAAGTCCTTTGCCACACTATAACCCACCGTTGATTGATCCTCTTGCCTCAGTTTTAATGCAGCTGAATCCTGATGTTAGTGAAGCTTTTTCAAGCCTTTATTATTGTATGGCTAATGAAAATTCTACTTCTTCTGTGGGGGATATGGATCCCTCTTTACCCTCTACAATGATAATCTGTGCTGCCATGTCATCATTACCACCACTAAGTGTGGCAGGATCTATACCTCCTTCTACACTTCTCACATCTTCTTGGGTCATTCCACCAGTTATGTCTGTGAACCCATCATGTTCTCCACTTTTTCTATGTCTATGCCTCCCTCTAGCTTTGTGTTTGGAGTAGGGCAAAATCTTGATCAATCCACGAGAGCTGGGACATTAATTCCTAGCTCATCTCAACCTACAATTCCTACACTTAGCATGAGCATCTTTACTTCTAGGAACATGATGGGAGGGTCATCTCTTGGTTCTATCCAGGTTGGGGGGAACTTTATTTTTGGTAGTAATTATCAACCTTGGTCTAATTCTATGTTTGAAGGGATGCCTTGCTCTAGAGGTTTATTTTCCTTTGTTGGGGGGGGGGAGGGGGGCAATATACCTAGGGGAATTGTCCCCATTACTACCACTATGCCTATGAGATCTCATGCTTACAATAATGCTTCTACACATGGAGGATTTTCCTCTGGTGTTGGGTATAATCCTAACGGTAGCCAAGCCTTTTTGATTCCTTTGGTCTTTGGGGGCACTTACCCTTGGAGGATTAATCCTTACACCTCGTCTGTTAGCCCAGGATATTAGTATGTTGGGATGAATTATAATATTGGTTCACACTCTTCTACGTTTAACTATGGTATTGGGGGACCATATCGTCTGTTAGGGGGTTATGTCCCTTATGATTCATTTAGTCAATAGTAAATTCCTTTTCTAACACGTCTTGATTTATCAAGTTTGGATAAGCTGACAAATGACCCCATCTGCCACGATCCTAGGTGGCCACCTGTGCCGACAAAGTTACCCTCTATTATTCCTAAGTTTGAAAGGAAAATAAGAGAGATTCCTTCCATGTAAATCACCACGTATCATTTATGGTGTTCATTTAACGCTTTGGTGGATGATTTTGTGAGGTTGAGTCTCTTTCAAATAACCCTAATAGGGGTTTCTACAAAATGGTATATCGAACTTGATAATGCATCCTATAGTGACTTTTCTTCCTTGCCTCATACTTTCTTGAACCAATTTTAGTTACATACTAATCAAGATCTTGGGATTAACCTTTTGTCAATTTTCTAATAAGGTAATGCTACTCATAACTCTTACCATATTCAAGATTGGTGCAGACACAAGATGTTAGTATTAACTAAGCTTCCTGATGATGTACTTAGACATTGGTTCACGTGATCCCTTTTTCCACAAATAGCCAAGGATGTTGTTATGATCGGGGCAAATAATTTGGAGTAGTCCCTCTTACATGCCCCACACCTTGACATGATTTACTCTCAGTCGAGAACTTTATATGACATCATTCCTAATGATCCTCAACCTTCCACATATTTGCAATTACCCAAGTTGGGACCACACTCTAATGGTATTATTGGTTCCATTTTTTTCTGATACTGTCAGCCAACTTGCTTCTCAACTAGGGAAAATTATTTCCACTTCTCAAGCCCCAACAAGTGTATCTGGTTCTCAATAAGCACCCTCTTCTTTTGAGCACTCCACCAAGGTTCTCATGGTGAAGTCCACATCACCTAAGAATCCTCAGTAACGTAGTGGTAGAAAGAATAAGAAGAATAAACTTGATAAGGAGAATAACCAAAACCAAAGTAATCAAGGTGGTGCCACAAGTGAGTCTCATCAAAATATTAAGTTTCCTTATAATATTTGTCAGGGAGAACACTTAACTCATGAGTGCCCTTGTATGGATGAATTCCATCTCCTCCTTGCAACACCGACAACCACCCAATAGCTGATAGTTTTAACTCATCCATTCCCTACCTAGACACAATAGAAAATGGTTACACAAGCTCCTCAACCTCCTCCTAGGGGCAATGGGGGGTAATAATATTATGGTCATGGTGACAATGTTCCTGTTCACATGTTATAGTAACCAGTTGCTTTGACTATGAGAGTGAAATCCTATGACCCTCCCGAGTCAAGTTTTGCTTCCAATGACTCGAGCACCCCTGTTGTTCCATTGGACCTCTCACACTAGATAAGCCTATGGAACCGATATATCACCCGCCTAAGGGTATTGTTCGAATGTCAACACACTATCCTAATGCACATGCTGCCAAATATTATAGTGTTGTTGAGGACTTAGCCCAAGCACCATGTGCCATTTCTGCCTTGAAGATTTTGCAAAGATTCCCCATGCAACACAAGGCCTTATTCAATGTTATCGGAGGGTTGGATCCCTCAGAATCTAGTTTGATAATGTTTGAAATTTATTCCCCTCATTTTAGACTCTCTTGTCAGGTTGCTTTTTAGATCTCGGTGTGTATTTTTAATCGCGACATATATCACACTTTAGTAGATGAAGGGTCTTCTACATATTCGATGTCAGTGTCATGCAAGAAATATATTGGTTCTCCAACACTCACTAAGTCAAGTACTACCTTACAAGCCTTTGACAAAGATCATTTTTTTCCTCAGGTAATTCTTCCAAAGTTTTCCATCGAGCTAGGGGGAAAAACCACATATGTTGATGTTGAAGTCATTGATGCTTCTTTATATCATAATATGATCCTTGGTCATAGTTTTTTCTATGCCATGTTCGTTTTCGTGTATTCAATGTTTTGTGTGCTTCAGTTTCTCCATGAAGGACATATTTTCATGATAGATTAGTTAGATTACTGCATACCATATACCAAGTCTACCACTACAAGCAATATTGTGCCATTCGTTGGAGATAGCCCCACGAATTATGAGAGTGTTGGTGCGGAATTGTTTATAAGTATGTCTCTCATCGATGTCTTTCATTTACCCCTACTCGAAATTCCTTCTTCTTCTATCAATTCTCCCATGCACATGATCTCATCTGTAACTTGTGGACCCTATAGGTCTTAGGACCCTTGCGTGGTACCTTCATCATTGGACATTGATCAGTATGGTGAGCACATGCCTTTAAGTCCAACTGAGATTACTTATAAATGCATCTAGTTGGAATCTGAGTCTGTTGAGTTGGGTGTCACACCTCTTGAACCACTCAATGATTATCTTATGCCTATTTGGGCAGTTGACCATCCATATGCTAGTGAATTTCTTGATACTATACTTCTATCTGACGAATACATTATGTACGGATCCAGGTGGATATTGGTGGCCACCCGTCTATTCCACCTAGACCCCCAGTCAGTTTCATCTATTTCCTTGTTCATTTCAGCATTTACTATTTTTAGTAGTTTTTTCGGGTCCTGAACTTTCGGAGCAATTTTGACCCCCTAAACGACATTTTTTTTTGGGTCCGCAGCAAGCCCATTGCCATAGGTAGGGGTTTGCGGTGAAACTTGTAGTACTCGACGAGACCTTTCCAACAAGGTATTTTATGCACCAAACAGAGATAATATGACCAAGTTACGACCCTGGGAAGTTAGTTGCCCAACTAACCCCAACAAGGCCCACAAACTCTTGGTGTTACATCTCTCGGGGTTAGGGTTTTCTCATGTTTTCCAATAATAAATAGGCCCTTGAGCCTCATTGTAACACAATTGAGAGGCAAGTAGCTACCACATCTCTTCTCAGAGATAAGCTACCATCACTCGAACTATCTTATTTCCATTCTGTTTGTAAGCATGGTTCAATATTTTTCTATTAATGAAATGAAGTGCTTTTCTACTGCATCTTTGTGTTTATGATTATATCTACAATTTGTTGCATTCTTGTTTAAGTTCGGATTAGTGGTATCAGAGCGATATGCTCTTTCTTTGTTTTTTTTTGCATGTCCCCAACGAGGTCATGGTATAAGGAGTTAGGGCTGGATCTAGTTGAACCATTGCAAGATTAGCCTCGCAAAACCCGATGACCTCCCATGGTGGAAGAAAGGAAAGACGAGGGGGTAGGAGATCCTTTCAAAATGTTGCTTGAGGAAGCCCTCTAGCGATAGAGAGACGAGATGATGGATAACTTTGCCCAGATCCTTCAATAGTTACTGACATATGATGCATCTTCATCCAACAGCCACTCTTGAGGCACCACTCCTTTTAAGGTATAAGTTAACTTCAATATTCCAATATTCAAAGGCCTGATAGATGTAGACACTGTAGATAAATGGTTAAATCTATTGGAAGGATATTTTTCAGTTCATGAATTCTCCAATCAAGAAAATATTACGTTTGCACTTCTCAAAGTCGTCCCACACGTCAAGGACTGGTGGGAAACCTACTGTGAACAAAAGGACGAGACGCCATCAAGGAACAATATTACCTTGTTGGCAGCTATGAAGACAAATACATAAAGTGGACCATGCTATGATAGGGAAGGGATCAAGATGTGCCAAAGTTCACAAATATTTCCCATATGCTTCGTAGGAAGATGGGTATCAAAGATACTGAGTGCATTTGGTGCTCAAGTACCACGACTGTCTACACAAGTACATCTAGGATGAGATGGAGTTCCTGGACATTTCCTCACTCGACACGGTGTATCGGTACACTATTCAGATTGAGCAGAAGTTTAAATAGAAGAAACAAAAATTTGGATCTACAAATCTAAAGCAAGGAAAAGGTGCCCCCAAACCATAGAACAAAGGACCAAGCCAAGGCGGGGCTACCCAGGACAACCCGTCGAAGCCACAAGCAAAGAACAATACTATGAAGATGAAGAAGGACACGAGAAAATGGTGTGAGTTCAATAAGAGCTCCACTCATAATACAAGTGAGTATCGGGGCAAGAACTCACTGGTGGTTGAGTTGAGGGCTTCCAAATCAGACGCAAGTTCAGACTATGAATCAGAACCCGATAAGGGAACTTACAAAGGGAAGTAGATCATTGATGCGGAGCCTAATGCCACTATGGCCACCACTAAGATCCAGAAGATTGAGCCTGAAGATCCAGAGGAGGGGGAACGCCTCTTCCACTCACATATGTGGGTGAAGGGTTCTCCACTATAGTGCATTGTCGACAGTGGGAGCCAAAATAACCTCATTTCAGCAGAGGTCATGAAGCAGCTAGGCCTAAAGACTACAACACATCCACAATTGTACACCATCGGGTGGCTTCACTAAGGACGTCATCTTCGCGTCAGCCAACAGTGCTGCCTTCCCTACAACATCAAGCTCTTCATGGATGAGGTACTGTGTGATGTTGCTCCTCTTGAAGTTTGTGATGTATTGTTAGGACAACCATACTTGTGGAAGTGGCATGCTGTATATGACGCTAGACCTCGCTCTGTGTCTATTACTTTGGATAATAAGTTGTATAGGATACCGAAGGTAGCTTGCCTACCGCCATCTCTTTGATCACTGCAAAGAAATGCAATAAGATCATTTCCCAGACCAGGAAATTTGTTTTCCTTATGATTCGCCCCTAGGGCAAGAAGAAGGTTGTGGCCATGAATTCCAGGAAGGGCTCCTCTGCACAACAACAACAACAGATGGACAAGGTCATGGAGGAGTACAAGGATATTTTCACCTCACCCACAGGGGTACCTTTGCACTGTCAGGTCAAGCACTACATAGATCTAACCCCGGGTACGACACTTCCAGATAAATCGATCTATTGACGCTCTGTTCTGGGGAACAATGAGATCAAGAGGTAGATTCCGGAACTATTGCAGAAAGGGAACATCAGGCCAACATCACCACCTTGTGGGAGCCCAATTGTATTGGTACAGAAGAAGGATGGGACCTGGAGGCTCTGTATTGACTATCGAGTGCTGAACAAGATCATTGTCTAGAATAGGTACCAATCCTACGGATTGATGACCTTCTGGACAAACTCAAAGGGGCCAAATATTTTAGCAATATTGACTTGAAGTCAAGTTATCACCAGGTGCCTATCAAACTCTTTGATGTGTGGAAGACTTCCTTCAAATCCAAGGAGGGACTTTTCGAATGGTTGGTCATGCCGTTCGGATTGACGAACGCCCTTGCAACCTTAATGAGATTGATGGATGAAATCTTGCGACCCTTCACCAATGCATTCATGGTGGTGTATTTAGATGGCATCTTGATCTTCAGCCAGAGTTGGGAAGGGAACTGTTGTCATTCATTGTTTTATATGCTTGTAGTTGTGAAAAGGGTAAGAAAAAGCAGTGAAGTTTGAAGTCCCCTTCCAAGCCACAAGAGCTATCAGAGCTTAATCAAACCCTCTCCACTACATGGTGCTCTGGAAGAGATTTCTAATGGTATATGGAAGTCCAAGAATGGACTTATGGATCAGAAGTTAGAACATGTTGAAGTTACCCTTAGAAAGCCTGGAAAACAAAGATAAAACACCAAAGGACCAAGGAAAACCGCTTGTCGCAGGACAATGAGCTAATCATAATCGCAAATCAACACTTTTCCGAAGTGGCAACAAGGCACGCAGCGGAATCTATGATCATCTGATCGCCGATATCGTAAATCGACTATCGGCAGGTGCGAGCAGAGCTGTGTATCACATATCAGAGGTTGGGGGTCTCGGGCACAGTGATCTCACATATCGAACATGTCATCTCGCAGTTTCATGGTCCCATAAATAGCAATATTGGAAATCAGTGGAATAGAGGGGCTACCACTGTAAAAATCCCTACGAACTGTCGAGTTTTCGATCCAGTGTAAAAGCATCGGGAGGTCAAAAAGGATTAACAAAAGAAATGCATGAAAAAACCAAGGCCAGGTTGCTCCCTTCTCTCTCCTCCATGTGGTGGAATATGATAAATCCTGCACTCCCACATATCGGGCATCCTGCAGTCCCACAACCCTGCAATCCGTAGTACCGTTACCCCGCAGTGTCGCGATCCCGCATCTTGTAACTTCACAGTAAATCCTGCATATCGGCGATTGACGTGGCGATGAAATTCTAACTTTAAAAACCTTGTAGTATCGCCGATTTGCGATACAATATTAAATCATCGGGGAGGGGCCGATTCTATTTAATAAAGGAATTCATGGAAAAATCAAGGATGGGCGGACCCTTCTCTCTCATCCACGTGGCAATACAGAAGGTGATGCGATAAGTACAAAGGACACGTGTCACTAAGATTCTACATTTGCAGGGGTCTTACAGGGGCATTTCCAAGTGACGCTTGTCACCACTCACAGGGTGACACGTGGCAGTGATGAAATCACCCCTCGCAGATTGGTGATCGACAATTGCATAGGTTAAAGCACTCCTACACCATAGTCTCCAGGCTTGTGATTGCAATATGCGGGGAACCCTCCTGGATGCGATATTTTATTTGTCATATATCATGAGGACATCGCGTTCGAACTGTCGGCCTATGATGTAAAAAGACATAAAGTCCCTCCCTCTCCCCTATTGTGATCACGATACAGTTGGTGGGCCTAATCCCACAGATCGGCGATCACATGTATCACCGAGTGTTATCAAAGGCAGGCGCGGGATATCTTCGGGATACAGGATTCCCAGTAACAAATGAAAATGACCCCTAGACACAGGTCTAAAGGTCTTAGCACTTGAAGGCTAAGCCCCTGGTCGCAGCCCTTGGTCATATGAGGAAAACAATAGTATAAGGGGCTAAACTCAAGGGGGATAAGGAACATTGAAGCCCGCCATTATGCAGTGTCTGTAAGGGTAAAGGCCTCGATTACAACAAGGCCCGTAGAGCACGGTACAGGGTAGTAAAGGCAGATGGGTCAGCAGCTAGGGCATTGAAGGAAGCATGGCGCAACGGTGAAGCTAGTATGGGGGGCTCCGTAATGACTCAATGGTTCGGCACATGACTCCACTTCGACACACAACAAAAGGACTACTGAGATAGAGATTTACAGTCAACCCACTCCCTACTCCAGAGAATGAGTCATTCACGCAGTAAAGGCAGAAGCGATAGGGAACCAACTAAATAGCAGAGGCACATCATGACTGAGATGTGGCTTGACCATAGACCTTTAGAGGGACAACAGATTGACACTTTCTCCTTCCTCTTTCCATTTTATTTCTTTGTTCATTAATTTCTGTTTATTTCCAAGAAGGGGTTGAATCTGAATTGTAATCTTTTTGGGCAATAACACCTTACATAGGCCGAGACAGCTAATCTAGCAAGAAATCTGGAGCTCTAGCTGAGATATTTTGTAAACTATAATTCCAACTCCCCCTCTTCTCATAAAAAGGGGGAAGCAATACTTTAACAAGTGTTGGCAGGTTCCGAAATTTCTCAACCGAGCGATATGAATTTTGAGATGTCATTTTGGTTCTATTTTCTTATTCATGGGGGACTTGACTGATGTTGTGCTGGATGTTATGGAATGGTATGTTGGAATTTTATTGGATGAATGAAACTCTCTGGTGATTCCAAGCATGATCAATGTGCAGTATGTTTTTCCTCCTGTAACCTCATTTCATAAGCTGTTTT
The DNA here is from genome assembly GCA_031772625.1 of Pinus tabuliformis. Classification (NCBI taxonomy): domain Eukaryota; kingdom Viridiplantae; phylum Streptophyta; class Pinopsida; order Pinales; family Pinaceae; genus Pinus; species Pinus tabuliformis. The sequence continues at coordinate 1,580,406,508 of CM062820.1, read as the reverse complement.
TCCTTCTCTGAAATAGTGTAATGAGATTTTTGGTTTCTCCTTGATTCACGGATTTATCCTGGCTGCTAAATAAAGAACAATGCCTCTGTGTATTAAAGACTTACTTGTGTTATTCAATAGCCTACAATACCTGCAGTGACTACATATTTACTTGTGTTATTGGATTAACCTATAGTACTGGTATGAGCACAACCTTTCTCACTCTGTTTGGTGATAGACGTACCCATGTTATAGGCATGAAACCTCAATAAGTACTCCGCTGTTTATATCACTGTACCTCCTCCCTCTTCCATATTTCCATTGGAAAATCTTTTCTTAGGATTCTGTGTTGTTTATAGCCCTATACATCGAATTCCATTTTTCTGCTGGAACGTTGCTGCTTAGGATTCTGTTTGTTACAACCCTATGTATCTTGTTGTAGTGTTTTATTCTCAAAGATGTACGAAAAGAACCCACTTAAGATTGTGGATGACAAAAAATATCAACAATATAAATGGCTGCTAAACATTGTAGATCTGCAACAACTAATAGAAACAAAACCTGCCAAAGTCTGGATCTATGCCACAATCATAGTTAAACAACAAAAAGAAAGAGTAATAACTCCAATCATCCAATGGAAACTAGATATACAAAGAATACTTTATTAAAACACATGTCAAGGGAACAAATAGGTGTTACCGGTCCCCCTCTATGGGATGGGCTCTTGGCTATCCTCAAGCGTCTTCAGCTTGTGTAGAGTCTCTCTCCTTTATAATGTATAAACCCAACAAAAATATGGTGTGCGACAATGAAAATAATCAGAGTTACAACAGTGAGTGCAACAATGAAAATAATCAAAAGTGAATAATGAATGGAAAACCCTTCTATTTATAACAAAATATTGAGTTATCCTCGAATAATGAGCAATAATAAAATATTATTGATCCCATTCTTGGAATAACCACCTGGAATATTTTATTATATTTGTTTAGGAGGGAAAAAGTATTTAAACTTTTATTTAGAAATAATAAATAAATAAATGATTTATTTATCATCTCAAGGAATTAGTTAAGGAATAATAAACAAATAATTATTTATTTAATTATTCTTAATGGATTTACTCAAATTTGACAAAGAATAATAACTAATTAGTGATTAATTAATTATTCTTGTAGAAAAATAAGATAATTAATGATTAATCTGTTTATTTTTCATGATTGGGTCAAATATGACAAGGAATAATAATTGAGCAATGGTTTAATTAATTATTCCTAGAAGAAAATCAAATAAATAGTGATTTATTTAATTATTCTTCATGGGTTTAACTATAAATTACTTAACAAAGGTGGTTTATTAAGTAATTTCTCATAGTGAAAGCCATTTTACTATGGTAAAATTGGCTTTACATGGTGTACTTCGATCCATGTAGTAAATTAGGCTAGATGATCAATCTTTTTGTGATAATAGATTGCCCCCCAACATACAAGTGTTAGGAGAAAAATGTATGACCAAAGTACATTGTAAAGACACAATCACTAGACAACACAGGGCAGCTAGAGATTGAGAGAGAGAGATCAATGAAGTTGAATGTGAAAGAGAATAGGGATAAAGGGGGTGAGACTAATGAAAGTCTCCTTTTATGTTGTGGTACCAGACCTGAATGAGGTAGGAGAGGCATAACCATACCACCAAGATAACTTAGTACAAAAATAATGGTTTGCCCAGAAATATAAATCTGAGCAATGAAGTACATGTTGAATGATACATGACACGCTGACATAATAGAGCCAGAAAATAATACAATGTGTCCCATATACATAATGCACTTGGAAAAACATGAGCCAAGACTGAATACAATAATATATGAGTACATGAGATACAAAGGCCCTTCCCTCAAAAAATGGGTGGGAGGGAGGGTAGAACAACCGGAGAAGCCCTGTTGAACAAGGAAGGGCTCTGCAAAACTGAATGGATCATTTGGAGGAGACGTGCATGCTATGAACACTGTGATCGGTAGGAACCGAACCCATCAACTCTGCGGAACTGCATATGAGGCTATAGCATAATAGGTATGCATACGGGCATGTGGGGGGCTACCTGAAGGGCCACCCCCTCATGAGGTATGAAACATCTCACACACACCCTGAAATCATTGGTACAATTTGTTGCATCACTGGACCATCAAGTGTTTGGATCACGAACATGAAGCGACCAAGTCAAATGGAAATAATGAGACCCTCTGCTCGATCCAAGGCGCCGAACAAGAATGGAAGCTAGAACCAAGATACACGCCCTCTAGGCTATTCTTCTAGAATAAATGAGCTGATGTTAACAAAATAGGGCCCGCGATAGATGAGGCACTGAGGATCCTCAACTAAAGCGTGAGGGAAAATAGTAATGTGACTGATGGACTGACATCAGGGATAATGGGGAAAAGTGGGACAAAGGGACAAACAAATGACTACCCTCTTTAGAGCATAAAGTGCATGGTTGACCTGGCAACAATTGACTCAACTCCGGAGGGGATGGGGACAATATGATTGGAGGCCAAAATGGGTAACATAGGATGAATGGTCTACAAATATGGACGAAATACTATGACATGATATAATGGACATGAACTAGAATCCAAGAATTCAAAGGTGACTCATCGCGGATGCTCTAAACAAGGGTGACTCAATGACGTTGCCACACAGACGAGGCCCGATGGGGACCATCAAAACATGAGTAAATGATGGTTACTCATGACGAAAGTCAAGATATGGTACGAAAAGTATTAAGAGGAGGTGGACCTCAAAGTGCAAGTGTCGCTTTATGATGAAATTCGATTTTGAGAGGCGACGAAGTGACCTTTCTTGGAAAAAAGGCTTCCTAGTGAAGTGTCAAATCATAAAAAACTGAGGAAGACCCATTATAAATCTTGGTGAGAGACTTCCAATGGTACTGATGGTTTGTCAAATTGAGCTATGGTCTGGTCGCAATGGATGACAAAAAAATTGGGGATTTTTCTATGAAAGGAAGTTTTCCCTCCAATTTGGATTCATTTACTAAGTGAGTTGTGGTGAATTTGGAGGGGAGTTAAAAGGCCCTATATCTTGTGGAGATCGTAGCAGAAAAACTAACTATTGGACTTAGGATCTGCGACTATTAGGTAGGTAGCCTTACTTATCTCTTCAATCTCAGTGGTTTATTTCGTGATTTTTGGCACCTGTCAGCTCTTGAGAAACCCCTGCTCTGATCGTGGTCGCATCACACTTTCTGATCCCAAAAGTGCGATATGGATGGCATAAAATAGCTGGAAACCTGTGAGCTTGCACTTTCTGGGTTGAAAACTGCGATTTGGGGCTAGAGAGAGGGTTGGTCTGCTAGCCTGGTGGGGGCTGTAGGTTGATCAGTGCAGACCATTGTTTTCTTCTTTGAACTAACAAGACATGTGGTGTGTTGTAGGCATGGCAGAGCTGAAAATAAACTGGCGTGAACCAGAATTAGATACTCTTGGATCCGAGATCCAGGGGGATTAGGTGGTTCGAGGGGTATTAGCCCGTTATGGGGTTCTCAAGTTGATAGAGAACCCACTGATGAGGGTAGGTAAGCCCTTGCTATCAAGAATTATGAGCTATTGGGATCCAGACTAGGAGGTCTTTGTCATTCAGGGGCACACGATCGAGCTCACATTACAGGATATTTACTTCTTGACCGGACTGCCTCCCCTTGGAGTGGTGGGGGATATTCATCCAATGTTACCTTATGGGAGGAACATTACTGAGTTTGTGGAGTGCCATTATCAATGGGGTGTTCGTGTCAAGGGCACGACTATCCTGCTTGTTGACCTAGAGAGGCTAGAGACACAGGCTATTACTGCGGCTGTGCTATGGGTCTTGGGTAGCTAGGCGTTCCACCACATCACTGGTGGGAAGATGATGTTGCTTGAGAGTGTTTTGGTGGGACATATTATGTGTGGGTCCAGATGATGCTGTTGTTAGTGAAACGAAAATTGAGTCTTTGCAAGAGGCAGGTGAATTGTGACTATCCTTTTGGTACAATACTATGTGCGTTCTTCTTTGAGAAGATACCCACTATTCATCCTCATATGCAGATTTGAGATGCGGGCCCATAAGAGCACAAGATGCGTTGCTGGGGGAAGCTACTGCGGAGAGGAGGAGGGGGAGTCGGATGGGTGTTCCGACCCGAGTTTTTCACACACTGGGATCAGATGCCCCTTTACATCGACGATTACCCTTATAGCGGGATTAACTATGAGGGGGAATCTAACTTGCCACTTCCGCTTGGGCGAGCATGGGGACCAGACGGTAAGTGTTAAGTTGCTATTGTTATTGTTCATTTCATATGTTTATCACATGTATATGGTACTGAGTGTAAAATATGTTGTATGCAGACATAACACCAGTAAAGCCGATAGGATATGCAGGCTGACCCGCAGCACTTGGGGCTGCAGATCAGGGTACATCATCGTCACAGCAGGGTCCAGAGGATACTGCGCTTCTCACTGATATTCATCGTAGGTTTGATGTACTCTTGACCGGAGTTTTAGAGTGCAGATGGCATAAATTAGAGGATCGATACACATATGAGTGCATTGGTCTTCCCTCAGAGTGGCAAGGTATCGTGTGCTACGTGGTGATGGCAGGTGAGACAGTACGTGATCTATGTGCAGGTGGAGCAAAGCCTTTGGCGCAAGATCCGCCAGACAGTGACTAGATGTAGGGACATGTGAGTCTCATTGATTGTGGTTTTTGTAACATGCTATGGGAATGTAGGATGTATTTAGAGCTATGGCTCCAAATTTTTTTATGATACATAATATGATTATGCTTTTTATATGACGATGATGGTTCGTCATTTGTTTTGTTTATGGTTATCTTCTGTGGTATACATGTGAAAATGACAATCTAGAAGGTTGTTTGCGATGGTATCTACATAGTGATTTTTGGCTTTAGGTAAATGATTGAATGTAATGGTTTCAAATTCACGTACCAACAAATTAACTCGTAGATATTTTCTAAATAGGACTTGGTTATGCACATGATACACACCATTCAATTGCATAATGAGTAGTAAGGAATCTAAACGAACATGAAGATGAAGGATGCGATGGGTGAGGGCATCGACTAACAAACCTATCACTGCATCATATTCAACCTAATTATTGGTGGCAGATCCAATGTAAACGCCATTTGAAAGGACTAACGTATGCAAAGGGGTGAAAATGGCCCAGGCTGCCGAGGCTAGATTTCGGGAGAAGCGATTCACACCATCGGTGTGACCAATATATGGTGTGGATGATGGATCCATCTGAAAGGTTCAAAACACAACGGATGAGAGGATACAATCTACCTAACTTCATGGAAGAAATAAAGACACGTAAATCAAAGGGACATGCTATGAGCAGAATTTCTTGAGGTAGAGCACATTGGGAGAATTAGGAAGGAAATGGCCTTCGAAACCCTCTCAAGAAATGCCCCTTTGCTTAAGTGCATGGGTAATCAGGGGTAGACATAGCTTCCATGGTGTCCTCATCGGGTGGGGACATGGGTAGACGGGAGGAAGTTTGAATACATGATGTGAAGACGTTACCTGGTGCATCTGCCTGAGAAAGAAGGTTCACATACACATCAACTTGAATGATAGATGATGGGCTAGTAGATGGAGGATCTACAGATGTTGAGACCTGTGATTCTATCGAAATAGGTTCAATAGAAGCGCGTGTAGAAACCTCAGAAAGGTTTGCCTGCAAGGAACTCAAGGATGATGACAGGTAAAGGATATGGCCTATGGTGTCCATCATCTCGACATCGGGGGGAGGGATCACAATGGTGGGACCAGAGTCTCCATGTTCTGGTTGACTAGTGGTACCAAAACCTATGGGTAGAGGAGTAGATGATCCACTACGAGTGGCATCATATTCATGAAGTGCCCCAAGGTAATCGTGAAACTCATCGAGATGAGGGCAACAATGGGAATAGTGACCATGATGATCACACATGGCACAAGGGTGATTTGTGAGCAATGTTTTGAGTTTCTTGGGTGGGTCTGGTAAGTTAACATGGAATTCTAGGATATTTGACCTAGGAAACGCTTCATGAACCAAAGGTTTGATTTGAGGAAGTTTAGGACAATTTTTGGTGGCGTTCCCAACAACCTTACAAAAAGCGCACAGGGGTGTCAACTTTGGGGCCTTAAGGGCTTGTTGTGGCCAGCAACAACCCCCCCCTAATTCAACCTAATATCAGTCATGATGATAGATTGAATAGGGGACCCTTAGTTAATTTTCAAAAAAACAAAGACTTCTTATGAAATTACAAGCATAAAACGTAGAAAAAGGTCCTTGGACGATTTAAGCCTAAAACTATGTTCATAAAAGCAAATCTCTAAGAGTGCATCACGAAAAAGATAAAAAACACCTTCGTTCCCTCTCTAAAAAACGCCAATATGCGCATCGCCTCGGCGTTGATGAACAACATCGCCAAGGATAATTTTAGGGGCGAATGTTCGCCCTTTGGCGAAATTAAGGGGTTTTAAATTTTTAGTGGGCGAATATTTTGTATCATAGTACATTTTTACAAATCACCTCAAATAGCCCACCTTATTTTAAGGGAGAGGGTAAAAAAGGTAAATTTAGCCCTTGAAATTAGGACTTACAACCTTCCATTCACCCATTTTCAAGAATAGGTTTTATTTAAGTGAATCCATTCGCCCATTTTCAAGAATAGGTTTTATTTAAGTGAATCCTATGGGCCAAATACCATATTTATAAAAGAGGTATGGTAAATTAATAAAAATATAAATAAATGAGAGGTATGGTAAATAAATAAAACATTTTTTTATATTTACTCCATAAGTCACCTTATATACATGTAAGGGTGTAAACAAATAAAAATATAAGTAAAGTGGAGGTATGGTAAATAAATAAAACGTCTTTTTATACTTACTCAAAAGGTATGGTAAATAAATAAATATATAAATAAACTAGACGCATCGTAAATAAAACCTCTTTTATATTTAGTTCATAACCCTTGTTCTATTTATGAAGGCTCAAGAAAGAGGTTTTATTTAAGTGAATCCTATGGGCCAAATACCATATTTGTAAAAGAGGTATGGTAAATTAATAAAAATATAAATAAACAAGAGGTATGGTAAACAAATAAAACATTTTTTTATATTTACTCCATAAGTCACCTTATATTTATGAACACTCAAAAAATGGGTTATATTTAGGTGAAACCTATGGCCAAAATACTATGGGACAAATACCATGGACTAGATTGTTATTAATACCATGCAAAAAACCATTATTAACCCTAATATTAGAATTAATAAAAATAAAAATGGCACATGGTATTGACCCATGGTATTCACCAAAATGGCACATGGTATTCACGTGGAATGTAGCCTATTTAAATGGGGGAATTAAACCAACATGTAGCATATGCTAAGATTCACTAGGACTTTACAAAGTTTTATTATTTAGTGAAAGACTCGCCAAGATCTTACAAGATTTTATAATTGAGTAAAATATTCGCCATGCGTGGTGAGAGATTCGCCAAAAAATTATATATACATATTATATTATTGATAAAATCGCCTTCCGTTTTTCCTATATACCATGGAGATTCGCCCATTTATTATATTTATAAATTTAAGGGGGGTTCTTAAAATTTTCCCTGAACATCGCATCGCAATACACTAGCCTCCATAAAGAAAAACTTGTAAACCCGCCGACCTGCGATCGTGCGATCGCGTGATCGCACATCGCAGAAACTAGGCAAAGTACGTTGGCAAGCATTGAATTGTTGCGATCTGCGATATGACGATCTGCGATGTTGCGATCACTGCCGTTTGCGATCGTGCGATATGTGAGGATGCGCTGGCAAGTCATAAAAGCACCTCGGTACGACTCTTTCGGGCACGCCACCCAAAGAAAATCCACTTACCATTACCTGACTTGGAAATTATGTGCATTCAATGTTAGTAATGAATTAGTTGTCAGTTATTAAGTGGCATGAAGACGCGTGCCTTAATGTGGATTTTGCTTCACGTAAGGTGGCGTATCTAATCTATCTCTTGCATTTAACGCCTTCCCATCACCTTTTTGATCGATCTTTCCATTTCGCTCTTAACTTGTAGGAGCAAAGCTCGAAGGCAAAACCGAACAGAAACGCTAAGCGAGATGGGGAAGAAGAACAAAGCTCAGAGCTCAGAGGCAAGGGAAAAGACCAAAGAGATGGCGCCCCTCTACACAGACACTGCATGCAATAAGGATGCGGGCATCTCAACCTGGGAAGGCATGTATAGGATATTGGAGGAAGAAAATCCGAGAATAATCAAAGTAACTCCTGCTGTCCCGGATGCATTACGTTCTTCAGAAGCATCCCTGGAAGACCTAGCATGTTCTTTCCTCCACAGAATTGCAGCAAGGCCGAAGATCCTGCCATACATAGACATGATCAAATGGATACTAGATGATGCGGAGTTGCACCAGAGACAGTTCAAAGCCCAGGGACATGGGATCGTAGCAGCGTTTGCAGCTCAAGACCTAAGGCTCATGTATCATTTACTTGAGCCGCAAGCGACCTACAATGCAGAATTCGTTATGAAGTTCGTAGCAGAAAATCCCGACTTATCTGATACCACTAAGGAGTGGTCAAAAAGAGATGAACCATTGAAGAAAGATAAGAACGGTATGTATAGCACTGGTTCTCTTACTTCCCCATATTGTTTTGCTGCAGCTATGCTCTGTAGAATATTCGGTAAGCCAGATATCAATAAATTTTCAACCGAATGGCTACCCCTGATCGATGCTGCAACTAACTCTGAGATAGTGGATTGGGCCAAAATCCTTTCTGACACTCTGTACACAGCGGTCCTCCACTACCGTTCTAAAAGATCCCACTCCTAAAGAGTCTATCCACCTTTTTATTTGTCTGCCTATATAATGGATTCTGTCTGTCTTGTATCCAAATTCCCTACCATGGGTTGGCAATGGACTACCCAGGACCCATTGCCTATTCATGTCTATCATAAAATTCTGTGGGATTCCCAGTTCGCCCCCCATTTTTACCAGATTTGCCATGGACTTATATTACCCATACATAGGATAATATACAATAAAGATCCCCCAAGATGCTCTCCCGAGGCACAGATTGATATCACCTCCATCGCAAGATGGTTTGGGGAAGAATGGTTTACTTATATCCGAGTTTTTGGAAGCACAGTACCCCCGCATGTCCTACCCTTATATATCCCAGATAAATTGTTGGCCCGAGAAATCGCTTATCAGACTTGTTCTGAAGGTGGTTTAACTAAGGACCTAAAGAACAAAAAGAAGGCCATTTGGCCTCAATTCCCAGTCACATGTGGGGTCTTCTCTTTATTCGATGTAGGGCACGCTTTTGGTGAGGTGGAGAATGTGACGTGTCTCCAACTATTTAAACTCCCACCAAGGCCATTCGACCCAAATAAAGTTGCCCAGGAATTTACAACTAGCGTCAGGATAAGTGTGTTCTCTGGACAGAAAGATCTGTTTGACGATCTTTTTCAGGGAAAGAACTCGCTCGAAGAAGTTTTGCAGGAAGCACGATCGAGGCTGTCCCCGGACGACTTCCGGAAATTCACATTGTATAGAGAAAGAAGGCTGGCTAACATTCCACTGGAAGGACTGCGGATAGCTGCTAGAGAACCGACTCCAAGCGTCAGCCTCAGTGAACACTCCAGTGCCTCCAAATCTGATTCCAGCGCCGTGCAAGAAATATCTCCAGATCTTGAAGAGTCTGCCTGCAAAGAAGAAAGAAACGAAGAAACAATCAAGGACACATCTCAGTCAAGTTCGATGGCTCAGCAGCAAGTTGCCGCCTCGTCATCAAGAGAAGTTCCTCCCCCCGTCACCGAAGCACCTCTTGTTACAGTAGAATTAGATAAAGAATGGGAGACCTTCAATGAACTGATTAATCTTGAAGGTCAGGTCCCGAAAACACCTGTGGACAACACGCAGGTGGCGCAAGAGGTCCTCTCAACCATAGTCAGTAGCACCACAGAGATGGAGCATCTTCCTATCGCTCCATCCTCAGAACTTCTACTTAGCGTAGAAGAGATCCCTCCACTGGACGTATTCTACAGCCCACAGCACAAGGCAGTTGTAAGGAGACAAAGAAAGAAAAGAAAGCTTGCGGATGCACTAGCTCAAGATGCTGAACACCTAGATGTCTTGTGGAAAGATCCGAATAGCAATCCAACCGAAAACCTCACCAAGTTGTCTCAGATTGCAGGAGCATATGCTTCTGCGACCATCGACAAGGCTTCTGAAGTTCAGCAACTTCTAAAAGAACGTGAGAGTCAAATACAACTGCTGCAACAACAGTTGCAACAAGCCAATATAAACGCTGAAGCTTCCAAGCAGCTTGAAAAACTACAAGAAGACTTTCGCCAGATGCAGCTGAGCCACCAAAGAAATATTGAAGAAAAGGAAAAGCAACTGCAGACGGTGCAAGAAATGCACAAGGATGAACCCAAGCTGACAGAATTTATTTCAGAGTCCATCAGCTTGAACGACCAACTGTCACAGCAACAGGAAGACATGGTACGTAGAATATCACAGTGGAGGCATTTTTGTGAGCTGAGCGACAAGATCACCAGCCAGGTAGTGGAACTACGGAATGACTATGACCAGGCCAACAAAAGAGTAACAAAATATCTGGCTTGGCAAAATGACGAGGAAGGGAAGAAAGCAGGGGCGCCTAAGATTAATGAAAATCACAAAGACTTGCTCTTCAACAAATGGGACGAGCAAATAACACAGGCGGAGCAGGCAGCAGAGTCAGCGGCAACACAGGCGACCATACTTATCGATTGTGTAAATGAAAATTTGCACAGAGCTAATTTGATTTCAGAGTCCACCCCGGGATACTTACCAAGTGCGTTACAGCTGGGAGCAGAATGGAAGCAGAAAGCACAGGCGAACGGGAAGACAATTCAGGCATTGGCTAGGTTAAACTGGGAAAGTTACTGGACTTACTTAGTTAAGCCTCACAGCCAATGCATGACGGTAAGGTGCATCATGAACGCGGCCGAGAAAGTAGCGCCAGCTCTTATGGACGCTGTTTTCGCAGCCCAACTAAGCACGGAAGTCGGCCAACCGACTCTTCTCAAGCCCATGCTTGATAACTGCAATTTCAGGGACCAAATTAAGAAGTAATTTCAATTTAGAAAGTTGTTTTTCTTTTTGTTTTACTGAATTAGAAAAAGGGCGGTCATTTGAGAGCCGTATCCTAAATTTTGTAATAATACTATTATTAGGATTAGATAGTAGTATTTGAACCCTTCTCATTGCATTGGAGAAGGGTCCAGAAATTTGTCAAAAACTTGTCCTCAGAACATGCACTTCTGCACCCTCAGAGGAGGTTTTGATGAATGGAAGGATCGTGATTTATTTATGTTTGCATTTTTATGTCTGCTACTGATGTTGCACTTCTGTACTCTTGGTAGACGTTAGAAGCAAGTAGAGGTAGATCGTTATTGTTTGAAGTCTATGAGTAAGAATTAGTCATTAATGGTACTTTTATCTCTTGATTAATTTCTGCTTGTATTCTTAAAGCGATATACAGCTGATATTGTTTGCATGCTAATGTATGAATATATAAGTTATCATTTGGCACTTCTGTACGGTGGATTTATCTATTCATGCTTAATATGCGAATGATTTGATTATGCGATGTGCTGTTCACAACCGCTCTGCCTAACTTCTTATGCAGAATGGTTTATCTTTATTGATTTATATTCTGATATCAGTTGAATGATCTTTATTACCAGCTGCTGTTAGAAATCTTTCTAGATCGCATAACAAAAGAAACATCCCGGGTTAATGTAAATTCTGTGTGTTGTTTTTCATTTGATTATAGTAATTTAGATTCAAGTTTGCAAGATAGATTTACAGTAGTTTTAGAACGTTTCTTAGAAGTAACCTAACCAAAATTCCATACACACACACATACACATCCCATGCATCGGGAAGCTGGTCCCGTTATCCCCAGTCGGACTCGCTACTCCAAACGGGCAAGGAGCCGCCAACCAGGTTTCGGACCGGGTGGGCATCCCCCTTGTTGTTGACCCGACTTCGGGGCCCTCAACAGGGCTGGAGGAGCTTAGGGAGCCTTGTCCTTAGGTTCTTTCGTCTTAGCTTTGCCCCCCTGTCTGGATGCTTTCACAATAGGAACTAGTTCCTGTTGAGGTTGTGATGGAACTGAAGTAGTGATAGGGGCCATGTGGACCGGTTGAACTGGGGTCAAAGCATGATAAGGTCTTAACTGACCAGGCAAAATGTTTGCAGTGGGGGTCGATGTACCATACTAGGATACCCAAAGTCATGTTAGGAAGGAACAACGAAGCCATGACAGGGACAGAAAATACTCGTGGAGGTTGGAATAAGAAAGGTATCTATCCTATAGGGTAATGTCTCGACATAATAGCTCCTGGATGGTTGAGACCTGGAGGAACAGTTCCTGGTGGAAACATAGGAGAGGCACCCACAAACAGAGGAGGTCCTGGGGGGGTGGATCTAGAGGGCTTAGCTGGAAGGGAAACAACAGGGTGCTGAGGAGCTGGCTATTGATCAGGTGTACTGGATTGCTTAAGGGCAGCTCGTGATGCTTGTAACATGCAAACACTCATAGAATTAGGCTCTGAGATGGGAGAGGGAGGACCAGGGAAAGAACCCAACAATGAGGAATCTTTATAGACTCCGATTGAAACATTGGTGCGAGGACTTGAAGACTGTTTATCTGACATTGATGAGATAATGGACTCGAGGGAGGTCATGGATGCCGTCTCATAGTAAGTCAACTAATAGATGGTAATGATCTTCCCTTCATGGGGGAAACACATCTTACGGAACACTGTAAATGTGATGGCTGACATGGCATATGTGTAACTACAACCTAAGAGAATGTTGTAATCCAAAGGGGCATCAATGAATTTAATGTCGACATCGACAGTCTTGCTCGAAAGGGTCACTGGATAGTTGCAGTACATGACAAGGGGCTGGGAGGAGTGTTTATCTCAAGCACAGAAAGTGATGGTGGAGGGGGACAACTCAGGTGACTTAAGTTGTTTCCAAACGATAGCGGACATCGCGCAAGTTGATGCGCCTTCGTCAATAATGCATTGGGAGATGATGGCATTATAGACTCTAACTGGTATCTAGAAATCAATAGATGTAGGAAATGGGGGATGCTCTGATGTATCAACTGAGAAGACAATCAAATGATCATCATATGGATATACTGCACCCAAGGCAGTTACTAGTGCTTTCTTTTGAGATGGGCATGAGTGGAGGACTTCCAATGTCGACATGGCATCAGATGATTGTGCCAAGTCATCTACTATACTATATGTATGGGAAGCTATGTTAGAAGCTGCATTACGATGTAATGGTCCCTTTGGGATCTTAGGAATGGACTCAACTTTAGGTTGAGGGATCTATAAAGGACCATTTGGTGTCGTAAGAGGCTCAACAGATACTTTGGTTTTGGACTCAGTGGTAGATGAAGTCGAGGGCTTGTCATATTGACACGACTGAGTTTTCAGGTTGATATTGGAGGGGTTAACCTCATCATAGTTCATCATAAGGATTTGGTAGTCACCAGGACCAGAAGGTTGGGGTGGATGGGCTACTTGACCTGGCTGAGGTTGAGCAGCAACAAATCCTTGCTGAGGGAAAGGATTTGTGAGCACTGCTGGTTGAGATGACGTAGGATTCTGAGGCGATTATTGACCTCTAGAAGCTACTTGAGCTTCCCACATTTGTCACATCTAGGGTAAGATACGATACTCATGTGTATAATGGCCATGTACACCACAACATGCACAAGGCTTGTTCATACAAATATCCTTGTTGTGCTTGGGTTGGCTGCCTTGTTGTTGGTTGTTGGTGTTAGGCTGGTTCCCATGGGGTTCACTAGGCTGGTTACCCTTATTACCCTTACCCTTATTCTTTTTCTTCGAATTTTGGGGATTGGTTGCACTCTGCTGCGGAAACACTTGATCCTGAGGGGGCGGTGGTTGCTGGGGATGAGGATGCATGAGAGGCTACAACGCTAATGCTTGAGGGGCTGGAGTGCTAGGCTGTGCATAAGGAGGAAAAAAAACTTGGTAGATGGGTTGGAGCACTGGAAACATGTTGCTAGTAGGAGGGGCATAAGTGTTAGAGGAATTGGTGTCCCCTTACGGGTAGCCATAACTTTGCTGAGTATATGACGAAGAGTGTGAAAGGGATCCAATGATACCATCGGCGGCATGAGATGCCCCCGGTGCATTGGCACTTCCAAGACGAGGGAGGTCTGGAATGATGGCATAGACATAACGATATTGTGCATAAATCAGGCCATATCTTAGGGTGGTTTGGAGAGCTTCTTCCTTGGTTTGAGGAAAATGGGACACGAAATCTTTTCCAATGGGAGATAAAAGGCTCCTAAGAAACCAATCTAGATAGACATGGTCTTCGAAAGGTGGGGCACGACATGTGCTCCTCCTTCGACGCCACTCTTGAACATGGTTAGAAAGGTGAGTGGCGGAGGACTGACGGAATGTGGTCAATAGCTCCGTACCAGTGTCGTACCAGAGAGGTAACTGGAAATATGAGAGGAACGCTTTAGCAAGCGTCACGAAAACGGAATGAGATGTGGAGGGCTGGTCTACATACCATTTTGTAGTGTCTCCAGTGAGCGTGCATTGGAATAGTTGAAGACGAATGGAGTCATCAGTTATGGAGTTGGATGAACACCACATGTGGAAGGATCGGACATGGTTGGTAGGATCCTCTCCAACATTACCCTCAAACTTTGGGATGTCTGAGGGAAGCTTAGTCAGTTAGGTCCCTATACTACTAGTGTAACCCTTTTATTATATTGTTGTGCCCATGTAGTCCCCATATTGTTATTATTGTGCCCGATAAAAGCCCACTATTGTTATTATTGTGCCCTTACATTATTATTGTTATGTCGGATCTGATTATATTATGACCCCTTAAACTCCTATATATAGAAAGGAGGCCTTATCATTTGTATCATCCAAGAATTGTTCATTTGTGTAATGTAAAGGAGGTTTCCCCCTCGAAGAGGCTGATTCTGAAGTCGTTGATCTATCTTTTCTATCTTTTTGTGAGCTAGTTTCTTAACATTTGGTATAAGAGCTTTGGATTCTAGGGTTTTGCTGCTCCAAATAGGTCATCATGGCATTTTCGCTATAACTTGTTTTCTGTGACGTTTCATAAGCTAAAAAAACAACCCATTTGAAACAGAATCATTCTGAACCTCGAGTCTGAATTTCAGATCTTGTATCACTATATTTTCAGAGATATGATCTGAGGAAGTTAGGGTTTTTGTAGACTCCCGAATTACATTCCAAACATGTGACCTTGGGAAAATAGTCATAACTTTCTCTCTGAGCATCATATTGAAATTTCGTAAGAAGTTACAGAAAGAGGACGGACTTTGGTTTTATGTGTATCTTTTTTAGACATGAAGGTTGAAATAGTGACACGTGGCACGTCGTACAAGTTTTCTCTACTGAAAAATTATATAATCAGGTCATCTTGGGAGATTGGGCATAACTCTTTCTTGGAGAATCCAATTTTGATAATACTGGTGGCATTGGAAAGAGGACTCAGAGGGATACCGTAGGAAGAAATTTCAGACCTTGGCGACCCATAATTATAGAGATAAAATAGATGCAATATCGAGCTCCTAAAATCAAGAAAAAGCGATATGAGGAAGTTTGATGGCAAGGAACCGGTAAATTAGATACTTCAGATGGAGAAATATTTTGATCTACATGGTGTAAAACTGTTACAAAAGGTACATATTGCATCTTTATAGTTATAACCGAATCAATTTTTATGGTATAAAGGGCTTTGTTCTCGTAAAACACTTGTCACTTGGTCAATTTTCACGGAGGAAATGATAGCACATTATGAGGATACAAAGAGCAACACCTTCTTTAGCCAATTGGTAAATCTCAAACAAAAGGGTTCAATGGCAGAGCACATTGAGGAATTCCAAAAATTGAACATAAGGGTAAATGATATTCCAAAGAAGCAAAGGATTGATGTCTTCATAGGGAGTTTAAAGGATAACATTCAACATGAGGTTTGTCTTTGGGAATGTGATTCATTGGAGAAGGCACTCAGGTTGGCAAGAAAAATTGAAAGAAAAATTATGGAAACAAGGAATCCTACGACTCACAACTATAAATATGGAAGTGTTTTTGCTCCTAGCCTTCCAAAACCTACAAGGTTTACACCACAACAATTGGAAGAAAAAAGAGAAAAAGGGCTTTGTTACAGTTGTAGCAAATGCACTAAAGGTCATAAGTGTGCTAAGAAGAAATTATTTTACATAGATTGTGAAGAGGAGGAACAAAAGAATCAAGAAACATCAAAAGAAGAGGATATACACCAGGAACCAACCTCAGAGAAAGAAGAAATGAATCTGACCATATATTGTAAAGCATTGGCAAGAAGTGCCACTCAAACTCTCAAGATAGAAGGACATATGAAGAAGAAAAAGTTTCAAGAAGTGAAAAATTACATCGAGCATCAAGAAATGAATCCGACCATATCTTGTAATGCATTGGCAGGAATTACCACTCCTCAAACTCTTAATATAGAAGGACATATCAAGAAGAAAAAGGTTCAAGTAGTGAAAGATCACATCGAGCATCAACAACATGTTCTCCAACTTCTAAAGGATAACCCCACTTTGGTGCATAATAGAATTAAACAATAGGTAGATCAACATCGCAATGAAAGAAGTTTTGATATAGGTGACTGGGTATTTTTACGAATAAAACCATACAAACAAATGTCCCTCAAGCAAGCTAAGAAGGATTATAAATTATCACCAAAGTACTATGGTCCTTACAAGGTGCTGCAAAAGATTGGTACAATGGCATACAAATTGGAGCTTCTTGTATCTTCCCGAGTGCTCCTAGTTTTCCATGTTTCATGCTTAAAGAAGGTTATATGTGACAAGCTCCTAGTTCAAACAATATTGTCAGAAATTGATGAGGAAGGAAAAATGATATTGGAACTTGAAGCAGTCACGAAAATAAGAACCCGATAGCTACGAAATCAATCAATTTCAAAGTATCTAATCAAGTGGAAGAACTTACCCGTTGAACATTCCACATGGCATGATGAGAATTTTATGTAGAGGCATCCAAAACTACTCAAGCATTGAGGACAACACTTTTTGAAGGAGAGGGGCATGTTAGGTCCCTTTAATACTAGTGTAACCCCCTTATTATATTGTTGTGCCCATGTAGTCCTCATATTGTTATTATTCTGCCCCATAGAAGCCCACTATTGTTATTGTTGTGCTCTTACATTATTATTGTTATGTTGGCTCTGATTATATTATGACCCCTTAGACTCCTATATATAGAAAGGAGGTCTTGTCATTTGTATCATCCAAGAATTGTTCATTTGTGTAATGTAAAGGAGGTTGCCCCCTCGAAGAGGCTGATTCTGAAGTCGTTGATCTATATTTTCTATCTTTTTGTGAGTTGGTTTCTTAACATAGAGGGCCAACCAACATCATGGTGTATGAGGTCGTTTATCAACTGGTTAAAATCTGGTAGACTTAACCCAGCCATAAATGGGAGCATGGGGGCTGCCAGAACAGTTCTTGAGATTGTTCCACTTGATGTGACTACTGGGATAGAACCGGAGCCAACAACAGGTTGGGTTCCTGCACCAGTTGTGGGTCCAGACATGGTGATGATATGTGGTGAAGGAGGCTCGGAATCAGAAGAACCAGGAGAAGAGTCAGTATGGGGACTCGGAGGGCTATGAACTCGAACCTGACGGGGAGGGGTAATATGCCCAAGTGGAAACTGGGTGTGAAGGCCTAATAGTATCCGCAACAAACGCCTTAGTGGCGTAATGGTGGTAGGACACACGTGACATGAAAATGGTGAAGGGAGATCAACAATATGCCTTTGTCTCAATGAGGGGAGATAAATTTATTATGTTAAGTCTTGGCTTGGCGGTGTAAACCAAGTGCCCTTCACTTAAGGTGTGCTTGTGTGTGCAAGTGTATTAATTGATTAAGCCCAGATCGTGTTTGTAAAAAAGAAAAAAGCTTGTTGAAAATAAACTGAAATTAATAACAGAAAATGAACAACAAAACAATTAACTAAACCCCACCCAAAATGGGTTTGCAAACACTGCACTGGTTGGTGGCTAAATTGATGGAAAATACACTAAAACGGTCAAGAGATCTAAATGTCAGTGTGACTAGGATCAAGTGACACTAAGCTGCTGGAAAGTGGTGCAACAACAACAAAAAACTAGAGAGGAAGATCACTGCAAAAAGATAGGGAGATGGGTGAAACACTTAGGGAAACCGATGGGACCCTAAGGAAAATGACCAAACAAGTTTAAATGTGAAACTATGGATGGTAACAACCTATCTTAATAGATATGAAACAGAAGGGTATAGATCTGGAAAATGTGGCTGAAAGTGCTGCAGAAACTCAGACTACTCACTCAGCTAAACTCCTCCTAGAAAGGTGGAAGCGTACTAGAAGCCCTAGGGGAGGCTAAATTCGACTTCAACAAGTAAATCAGAGTGGATCAAGGCCTAAGTGGGATGAGACAGAGGTCAGACAACCCAATAGACAACTCTCTGCAAAACCAAAAACAGATATGAGAAAAACCCTAAAACCCAGAAATCGCAGGTACTGACCTGTTTTCCTGTAGGGATCGCACTTTTTGGGCTGATAAGTGCGCTTTGGCCTCGTGATCAAACTTTTTTGGCCAAAAAGTACGTTTTCTGCTCCGTGGATCCCGGTTGGCATATCTCGGAAAAAAGTACAACCTTTGTCACGACTGGTTCCGGTGACCCGCGAAAATGACCAGAAAGCTTGCAGAAGTCAGAAATTTAACAGATCTAGGGTTAAAAGACTAGGAAACATTAAGAGAATTGGAAAAATAAGAAACCCTAAGTTGAAAACTGAAGGTCACCCAAGTTTCTGGATCTGAAGTATAAAACCCAACGGAGTCGCCAATTTTGTTGTAGTGTTTTCTTCTCAAAGATGTACAAAAAGAACCCACTTAAGATTGTGGATGACAAACAATCTTAACAATATAAATGGATGCTAAACATTGTAGATCTGCAACAACTGATAGAAAGAAAACCTGCCAAAGTCTGGATCTATGCCACAATCATAGTTAAACAACAAAAAGAAAGAGTAATAACTCCAATCATCCAATGGAAACCAGATATACAAAGAATAATTTTATTATAACACCTGTGAAGGGAACAAATAGATGTTACCAGTCCCCCTCTATGGGATGGGTTCTTGGCTATCCTCAAACGTCTTCAACTTGTGTAGAGTCTCTCTCCTCTATAATGTATAAACCCAACAAAAATATGGTGTGCGATAATGAAAATAATCAGAGTTACAACAGTGAGTGCAACAATGAAAATAATCAAAAGTGAATAATGAATGGAAAACCCTTCTATTTATAACAAAATATTGAGTTATCCTCGAATAATGAGCAATAATAAAATATTATTGATCCCATTCTTGGAATAACCACCTGGAATATTTTATTATATTTGTTTAGGAGGGAAAAAGTATTTAAACTTTTATTTAGAAATAATAAATAAATAAATGATTTATTTGTCATTTCAAGGAATTAGTTAATGAATAATAAACAAATAATGAATTATTTGATTATTCCTAAGGGATTTAGTCAAATTTGATAAAGAATAATAATTAATTAGTGATTAATTAATTATTCTTGTAGAAAAATAAGATAATTAATGATTTATCTGTTTATTTTTCATGATTGGGTCAAATATGACAAGGAATAATAATTGAACAATAAATTAATTAATTATTCCTAGAATAAAATCAAATAAATAGTGATTTATTTAATTATTCTTCATGGGTTTAACTATAAATTACTTAACAAAGGTGGTTTATTAAGTAATTTCTCACAGTGAAAGCAATTTTACTATGGTAAAATTGGATTTACATGGTGTACTTCGATCCATCTAGTAAATTAGGCTAGATGATCAATTTTTTGGTGATAACACATCTATTTCCATCCTTCCTTTACTCCTCTCCACCATTACTACAACTTTAGTATTGAGCTATCTCATTGTTGGTGTCAGCCACCGGATGAAGCCATTTCTCTTTGAGATTGCCCCAATGAACCCCCAACATTTAGATCCATGTATTGGCTTGAATCTACCTCAACGAAGGCTTATTGAATCAATCCCATCCTATTACCTTTTTCACGTGACAATTGGAGTGCAACTGAAGCCCCACTCATAATCTTCCAACACACTCCTCTACTTAAGATGTCCTAGGCACTAGTCTAAAATCAACCTAGAGGCTGTCTCTACGAGGCTTTTTATCTCCCCTGCAAAAATTGTTCTACAAGTGGGATTTGAAGCGGTAAGAGGCACCTCCACCATATTCGATAGGTCCTTCAAACCCTATGACACCACAAGTTGTGTGCTAAATTGGATAAATGCACCATTGGCCTGACCCAGGTTTAATATCTGGGATACATCATTGATGAGTAGGGTGTGCATGTGGACCCATCTAAGATACAAGTCATTTGGGATTGGCCAGCCCCAACCACTCTAACAGAGCTCTGCTGCTTTTTGTGTCTTACCAATTTCTACCGTATGTTTGTGTTGGGGTTCTCTCATATCACTTGGCCTTTAATTCAAGCCACCAAGGGAAAAGAGAAAGCAAAGTTCTTTTGGTAGAAAAACCAACAAAAAGCATTCTCCGAGTTGAAGAATCACCTCTGTTCTACACCAGTTCTCACATTATGAGACCTGCAACAACCATTTGAGATTGAGACAGATGCCTCTGACTATGCTATTGGTGCAGTTATTACTCAGCATGGGCATCCAATGGCTTAACACAGTGAGACACTTTCAGACATAGTCCAAAAGTACCCCACTTAGGACAAATAAATGTATTCCATTGTGCAGGTCTGCTGTCAACGGAAGCATTACATTCTGGGGAAGGAAAAGGTCATCCACATAGAGCACAGACCTCTATAGTTCATACAAACACAAGGGAAGTCACAGAATGATTGCCATCAGAAATGGTCCACCTATCTGCAACAGTTCCATTTGAACATTAAGTATAATAAGGGTAGCACCAATAACATCGCTGATTACCTCAACCGACCACCAGTCATGGCGCTGATCACTGTGCTTGACTCCTGTGGGAATGAGACATCGGGGTGGCCACATCTTTACAAGAGCAATCCAGAATTTGGCAACATATACTAGACACTTCTGGAAGAGAAGCAAGTTCCAAAATTTCACCTTCAAGATGCACTATTATGCCACGTGGGACACATCTATGTTCCTTCAAGTGAGCGTGCCAAGATTATTTGGGAGGTGTACTACAGTCGGGTTGCTAGACATTTCGGAGTAGAGAAAATAGTGGCGGTATTGCAGAAGTATTTTTATTGGCTAAAACTTCTTCAAGATGTTGGGAAGTACATCCGATCCTGCATTGCCTGCACCATTGCCAAACCAACCATCAATAATCAAGGATTGTATAATCCTCTACCTACTCCTAGCCAGCCTTGGGAATTTGTCTCCATGGATTACATGTCGGGCATTTCTTCTACTAAGCACGAAAATGATTGTGTTTTTGTGATTGTTTACAGATTCTATAAGATGGCCATCATGGCGGCCTACAAGAAGAGTATCACATTAGAGGCCACTGCTAAGCTCTTCTTTCAGTGAGTGTGCATACACTTTTAGATCCCATAGTCTATTGTCTCGGATCGGGACAACAGATTCCTGAGTGCATTTTGGTCAAGTCTTTGGTCGATGATGGATACAAAAATTACTAAGTCCATGACTTTCCATCCCCAAACTGATGGCCAAACAAAGGTTGTCAACATGATGATCGTACACATTCTGCACATGTACAACACGAGGCATCCACACACGTGGGATGAAAGTATCCCCAATGTACAACACAGCTACAACAGGTCTCTCCACAGCTCGACAGGCCACAACCCCTTTCAGGTAGGGCTGGGATTTCAGCCATTATGCCCCATTGATGTGGCCATACCATTTGTAGCTACTCAGGTAGATTCAGATCACATTCAGTCCAAAGCTGAAAGGGCTAACAAATTCATTGAGCTAATTTAACACATCCGCCAACAGGTCCATGATATATTGGACAAAGCCAATGCTAAGTACAATTGGCACCATGATTATTATCAAGTTCTACACAAGTTCCAAGTGGGAGACAAAGTTTGGCTACATTTTCAAAAGGAGCACCTTGTTGGACCCCACCATAAGCTTCACCCACTTCGATATGGGCCATACACCATGACCAAGGCCATCGTTGAAAATGCCTTCGAGCTCAAAATCCCACCGTTCCTTGGTATTGTTGTACTATGAAACAACCCCCCCCATTTATATATAACAATAACTAATTTTAGACATATAAGTGGGGACCCTTTTTAAAATTTTAAGTCTTTAAAAAAAAAAAAATCCTAACTCTAAGAAATTGCCTTGAAAAACTCTTAGAACGACCCAAGTTTAGGATCCCCATAGTAAATCACATTTTTCCATGTGATGATCATAAACACCTTGAAGAAATTGAGATATGCGATCAAACCTCTCACTGTGACATACCGATCAAAACCTCTTAAGAAATCACAATCACATTTTCCGAAAGTCGCAAGTAAATAAGACCCGCCACAATGTCATTCGTCGATGATTTGTGAAATGCGATATTGCGATATCCGCAATCACAATTCGCATTATGAGAAGGTAACGCTATATAACATTGTTTTAAAAACTGCGATGCACGAATCAAACAACAAGCATGGGAAGTAACTGTGTTTTAATATAATAATGAATAGTTTGACAGGGAAATTAATGTTTAGCGGCTCGAGGAGAGGTAATTGATCTGTTAATGAGATCTAAGACAATTATTAAGGTATTACAGACTCATGTGCATGGATTTGCCTATGTTATTTTGTGCAATGGACCGATAAGATTTTGAAATACATAGGCAATGAAGTAGTAAAAGAAACATAATAGACAACACACATAAACACAACAAGTTTAATATGGATTTCACCCAAAACTCTTGGGCTACATCTCCTGGTCCAGCCTTTAGTGGTAGCCTGTCTATTATGTCTTCAGAAGTAGAGTTTTACAACAGTGAGCTCAAATTGAGCCTCACACAACATATACAACATCAAGAGTTTTGCTTGAACCTCTCAAGCCTCTTTGAGTACACAAACTCTCTCTATCACTCTTTGTCTCTGTCTTTGATCTGTCTCAGCACTGCCTTCAATACTGCCCTCAATACTGCCTTCCTTCGTTTCTATCGGCCTGTGGCTTTAAATCCAATCTGCGCTGATTGTTAATTTCCTCTTCTCGGCTTTCTGTCTCCCGGCCTCTGTCCGCTCGAATCCCCCTTCTGAGCGTTAATAGTCATTGCATAATGTCTTTTAGGGGAGGTGGCCACCTGTTCCACAACGGATGAGTGCATCGGGCCTTTGCAATCCTTGAAAAGACCGTTCTCTGTATACACAGAGAAATGCATTCAAACATGGGAAAAAACCGCCAAACATAGTTTATCGGACTTCAATCATTCATAAATCTGCCTTATACTCCTATCAGATCCACCTATAAGTCACTATCGCATGTCACAATGCCCCTCTCTGTGGTTTCCCTTTGTATTTTGAAAATACGTAAAAACACGAAAAATCCTGTAAAAATGGCTTTGGGCGGATTTGAAATATTATTCATTTTCATTCCCAAAGCCCTTCAGGTCTGGGTTTCATCGCATTGAAGCTTATATATATGTGCATATAGCCTTGCTCCATTGTGTTTTCCGATTGCGATATGATGATGCGATTGATCGCAATCATACATCGCCAATACCCCGGGCCGTTTGGTGAGCACTCTATTCGTATTTGCCAGCTGCGATGCAACGTGGGACATCGATCTGCGCGCTTGATTGACGGTCCCCTTTGACCCCGGTGATTGTTGTCGTGTATCCCATGTGGTCTCCACCGATAGCCCTCACTTGCCACTACCGATTGCGATTTGCCAACCAAATCTGGATCGTTGATTGGCCAGATCTGACGGCTATTGTGCATCACTCCTTTGACCACTGATAAGCCTGTTTTCCACTGTTTTTTGGTGTTTTTGGGTCCCGATAGTGTTTTATGAAGATTTTCTCACACCATTTTTTTGATCTTTTAACCGATTTTAAAGACTTAGAGAGTTCTTGGATCCATTTTGGATCACGCCTTCCCACTGAAAAAGATTTTGGACCACCAAAAGTTGGTTTTCAAGCATCAATCAAGTGAGGATATAGCTCCCTCACTTGCCCAATCTTTATCCATTTTGCACTACTGGGTTTTGAACCTTTGAGTCCGATTCTGAGGTACTCAACATCTCCTCTGCGCGTAGTTCTCACCTTCCTGTCCAGAACTGTATCTTCCTGCAACTCATTGAGATATTCAGGCAACAGATCATCAATGGAAGGCAATTGACTTTGCTCTTCAGGATCTTCAATCAATGAAGGTTCAAACAGTCTTAAATTTTCTACATTTACCACTAAATAGATGTGTATGTAAGCTGGCAAATCAAGGCGAAAAGCATTCTCACCAATTTTCTCAAGTACCTTGAAAGGCCCATACCTTATTGGCTTTGGCTTCTTCCCTTCACCTTGCATTATGTCCTTGCTTATATAAAACCAGACTTGATCACCAACTTGGAAGTTATACTCCATCCAATGCTTATCATGCCTTGCCTTGTACTTGGCTTGGCTCTTTTCCAACTGTTCCTGCACTACCTGGTGATTTTCTTGGATCTGTTCAATGAACTTGGTTGCTTTGTCCACATCAATGTGTCCATCAACTGTTATGTCTTTACTAAAGAAAAAGTCCAAGGGAGACCTTGCTATGAAACCAAAACAAGTCTCAAAAGGAGATCTCTGTGTAGAAGAATGTTTAGCACGATAGTAATAATGTTGCACATAACACAAATGTTCATCCCAAAGGTTGGGATGCTTGCTGAAATAACCCCTGAGCAACTGGATCACTGGCCTGTTGACCACCTTTGTTTGGCCATCTGTTTGTGGATGAAAGGTTGTGCTCTTCTTCAGTCTGGTGTCCATCAATTCCCACAGACTTGTCCAAAACTTCCCAACAAATCGGGAATCTCGATCAGATACTATGGAAGTGGGTAACCCAAAATGTACCCAGACATGCTAAAAGAACAACTTCGCTGTTTGTTCAGCTATAATCTATTTGTTACAAGGTATTAAAATACACATTTTGCTAAACTTGTCCACAATAACATATAAATAGTCATGACCCTTTCTAGATTTTGGCAGTCCCCCAACAAAGTCCATGGAAACACTTTCTCAAGGATGAGAAGGAACTGGAAGTGGAGTGTACAAGCCTAGTTTTCTATTGCTGGGCTTGCTTTTAGCACACATGGTACACCCTTTAATATATCTAGAAACTATTTCATGCATTCTTGGCCAATAACAGAATCTTTGCAGCTGTGCAACTGTCTTACTTACCCCAAAATGACCTGATATTAGAGAAGTGTGTGGTTCCCGGATTATATTAACTCTTTCAGTTTGAGGAATGCATAACTTTCCCAAATGATACAAGAGTTGGTCCATAACATGATAATCCAATTCTTCTACTTGTTTTCCATGACTTAAAGTTGCATATGCATCTTTAAAATCTACATCTTGAGCATATTGTTCAATGTAGCTTTCATGCAGTACTGAATTATGCTTAAGTATAATAGATGCATTTTGATTGGTCTAGACAACATATCTACAAATTTATTGTGTATGCCTTTCTTATATCTGATGACTAGATGAAACTGTTGTAGAAACCCCATCCACTTATAGTGTCAAGATTGCTGCAACTTAGTTTGTGAGTGTAAATATTGAAGTGGTTGATGATCAGTATGTATAACTCTTTCTTTGCCCAATAGGTAATGTTTCCACTTTTTCACACTCTGCACTAAGGCATACAATTCTTTATCATATGTGGGATAATTAACTACTGCAGAATTAAAAGTCTCAGAGTGATAACATATGGGTTTACCATGTTGCACCAACACTGCTCCCATGGCATAGTCACTGGCATCTATTTCAATCTCAAATGGTCTTTGAAGATCTGGAAATGCTAGTACTGGTGTTGTACTAATCTTTTCTTTCAAGGTGTCGAAGGCTTTCTACTGTTTGCCTCCCCACTGAAACACCCTGTTCAATCCCGTTAAAGCATCTAAGGGAGCTGCAATTAAGGAAAAGTTAGCAATAAACTTTCTCCAATATTGTGCTGCCCCTAGGAAGCTCCTAACTTTTGTAGTAGATTTGGGTTTAGGCCAGTTCACAATGACTTTGACCTTAGAGGGATCTATCTTCAATTCACCACCCCCTACAATATGACCCAAATAATTTAAAGATGTTTTGCCAAAATCACATTTTGATAACTTAACATAGAGATTTTCTTTTTTCGAAACATCTAGAGTCTGCTTTACATGCTTCAAATGTTCTTCCCATGTTTTACTGAAAACAAGAATGTCTTCTAAATATACAATTACAAAATCATCAATAAAAGGCCTGAGTACATCATTCATTACTCTCATGAAAGTGGCAGGGGCATTAGTTAAGCCAAAAGGCATAACTAGCCATTCATACATCCCTTGCTTCATTTTGAAAGCAGTCTTACATGCATCTTGCTCTGCCACTCCGACCTGATGTTAGCCACTACGCAAGTCCAACTTGGAAAAGTAAACATCTTCTTTCAGCTGATCTAATAGATCATCTATGCGAGGAAGAGGATAACGATTCTTGATCGTTATTTTATTCAATGCTCTGTAGTCAATGCACATCCTCCACAAACCATCTTTCTTTCTCACCAACACGATTGGAGATCCACATTGTGATGTGCTTGGCCTTATGAACCCTTTCTCGAGCAGCTCCTATACCTGATTCTTGATCTCTGCATTCTCTAAAGCAGATAACTTGTACATTCCGATGTAAGGCAATGGAGCATCTTGCTGCAAATGAATATCATGTACAATTTCCCTTTTGGGTGGTAGACCTTTAGGTTCTTGAAATAGGATATCATATTCTAACACAACTTTTTCTAAATCAGCTTTCTGTTTAGCATCACAGCCCTCAAATACATTGGTTTTATCAGGTTGCTTTTCCTTTACAACCATCAGTAAAAATTGCTTGCATGAATTTACAATTCTTTTCATCTGCCCTAAGTTTATGAGAGTATAGTTATTTTTGAGTTTATGAGCTCTTACAATATATTCTATTCCATGTTTGATGAGTTGATACTTATTTTCAGCTCTATATAAAATGACTTTTCTATCGTACAAATAAGGACTTCCTAAAACAATACCACATATATCCAAGGGAACTATGTCTAACTTAACCTCATCTACAAACGCTGACCCAAAAGCAAACCTAAGTTTACATTGTCTAGTCACATGCAGCTTTGCTTTATCACATACCCAACCTAATGGATATGGCTTCTTGTGAGGTGTGGTTAGTAGTCCCAACTTCTTTACAATTGCTTCAGAAATAAAGTTTACTTATGAACCACTATCAAATAAAGTATCAATCTTTTGATGCTTGGAAATAACTCTAATATGAAAAAGCTCATGTCTTTTCCTCTCATTTTCTTCATTATCAATAGATTGTGTAGAATTACTAGTAGATACTTTAGAATTTTACATTTCATACCTGCGGCTGTGATTGTTGTTTCATCACCCGAGTCTGACCCCAAATATTTCTGAATAGTAGCATCAGTCTTCTTCTTCTTGCCATCGAACTTCTTGGGTTTCAGCTCCGGATGAAAAGACCAACAATGTTCATCATCATGTCCATCCTTCTTGCAGTGAGTGCATGAAGGTTTGTCTTTCTGTACAGTGTTTGTCTTCCTCTCTTTCCATTTCTGCTTCCTCTTTTCCTTGTTCTTGCTTACAGTGGGTTTTGATGATCCCCCAATCTCTGGGTTCACATTCTTGCCTCTAGCCTCTAGATGTGTAGCCTGAATAGATACCTCCTCTATGCTAGTAGGATTAAACATGAGAATGGTATGTCTCAAATAACTATGTAGACCACCTATATAGTTCAACAAAGTTTCAAGTGAGTCTAAGGAAATTCCTAGAATTAAAGCTCTTTTTCTAAATTCTTGGGTATAGCTTAGTACACTTTGCCACTTTAATTGGCGAAGAGTTTGCTAACTCATCATAGCTTGTTGCATATAAGCTAGTGGATAGGATTTTTTTTAAATGGTAGAAACAAATTCACTCCAGGTAGAAAGAATTTTACCATGCTTCTTCAAATCAGCTTGGGTCCTGCCTTCCCACCACACTAGCACAGTTCCTCCAAGGCGCAGGCTGGCCAGGTAAATCTTTCCCCTTTCTAAATCGATGTTCTGCACCCTACAATATACATCAATCTGTCTAATCTAGTTATCTAGATTTTATGCATTTAATTCTCCATCATATATTGGCAAATCAAATTTTACATCTAATTTAATCAAAGGGCTAGAAGGAGGTGTTGATAGAGGAGGCTCTTTTCCTCTCCCTTTGCCTTTAGAATGGCCATCTAGAAGAGGTTCCTCTCTTTCTTTGTCCTGTTTGGAGGTTGAAGAATCTTCACTTCGACCTTTCTTAAATTCTCTATACATATCTTCTACCATGGCTCTCATGGTCATGAAACTGTCCATGAACTAGGAGTCTGATTCCAAGCGAGTTTCTTCTGCCATTTTCCTCCTAGGATAGACTCTTCCTATTTCTGGGTTAGCTTCAACCAATTCTCCTTCTCCTAATTTGAGCTTTGACCTAGTTATCATTCACCAATCCAGCACAAGCTTGTTTAACCTTATCAAACCTAAAGCTCTGATACCACTTGATCTATTAATGAGAGCTAAGACAATTATTAAGGTATTAGAGACTCATGTGCATGGATTTGCCTATGTTATTTTGTGCAATGGACCGATAATATTGCGAAATACATAGGCAATGAAGCAGTAAAATAAACATAATAGACAACACACATAAACACAACAAGTTTAATATGGAGTTCACCCAAAACTCCTGGGCTACATCTCCTGGTCCAGCCTTGATTGGTGGCCTCTCTATTATGTCTTCAGAAGTGGAGTTTTACAACAGTGAGCTCAAATTGAGCCTCACACAACAGATACAACAGCAAGAGTTTTGCTTGAACCTCTCAAGCCTCTTTGAGTACACAAACTCTCTCTATCACTCTCTGTCTCTGTCTTTGATCTGTCTCAGCACTACCTTCAATACTGCCCTCAATAATGCCTTCCCTCGTTTCTATCGGTTTGTGGATTTAAATCCAATCTGCGTTGACTGTTCATTTCCTCTTCTCGTCTTTCTGTCTCCCGGCCTCTATCTGCTCGAATTCCCCTTCTGAGCATTAATAGTCATTGCATAACATCTTTTAGGGGAGGTGGCCACCTATTCTGCAATGGATGAGTGCATCGGGCCTTTGCAATCCTTGAAACGACCGTTCTCTGTATACACAGAGAAATGCGTTCAAACATGGGAAAAAAACCGCCAAACACAGTTTATCGGACTTCAATCATTCATAAGTCTGCCTTATACTCCTATCGGATCCGCCTATAAGTCGCTATCGCATGTCGCAATGTCCCTCTTTGTGGTTTCCATTTGTATTTTGGAAATACGTAAAAACACAAAAAATCCCGTAAAAATGGCTTTGGGCGAATTTGAAATATTATTCATTTTCATTCCCAAACCCCTTTGGGTACGGGTTTCATCACATCGATGCTTATATATATGTGCATATAGCCTTGCTCCATTGTGTTTGCTGATTGTGATATCGCGATGCAATTGATCACAATCGCACATCGTGATAACACCGGGCCGTTTGGTGAGCACTCTCTTCATATTTGCCGACTGTGATTCTGCGATGCAACGTGGGCCGTTGATTTGCATGCTTGATTGACGGTCCCCATTGACCCTGGTGATCGCTGTCACGTATCCCGTGTGGTCTCCGCTGATAGCCCTCACTTGCCACTACCGATTGCGATTTGCTAACCAGATCTGGACCATTGATTGCCCAGATCTGACGACTACTATCCATCACTCCTTTGACCGCCGATAAGCCTATTTTCCACTGTTTCATGGTGTTTTTGGTTCTCGATAGTGTTTTCTGTTGTTTTATGAAGATTTTTCTCATACGATTGTTTTGATCTTTTAAGTGATTTTGAAGACTTAGAGAGTTCTTGGATCCATTTTGGATCAATAATGATTTTCCAAGTTATGGCTAATTAATGCTGAGTATCTTATTTGAAATCCTCCCATGATTCAAATTCTTTTCACAAAGATTTTAGCCTTAATCGCCCAATATTGTCTACGCTGATATATCTTGTCCATTCCAGGCAAGCTACAAAAGATATGTCATTGTGGAAGGTGATGCAGAAGCAGAAAAAGCAGAGCATTACAGAGTCTGAGCTAACATAAATGTCTCCTATATTCTTTGATACGGTATGCATCGCTGACAGGGGAGCAATAGCTTGGGAGGTCATATACAATAGGCTTGAGGACGAGCATCCCAAGATTACTGTCACAAGAGCAACAACTGACTCAATAAGACCTTTGAGACTCCAATTCAAGGATGTTGCCTATTATTTCCTTCATAAGATAGGAGCGAGAGAAAAAATCCTCTCATACACTGATATGATTAGGTGGGTGGTGGAAAACCTCACCATTAAAGATAGGCAATTCAGGAATTCGAGAATGGAACTCATGAGGTCATTCAGAGCAGAGGACCTGAAGCAAATGTACCATATACTTGACCCTCAATATATATATGATAAGACATACGTGGCCACTCTCATTTAAAAAAAAACCATACTGGGAAATTGGTCCCATTATCCCCAGCTAGAGCCACCACTTTAAACGGAAAAGGAGCTATCTTAAGGTATGGACCACTTGGTTATCCCCCATGTTGGAGTAGTAGAAATCTGAGGCTTCAACATTTTGGTGCTAGAAGGAGGCCTGCAACTATGAATGGCATATAAATCTAAAGATCAATAAAAAAAACATTCGTAAGAGTCAAAACCCCTCCACCACTTCTACACCTTCTAGATCTCGTTCAAAATATCTGGATCAGAAATATGAAGTTGTAGAAACATCTCCCTCATCTCCTGAAGTAGTAAGACAACCACCTTCTCCAGATTACACTCCCGAGTCTCCCGAAGTCCATTCTTTGATACATAAATTGGAACAGATATCCATTTCTGCCGAGAAACTAGAGAGGCCCGAAGCTTCTGAAGAAAGTGTTACTTCCTTATTATGAGAAACTAGTGTATTAACTAGATTACAAAGTGAAAATCTTGGAGTAACTCCTTTTGAGTTTCCCATCCTTCCACAGCACAGGAAAGTTATTACATAAAGATCTGAATCAGATACTAGCGAGATCACATCAACCATCCATTCACTTCCCCATCCATTTCTACTCAATCTGCTTCTTCCTAACTATCCACTTCTCCAACTAGTACTGCTACTAGTAGTATTATCCCAGTAGTAAGTTCTTCACCATCTATAACTACTTCTGGACCGACCTTCCAATATTTTCAGTCTCCAACTCAAGGTATGGCCAATCAACCCGCTCAACCTTGGACAAATCTTGGTGTTGTTCTGGTTGCTAATCGAAATGCTTTCCCAACAAACCTAGAAAAACGGTTACCTAAGTACAATCCTGATTATGGTCTTCCAGCTAAAGGACATCTAAATAACTTTATGTTAGCCATGAATCTTAATGGAGTTTCACATGAAGATGTTGTGATCGAACTGTTTCCTTACACTTTCCAAGGATCTACTGGGTCTTGGTATTTTTTCCTTCTAGCAGGTTCAATAAGAGACTGGGATACTTTTCAAGAAGTATTTCTTGCAAAATTTGGTGATGACAGGACCATTGCATCCTTAATCAATGATCTTTCTAACTTAAAAGAAAATTCAGATGAAAGGATCGAAGATTTCAACACCAGATTTAACGAGTTACTAACAAAATCCCAGCTACCTCAAAACCTGTAGCAGATGTACAAATAGAATGGTACATATCCTCTCTTCCTTCTAATATTGAAATTTTTGTAGATAGAGCCAATAAGGCTACCCTTGTAGAAAACATGAAAGAAGCCCTGTCTATAGAAAGAAGGATTATTGCTTTAGAAAAGAGATCACAGACAGACGAAAGGAAGTCAAAGAAAGTAACATTTAAGGATGATTCCAAAAAGAAAAATTCAAAGGACACTTTTGATCTTCGAGGCCTTCAGAAAATATTAAAAACCATGTCCAATGAAATGGTCGAAATCAAGAAGCAGGTTGCAGAATCCTCTGCTCCCAAGAAACCTTTTCGCTCATTTAAATGAAACCCTTCTTCTACATCGCAACCACTGAATATTATTTCAAATGCTGAATCTGATCCAGAGATAGAAGAAGACTCTCCAGCCAAAGAGGAAGCCGAAACGGAAAAAGAGGTTGAATTAAATGGAATGTGGGATTTCATTCTTCCAACTAAAGAAGAAGCACAAGCTATGCCAGTAACTACAAGAAGTAAAAACTCTCCTGATATGTCTATCACAAATTAGAAACAAAAAACTGCTACTCCTGTAAAGGAGAAAACAATAAGTAAGAAGTCT
This sequence comes from Pinus tabuliformis, assembly GCA_031772625.1. Lineage (NCBI taxonomy): Eukaryota > Viridiplantae > Streptophyta > Pinopsida > Pinales > Pinaceae > Pinus > Pinus tabuliformis. The sequence goes on along the minus strand of CM062820.1, from coordinate 1,580,373,759 downwards.
AAGACTAGTCAAACTGATCCTATTCCACTAGACCCTCTAAATGCTTCCAAAACATTGGTAATCTCAGACACAGTGGAATATAACATAGTCGAAGATATGAAAAAGGCGAGAGCAAACATTTCTTTACACGAACTCACTAAACTCAAGCAACAACAAAAAATTCTATTAAGAGAGTTAAAAGCAATTCCTATGTCGCCTCTGCCATCCACTGTAGTTACTCAAGTTGCTTACAATATGGGAAAACCTCCTTCATCTTAAAACAAAGTAAATTCGACAAATTTAGTCCTGATAGGTGATAGGTCTATCTCTCATACTCCTCCATTTCTTCTTACTTATGAAATTTTCAACAGAAATGTCTATAATTTCCTTGTTGATTTAGGTGCCTCTTCAAATATTATGTCAAGGACCGTGTGCACCAAATTGAATATTACATCTCAAAAATCTGCAGTACACATAGTTCAATTGGACAGGCCAAAAGTAGAGGTACTTGGAGAAATAATATTAGTTTCAATTAGGATTTCCTCTAATCCAAAAGTTTCACAAATAATCGATATTCTAGTGGTTGATATTCCTGAATTTTATGGTTTAATTCTAAGAAGGGATTGGTTTGAAAAGTTGCACGGATACTTCGCAACTGATTGGTATCACATGTGGTTGCCACACAAATGGTAAACCAAATCAAATTAGAGTAGACCGAGAAAAGTTCATGAAATACATAGCCACTGATCTTGAGGGAAGCAATGAACCTGTTGCCTTCACCAATAATATCATTGGTAATTACTCAACTAAGTCATTTTAGGATCTTTTAATGCTCAAAGGTCCCCTTTTCTGAATGATGTTGTAGTGTCTCAAATAGAGATTTTTTCACAAACAGATGCTTCAAAGTGTGTTAATATAGTAGATAAAATTGTAGATAATTCATTATTTTGGACTCTTTATTTTGATGGTTCCAAATATGAAGATGGTGCAGGTGCAGGATGTATTTTAATCAACCCGCAAGGAGAGAAAACCATGTTAGCCTGCAGACTTGAATTTCAATGCACCAACAATACCGCAAAATATGAAGCATTGATTCAAGGGATGTATAAAGCCATTGGCCTTAATGTCAAATATTTGCAAGTATATGGGGATTCTGAAATAATTGTTAAACAGGTAAGAAATACAATTCATTGTGTGTCTAGGCACCTTAAACATTATCAATCTCTTGCCTAGAATATTACTTCTCATTTCACTGCTTTTAACATTTCTTCAGTTCCTAGGTTGCAAAATGCAAGTGCTAATCTACTTGCTAATGTGGCATCCAAGCTTATACCTCCTGAAGAATTTAGTCTAGATAGATTTTCAATAGAGTTAGTTTTTAGGCCATCCATTCCTGATAATGTGACAAATTGGAGAGTGTTTAATAATGATGTGGATATAATCAATTTCCTTACATCAGAAGGGTCTTATGAGGAACATACCATAGATGAACATGAGCATGATCTACAAATCAACCATAAACAAGATCAAAACCCAATTCTGAAGTCTATAGTTAAGATGGAAGATCTCTATGATTTAAAGGATAGATTCAAGAAAACTACCAACTCCAAAACTCAGAGTTCCACTTTGAGATTTGAAGTGGTAAACCTAGGGTCAATTGAAAAACCTCAAAATGTCAACCTAGGTCTTGGTTTATCATCTGAAGAAAGGATATCATTCATTAAGTTTTTAAAAACGTATAAAGGTGTCTTTGCCCGGGATTATGCAGATCTCAAGACCTATGATACTTCTGTAATTCAATATACCATACCAATGACTTCGAATGAAAAGCAAGTACAACAAAAGCTTAGGAAAATTCACCCAAACCTTGAAAGTCAAATCAAATCTGAATTGAACAAGCTCCTCAAAGACAAAATAATCTTTCTCGTTAGACACTCAAAATGGGTATCAAATATGGTCCCGATAAGGAAAAATACTGGTGATATTAGGATTTGTATTGATTTTAGAAATCAAATAGAGCTTGTCAAAAGGATAACTTTCCTCTGCCTACTATGGAGCAGATATTGTAATCAGTTGCAGGTTTCGAATTAATGTCTTTTCTAGATGGATTTTCATGATACAATCAAATTCTTGTACATCCAGATGACAAATTAAAGACAACATTCATGACCAAGTGGGGAACACACACTTATCAGAAGATGCCTTTCAAACTCATAAACGCAGGTGCTACATTTCAACGTGCTATGGATATTGCTTTCAAAGGTTTGATAAATAAATCAATTGTTATTTATCTAGATGACATCACAGTCTATTCTAAGGATAGAAACAATCATTTAAATGACCTGAAGCATATTTTTGAAAGATGCAAGAAATATGGCATTTCCTTAAATCCAAAAAATCTTATTTTGCTTTACCAGAAGGCAAACTCCTTGGATTTATAGTGTCCAAGAAAGGGATTTACATCGATCCTGATAGAGTCCAAGAGATTGAAAAAATTCCTCTGCCACATAACGAAAAAACCATGCAATCGTTCCTAGGCTTGTATAAAGATTTGTTCTAGATTTTTCACAGATTGTCCTACCCCTTCAAGCAATGATAAGAAAAAAATGCAGTCTTCAAGTGGGGTAAAGATGAAAGAGAATCATTTGAGTTGATTAAAAAATCCATTATCAATGCTCCTTCTTTAACAACCCCTAAATTTCTCAAACCTTTTGTTTTGTACACTTTTGCATTTGATACATCATATGCAGCGTTTTAACACATTTGAATGAACAAAATATTGAGGCACCCATCTCTTTTTTCAGTTCTATCTTGCAAGGTGCCGAGTTAAATTATTTAGCTGTTGAGAAACAAGATTTTTCTATTTTTAAAACCTTGAAACATTTTAGACCTTTTCTTCTTAAAACCCATACAAAAATAGTAGTACCTTACCCTGCAGTAAGGAAATTATTGATTCAAAGAGAAGTGGGGGAGAAAAGAGACAATTGGGTTACTGCGCTTTAAGAGTACAATGTAGAAATCTGGCCAGCTAAAATTGTTAGGGGCCAAGGTTTTTTTAGGATGTTGACTGGAGCTTCCCACCTATCAGTAGAAGAAGGCCAAGGTAATGAAGTGTAGATATCAGAGGTAAGCCTCAATGATGCACAATTGCAATATGTTGATTTGAAGTTTTATTTGAAGAATGGATATGCCCCTATGCATCTCAATTATAAAACAAAGCATGCTTTAAGGTTGAAATCAAATCAATATGAATTAATCAATGATGTATTGTTTAGAAAAAAATATGATTCGGTATTGTTAAGATGCCTAGAAAAACCTGAAGCTGAAAAGGTCATGCAGGAATTACATGATGGACCAGCTGGAGGACATTTTGGAGGAAATACCACAACTCACAAAATCCTCCATGCAGGTTATTATTGGCCAACACTATTCAAGGATGCACATGAATATGCAAGAAAATGTAAAACCTGTCAAACTGCAGCTGGAAGAGAAAAGAAGCCAGCATTCCCTTTGCAACCAGTGAACATCCAACAACCATTCGAACAATGGGGATTAGATATAATTGGTGAGATTGTTCCTAACTCTTCCAAGTAGCACAAATACATCCTTACAACTACTGATTATTTTACAAAATGGGTGGAAGCTATCCCCCTAAAGATAGCTAATACAAAAAGCATTACAGACTTCATTGATCAATACATAATTACCAGGTTTGGCTTACCCACAACTTTAATGTTTGACAATGCATCTTATTTCTCTGGAAATACAATGGTAGAATTTTCTTTGAAGAGAGGTTTTAAATTAAAGTATTCAACCAACTATTATCCACAAGGTAATGGACTAGCAGAATCAACAAACAAAAACCTCATCAGAATCATCAAAAGGACTATTGACCAAAATCATAGGAATTCCCACAAAGCATTGACATTTGCTCTTTGGGAAGACAGAATTACACATAAGGCCTCCATCGGTTCTTCTCATTTTGCTTTAGTTTATGGAAAAGAAGTTGTTCTACCCACAAACATATCAATTCCATCTCTTGCCCTAGTGCAATTCATTGATGAAAACCCTTCCTCCTCTTTGCAAGCAAGACAATTATAGATTCTTAAACTCGAGTAAGAATGAGAAAAGGCTAAAGCAACCCACTTCCATCATTAGCAATTAGTCAAAGCCTCTTTTGATACAACCTCTGCTAGTCATAAAACTTTTGAAGTAGGTGATCTGGTTTTGAAATGGGACAAAGCACATGAGGGAAAAGGTAAACATATCAAATTCCAAAGAATATGGCTTGGCCCTTTCCAAGTCATTGACAAAATTGGTCAATCAACATTTCTTTTACAAGACTTATCAGGAAGGACATATTCCTTGCCTATTAATGGGCAAATTCTCAAGAAATACTTTCCTAGAAGATAACCTCTTCTAATTTTTTATCATAACCCCTTTAAAATTGTTAAGAAAATAAAGGTTAAGTAGTATTTACTTTTGGTTTTTCAAAATAAAATCTTTGATAATATTTTTGATTTTTTGCTTCTATAATTAGGAGAAGTTAAATAAATAATTAGGACATTTGAGTATCAAAGTAAGCCTGATTTCTTTGGAAAAACTTGATCTTGCTGAAATATTTATTCTATGAACAAACTCTTACCTTTACAAAGTATAGATGTGTTGTTATCAGTCAAGAAAAGAATCTTTAACCTAGTAAGGACTTTCTGCAGATCAGTATCTTAAAACTCTATCATTATCATCCAAAACTCTTAAATGAGCCAATGATTCACCCCATCTGATAAAATCTTCCTTTTTCAGAGTGTAATTCTAAAATATAAAATACTTAGAAGATAATAAGTCTCATTACGAGCTTGTTTACCATGATCATAGGGAAATAATTAAACTGATATTACCAAAACTGCATACCAAAACAAGGTAATAGCCAATGATCTAATCAATCAAAGGACAAGGGGTCTCATCAAGAGCCAGCTTGTTCAGTTTAGTTACAATCAATGAGTGGCATTCTCATTATTAGGTTACCAATCTTAGACAGTGTCTTTTAAGAAACAAAAAAGAAAAAGGACAAGATCCAAATGAGATTGGAAGCAAGTGAATATCATTTTGAATTTTGAAGATTGCTTCAGATGGGACAATGAATCCTTATTGGTTAAAATATAACCCTGTCGAGGCCATGAATGCCCGCTAGCAGCAGAGGCTCTATATGTGATAAATGAGTAAAAAAGCAAAAAACTAATCTGTAGAAAGACACCTGCTATATCTCTTTAAAATCTTAATATTGATTGGTGAAGGCATTTGTATTTTTATCACTATAAAGGGTAAAGAAATTGAATAAATAGATTGGGTAAGTGATTATGATTCTAGAGAAATGTTGTTTACTTTATAACTCATGTAATTATTATTCCTATAACTCTTCTTACTTTCAAAGTTCTATAAATTTCAGAAAACCAATCAGAGATAACTGGTTCTCCCAAGTGAATTACCAATTGTTGTGCTATGAAACAACCCGCCCATTTATATATAGAAATAGCTAATGTTAGACATATAAATGGGGACCCTTTTTAATTTTTTTAGTCTTTAAAAAAATAAATCCTAACTCTAAGAAATTGCCTTGAAAAACTCTTAGAACAACCCAAGTTTAGGATCCCCATTGCAAATCACAAATCACATTTTTCCATGTGATGATCATAAACACCTTAAAGAAATTGCGATATGTGAACAAACCTCTCGCTATGACATACTGATCAAAACCCCTTAAGAAATTGCAATCACATTTCGCGAAAGTCGCAAGTAAATAAGACCTGCTACAATGTCATGTAATACAAAAATTCATATGTAATTCCAAAATTCATTTGGAATCCCAAAAGTTGTAGAAGTCCAAAGGTCACAAGAAGTTAGAAAGTCAAGAGTCATGAGAATGTGAAAGGCCATTCTTCAAGTTATAAATAGATCCTCATTTCTCATGTAAAGAACTTTTAACCTTGGCTTCTCCCACAAGGCATTAGAGAGACAACATTAGTACTTTTGGGGAGCAACTAGTGGCTCTAATGCTCCACTATTGGAACTAGTGATGTTAATTGCATTTATGTATCTTGTTACTTTTGCTTAATATTGAAGCTTTCCAGGCCATCACATTTTCACACGTGAATTGTGAATGTTTCTAAGACTATTTTTTGAATATTTATGGTTCATGTTTTCTTTTCATCAGTACTTGATTAGTTGAAATAGTTTGGTTACTCTGATGATCCTTGTTGGAAATGAGTTGTTATGCTATAATGATCGTCGCATCCTTGTGAGCTATTTCACTTGATTTTATATGGGCCTTTCTCTTTCACTTGTGTCTCCATTAAGGTAGCACTATTACTTCTTGTCGTGGCGGAAAAAGTCGTTTGTGCGGACACAACTGACCTCCCTAGGAGTCTAAACTCTCTAGTGACAAACAAGACAAAATGGAGTGATCTTTCTCTAAATATACCTTTTAAAACATGAAAACTACAAGTGTTTAGGCTTACCTTATTCCAAAATGCTGTTGTTGTAGTCCGTCCTTGCCGATCCGGATGAGCTCCTCCTTCAAGTCAATTCCTGCAACCACAAACAATCAAACAATTACCAAGCACTTGCATTTCATATAATAAAACATATATTCAACATGCAGACCAAGGAACACATGAAATAACTCATTAACACAAGCTATTGAGAAAAATAAACCAGTTTGTATTAATAACGAAACAAAGAAACTCTTACAACCTGGCCTTGGTGTTGTGCAAGTCCCTCCCAGGGTCCATCAAGGGTTTTCCTCTACTTTGACAAAGCTCACCCACTTCCAAGTAGAATCAAGCAAAGACAATCTCTCCTCACAAGGTTCTAAATGGGAGTCCTAATTCCTGCAGCATTTACCCAAAGAAAATGTATAGCTCCAACCTCTCCTCCCTCTGGCTCAATGTCTTTATTTATAGTGCTGTAAAGAGGTTATTCAGGTCCACCATCAATGGGATAATCCCCCTCTTTGGGTGGGATAGCTCCCTTATTGATGGGATAAGTTCCTCCTTAATAGGGATACATGAACCAACTGGAGGCGCATCCATTTCATCAAACCGACCTCTAGAAAGTTCTAGAAGTAACCACAAGTAACTTTTTTAAGATGAAACTCGCGCATTTTGCCTTTTACAGAAGGACGCACCTGTCCCTTAACATACAGAGCGTCCAAGGACGCAACTTTTGTGAACATTGTGAGCGTCCCCGCAGGTAAGGCTAGAGAGAACCTGCGACCCCAGAGATAAACACATTTTTTACAAGACTTTCTCTCTTCTTTGAGTTTGAGATGGATAGCAGAGGCATAAGACTTGCCTAAGAGGGTAGCATGACTGTTGATTTGAGCCATACTAACTGTAAGTAGTCATGGTGACATTTTTTAGTGTAACAGATTGCCCCCTAAAGTGCGAAGCCTGGAATAGATTAGGGTTTTGTAATTCTAGGAAGGGTGAAGCGCTTTATCATTTCAAGGATTGTCTTGTGGATGACCTGGTTGGAACCTGCAATTTTCAACACAAAATACATGTATAAGATTATATCATCACTGAGGTAGGCATTCCCATACTCAGATTCAAAACTTTAACTAATGGACTAACTATTCTGATACAGGAATGATCTTGCAGTACATCATTTTTATAGACTTTTGTAGACATAGTATGGATGCAGCCATCTATTTATGATTAGTCTACATAGATAATGAATACAAAACTCCTCGCAGCCTGGATGGTAGAAACTAGATCCAGGGTCTTCACTTCTACTTCCCGAATTGGTACGATTCTAGCCATGTGATTAAATGATTTGATGTCGAACATGTTAGAAACCACTTGATTACCAGTCGATGATGTAAACTGTTAACAAGCGTGAGAGAGACCACCAGTAATGTCAATGGTTCTCAAAGTACCAAGCACAACTCGTGAAATGTGAATAGATGTTTTGATGTCGAACACTTCACGGAATCCTTTGATCGAAAGTCAATGATGTAAACTGACGTCAAAGGCGAGAAACCTGCCATTGATGCATGCAGACTTCAAGGTACTGTCGATTCCTAAGTCATCTTTCTAGATAATGTGTCGATGTCGATAGAAAGCGACCCGTTGCAGGCAAGCCCGCAACACGAAATCATTGTTCAAGTTGAAGAAATGTTGCTGTAAAGACTGACTCAGGGATGGTCAAATGGATGACAAGTATTTTGCAGATGAAAGTTTTGCTTGCAGACCTCTTGAACACATAACGACACGACAGATGGCTTGGTGACGAAGAACTCAAAGTTAATCCCCGGAACCCGGTTAAAGACTTTCAAAGTGGTTTGGTCAACTGTGAGGTAAAAGATTTCCCAACCCAGGTGAATGAAAAGTGTCGTGTTCAAGAGTGGTAATAAAGTTTCTTTTGAGACAAAAGGTAACAAACAGGTTCATTCTTCTCTCTTTTCCCCCACCATTTCTGGCAAGTACCTCTTTATTTTTAACAAGCTTGAGGAGGATAACATATGCTTGATTATAAGCTCATCCTTCGAACGAGTCCAACCTAGTTTAAATTCGAACCCTAGGAAGGAGTGGTTCGTTCCTGTTTGTAATTGAACAGGTCCTTTACTGTAAAAGTTTAACGAGCCCAGTATAGGAGAAACTCGGCGTTTTTCATTTTTAGAGAGTCTGAAAAAACAAAAGGAGACTCCACGTTGAACTTTTTCGTATATTTGTGTCCCTCAAGCCCGAAAAAGTATAAAATAATACCTGGGGGAACCGCTTGATCTTGCGACCAAGGAGTACTTTCATAATAGTGTCGTTGACCTGAAAAGTAAAAAGCGATCAAGGACACGTCGTTTTATTTCCTTATCGAGTTTGAAACGACAAAAACCCGGCAATCTTTTCCTGATTTTGCGGTCAGAAAAGAGCTAAAAGGGGACCGTCTTTTAATTCCGTTTTAACGAGTGTAAAAGAAACGCTCGGCGATCTTTTCATGTTTTAGGAGTCAGAAAAGGGCTTAAAAGATGACTCTGATATTTTTATTTGTGAAAAATGACAATTTCCCTCGAAATCCCTTTGTCCTGCACAAAAGCAACACATTACTCATACCTGTTTAAAATAGGCAAAAATACATCGAAAAATATATTTTCATGGTAAAAAATGAACTAATTCATCCAAAAAACCTATAAAAAGACCTTTTACCATGTCATTTTTACCGTTTGACTGTTGAGGTTGAAAAAGGAGCTTTTGACAAGAAACTTCCCGTGGTCGCTGCGGAAAATCCGACCGTCGGAATCGAACGCCGTCTTATCCAGGTATTTTACACATCCTACTCTGCATTTCTATCCGTTTAGAATCAATTTTTAGGTCTTAGTTTCATTTTTTGGGGGGGTTTTGGTTTTGGAATGCGCTTCTCGGCGGACGCGGGTGCCCTTCGGGTGACCCGCGTCCCCCGACTTTTTCTCATACGGGAAAATGGTCGGAAGACGCGGCCCGCCTTCAGGCCAGCCGCGTCCGGGTGCCCTGTGCTACAAAGTCGGGGTGCGTCTTCCGAGAAGTGCGCATTTCAAAACCCCAACTCCCTCAAAAAACTACCAAAAATTCCCAAATCAATTTCTAATTGCTATTTCTGATGTGCAGGGTATTAACCATGTTAGATTGGAGAGAAAGAGAGCATGTAGAGGATGATGAAGTTGCAATAAATCATCAACCTTCCCTGGATGCCCTAAGAGCATGCGGATTATACAAATATTGGACCATACCGGGCATGAGGGGCCAGGTAAGATTCTTGGAATGGCTGGTTGAGCGATGGAACGTTCAAGAACAATGCTTTTACATAGGAGGGCACCAGCTCGAGATAGAGCCCTCGGATGTATACTTTCTCACTGGCTTGCCGAACAGAGGTGAGCAACTCAGTCTTGCGGGGACTAGGCCGGGTGGCCAATCCCTTGATAGTCTCCGCGACGAGTGGTGCACACCTGGGGCTCACCATTCAAAAGGCATAGAGATAAAACACATCACTCTGCCTGAACTCAAAGTCATAGCGTTCACGGTTACCAGAATTTGCGGCGCGGCCGCTTTACACATTGCTTCCGGATCCCAAATGCGGATGGCAATTGACTGTTACCAAGGCACCATTTTCAACTGGTGTGAAGCTGTGTCGGCTCATATGAAGAGCCAACTGACCAAGGCAAAGAACGGACGACTAAAGACTTTTGGATATGGGCCTCTAGTCGTGAGCTTTGCCTTGGAGAGAGTTCCAATGCTGATCCCTCAGCAACTCACTGTTGATATCTTGGGTCCTCGGGAGCCAAAGCTGATACGATGGGTTGCGGTGATGGCCCGGCATCCTGACGAGGGTGCGACAGTGGTTCGATTCTCAGATAGTTACTTTCACTGGTTAGAGGACCAGGTTTTTTCGATACAGGACTTTCCGTATGCCGGAGTGGATTTTAGAGGTGATCCGGACATGGTTCTTCCACCGGGAGAACAATGGGATGACAGAGGTACTTTTATTTTCACAAGTTTTCTAATTATGTATTTTTTTTTATTTTTCATATATATCGTCTCAAAACTAACAGTAAAATTTTCAAAATGCAGATGTTGGTCCACAGCGTCCAGCCAACCTCCGGCCTTTTGATAGACTACATCCAGCTGCACCGGTACCGGCCCCACAGGACGCGGCTGCAGAAGTACTAGCTGAGTTGGAGCATGATCTAGAGCGTCTCACGGCAGATATACCTGAGACTACTATGGATGACATTCCTACCCGGCTTCAGCGCTTCGTAGTCGCGGTCCCTGGACCGTTTAGGAGATTTTTGCGTAAGGTAGCCCGCGCAGTGGTGTCATACAGAGAGCACCACCAGTGATTGACTAGTCACTTTTGTAGTCACATGTGACATTTTGACTTTTTGTACTATCATTTTGCCGATCATAAGGTGTTTTCAACCTATGATCGAAGACGATGTATATATTTTTTGACACACTTCTATCTATATATATCACTATTACCGGCTTATCTTGTTTAACATATGTGATGAAATGTTTTTAAATTTACTTGCATGATTATCGTAAATGTCTGTCCAACATTCGAGAAGCAATTGCATCTGCTAATGTATTCAAAGACCTTGGAATATGTTGATATTCAATGTAATCAAATTCACGTTCCAAGAGACGCACTCTCAAAAACAACCTTAATAACACAGGATTCCTAATGGCATAAACTCTATTAAGCTGTAATACAACAAGTTCAGAATCTAACCTCACTATCAAACGTCGAATTCCAAATGAAATAGATTCGGATAATAATTCAATCACTGCACTGTATTCTGCAATGTTGTTCGTTGTTTGACCGAGGCTTACCCCATGCATAGAAACTAACTCGTCAGAGGGCGAATAGATAACCCAAGCTGCGGAAGAGATGTTCCGTGTACTACGACAAGCACCATCAGCAAATCCAATGTATGTTTGGAGAGGCGTCGACATCTGCAATATCAAGAGTAAAACCAAGATAAGCCAGAATAACGACGAAAAACCACACTCTCTAAGCTAAGCACACTGACTAAACTAACACACTTGCTAGCTAGAAAGAAAATCTAACCTATCTAAAAATTTCTCCATACCCATCATTTAAGCATAATACCTCTTTAGGTAAAGTCCATTTCTGGGTTTACCCAAAGAGTCCCCATCAAAGTCAACTAGCTCATAAGCCCCTTTTGCTAGCTTTCGCTTTACAATGTAGGGCCCATGCCACATGGGAACGAATTTTCCAGCACCTAGCTTATCGTTAGCTTGATCATATAATAGTACTAGGTCTCCTTCCGAAAAACTTCGAGGGGTTACATTTTTATCATACTGAGCTTTCATTCGTTTCGCGTGAGTCTCGATTGCCAATGTAGCGTCACGTCGAGTCTCATCTAATTTAGCCAAGTACAATAAACGTTTCTCCTCTTCGGAAGTAGCTGGAAGTAATTCGACAGCCATTTGAAGTGATGGGATTTCGCATTCAATGGGTAACACAGCTTCTAAGCCATAAACTAGCTGGAAAGGAGTGAACCCTGTTGAATTTTTCACTGAGGTTCGGTATGCCCATAGCGCTGAAAATAACATGTTGTGCCAATTCGACCGATGAACACCAATGGTTCGTCGGATCATGATAACTAGAACTTTGTTGATAGACTCAACCAAACCGTTGGCTTGCGGATAATAAGGAGTAGAGCTATCGTGGCGCAAACCAAGCTGGCTTGTAAGCTCAGTCATCATGACGTTTCGAAAATGGCTCCCATGGTCAGTAATGATTGCTTGTGGGACACCAAACCTAGTTATGATATGATTGAATACGAAAACTGCAGCTGTTTTGCCGCTTGCGTCGAATGTAGGCATCGCCTCGGCCCACTTAGTAAAATAATCAACCGCAAGGATGATATACGCATGCCCCCCGGCCGAGTGAGGGTTACAAGTAATAAAGTCGATACCCCATTTGGCGAATGGACCAACGGCAATTATAGGGTGGAGAGGAGCAGGTGGAGCGCGCATCTTGCGATCAAACACTTGACAGTTGTGGCACTTCCTGACTGCAAGGATACAATCTTTAAACATAGACGGCCAGAAATAGCCAGCGCGCAACACCTTCTGAGCTGTGGCATACCCAGACATATGACCGCCACATGCTCCAGAGTGACAATCATTCAAAACCCTCTCAGCCTCTTCGTGAGTTAAACAACGTCGAAAAACTAAGTCTGCCCCCCGGCGATAAAGTGTATCTCCAATAATTTTGTATGGCTGGGATTGAAACCGAATTTTTCGACGTTCCGCTTTGGAAGCTTCAGGCCGAAAGGTTTGGGTTTGGAGATAAATGATTATATCCCCGTACCACGGATCTACAGTACTGATAAGAAACAAAGATTCGTCCGCAATGGACTCCTCTGCCACAGTCTCTGTGTCAGCACTCGGGAAATCACACATCAATTCCGCAAAAACTAAGGATTTCTTAGACTTGGACTTCTCGAACTCCAAGTCGAACTCTTGCAGGATGACAATCCATTTAGAGTACTTGCCCCCTAGCAGTTGTTTTGTCAAAATATAAATCATAGGGTTGCAATCCGAAATAACTGTAGTTTTGCGGAGAAGAATGTAGTGACGGAAACGCTGGACAGCTTGAACGGCTGCCAGGGCCAATTTCTCCACATGCGAATATTTTAGCTCAGTGGGATTCAAGGTCCTACTAAGATAATATATCACATGCTCCGCTCCGAATTCATCTTCTTGAACTAACACCATTCCAATGGTGGAATGCGAAGCTGCGAGGTATAAGAAGTAGTCTTGGTTGTAGTTGGGAGGATGCAATAACGGTGCATGGGTCAACGCGTGTTTAAGTGCATCAAAAGATTGTTGGGCAATCTCGTCCCAAAAGAATTGTGCATTCTGTTTCAACAACCGTGTAAAACCTTTAGTGACCTCGGCGTAGTTTGGGATGAATCGGCGTAAAAAGTTCGCTTTCCCTTGCAAACTTTGGAGTTGGCGCAAACTCGAAGGAGGAGGCAATTTGATGATAGCCTCGACTTTCGAGGGATCGACGCGAATGCCGGCTTTTGAAACAACAAATCCCAGCAATCGACCTGTTTCTATACAGAAAACACACTTGTGGGGATTCAACCGAATTCGATAATGCCTACACCTCATAAAGATTGCTCGTAGGTGGACAAGGTGATCAGCTCGATGTAAAGAATGAGCAGGCAAATCATCGAGATAGGGTTGCACAATGTGCTTGATGTCATGAAATGCATAAGACATCGCCCGTTGAAAAGTGGCCCCGGCATTCTTAAGCCCAAAAGGTAACTTGCAATAAGCAAATGTCCCCCATGGACAAATGAATGCCGTTTTTGGTTGGTCGGCAGGTAGAATATTGATTTGATTATAGCCCGAGAAACCATCCATGAAGGAAAACATTTCACTTCCGGCACAATCATCAATAATTTGATCGATATAAGGCGTAGGATAGTTGTCTTTTGGACAAGCTCGATTTATATCCCTATAGTCGATACAGATTCTTATTGTTCCTTGTTTCTTATTGACCGGAACAATATTCGATACCCAATCCGTTAACGGGATCGGATAAATGAAACCTGCTTTCAACAGCTTTTCGACTTCTGCTTTAATCGCAGCCGCTTTTCGAGGGTGAATTTGACGCAACCGTTGCCGGACGGGTTTAGCATCCGGGTAGGTCTTTATTTCATGAACAACAATGGCAGGATCAATTCCCGGCATTTCCTCGTAAGACCAGGCAAACACGTCGCGGAATTCTTGGAATAGGGCCTTGTAAGTTTGGATTTCTTCTTCAGTACATGCGGCACCTATATGAATGTTTTCCTCGATTCCGGGCTTCACTGAAATATCAATGGGAATAGTACGAGAAATATTCCCTAAATTCAACTCTGAATCAGAATGTTTCGTTGGATCCTGAGCGTCTTTGACATATTCAGCGGTAAAGATAGATGAAAAATCATTTTCAAATGCATCATCCTTAGGTAAAAACGAAGATCTGTGATGGAGATCCTCCCATGGTAGATCATCTACACTTAGGATTTCGCGAAGTTGTTCGTCAGATGACACGACTTCGGGAAACGTTATCCGTTCTAAGGGTGAGGTGAAAAGTGACTCTTCACTGACCACATTCATTTGGTCGACTTCGGTTGAATGAAAGTCAGTAAAAGACATGAGAGCTTCATAAGCAATTTCATATGGACTCAAAGGCATAGCATCACCGAGTGAGTCTAGCTCAGAGTCAGATGGGACGAACCAAGGATCATCATAAATAATGTTTTCTGATGTAATCATATGAATGGTTGCAAACGAAGGATCTGCGCTGAGTGGAGGGAGAGGAAAAGTTCCCAGTAAACCGGAATCCTTAACTAAACCTACACCAACGTCCCTATAAGGGATTGTCGTCTTACCAACATGCTGGATACTCTCTGAAGAGGCTGGGTCGGATGAAAAGTATGTCAGCTGATCAATAGTCACGATCTTACCGTTATGTGGAAACTTAATTACTCTGAAGACCGATGAAACGACCGCTGTCATAGCATATGACCAACTTCGACCCAAAAGAAGGTTGTAGTCTAGAGGGGCATCAACCACTTCCACATCCAGACTAACGGTTTTACCTTCAACCCCTATAGGCAATTCTTGTAGAATACCAAACGGACGGAACCCACGGCCATCAAAGGCCTTAAGGATGGTGGGGGATTGGTTCAACGAAGGAGAACCAAGCGATCTCCAACATTGAATCGACATAATACACGTAGAAGCTCCCTCATCAATCACAGTCCGATGAATAGGCCTGTTTTTGACTATCACTGGAATTTGGAAAGCCATTTGATGGGGGAGACGTGGCGTACTATTTTCTAGATCAAAGATCATTAGGTTCGGGTCCTGAACATCGACAGCTCCGATAGCCGACAAAAGCAATTTCCGTTGTGCTGGGCATGATTGCAGCACTTCGAGTGCCGACATTGCTGAAGGTGAAACAGCTAAGTCCTCAACAATGTTGTAATTCTGGGCTGCTCTCGCATGTGGATTGAAAGCAGACCTTCGAAGTACACCCTTGGCGGGCGGCTTAATCACTAAGTCTGGGTTAGGTTTTTCGATCTGTAGTGGATCGGAACCAGGAGCTGAGGTTGATGGGTTAGAGTGAGAAGATTCTGCTTCCTTGCCATCAACAGGAGCCTTACTACCATAATCTTGCGATCGAGTCGCAATCCTCACATGAGACATCATCAAAATGGGTTCTTCACTGGCATTCGAAGAAGAACCTATCATCTTATTCTCCTGCTCTGGAAATGGATTCTTTAACACAGCAGGAGTGGGAGAACCTTTGACTATTTTTACAACCTCGGCCCGATGAGGGCAATCTCTCGTAAAATGATCCTCTTCACAAATAAGACAAGGATATCGAGGTTTGCGTTTTTCGTCATTGGTTTCCGACTTTTCAGTTTTCTCCTTTGGAGCCTTGTCTGCTTTAGCCTTCTTCTTTCCTTTCTTCTTTCCACCGTTTTTTGGTTTGGCCGTAGATGAGTCTACAGCGTGAATGTCGGCGGTGAGTTCAGGTAGCTAACTGGCTAAAGTTGTAAAAAGAGGCCCGTGGTAACTCAATGTACCACTTGGCCGCGAGACCAATGAGTGTACGTTGGAAAAGACGTAAGCGGATGGAATCATCTGAGATAGAATTCGAAGCACACCAAAGGTGGTAAGTCATCACATGATTGGACGGATCTTCTCCAGACTTACCTTCGAACTTGGGTATATCGCTGGGCAACTTATTTGGCATTGGCGGCCAGAACTGAAGATATTGAATTGGATCGTTCGTTAGGCGCGTCAAGTCGGGTAAATCCAAAGTTGCAATAAACGGTAACTGCCGGTTAGGATCTCTAAAACTCTGGGTCACAATACCAGCCCCAGGAGGAGGATATCCAGGATAACTAGGAACAGGAGTCGCATTTGGGATATTATATCCTCCTGGAAAACCAGGATTAACCGGACCGTACTGGGGTTGTTGAGGTTGTTGATAAGTGTACCCAGGATACGGTTGATACTGGTAAACCGGTTGTTGGACAGCTTGCCCAGGTTGGTACTGTCCCTGGTACGGAGGTTGAACAAATTGAGGTTGAGTAGTCACAACCGTACTTATACCAGGCTGACCTACAGGCATCTGGACCGTGGTTTGAATCGTAGATCCAGACAACGGTAAAGATGTCTGAGGTGTGGTAACAGGGACAGTAGAAACTGGAGCCGTCGATACTCCAGAAGTAAGTATGGTAGATGTAGCGATAGTTGCGGCAGCCGTTTGAGATGGAGTACTAGGTGCAATTGACGGCTGAGTAACTACCGAAGCTACAGAAGTTTGAACATTTGGCTGGACAGGTTGCGGTTGCTGGGTTGGACCAGAAACTACGGGTTGTCCAGCTTGAGGAACCATCTGTACACTTGGCTGCAACACCTGTTGACCCTGTGATGGATCCCACACTAACATTCCAGGGTACTGACCCGTAACAGGTTGAGGATACTGAGATCCATAACCAGATTGAGGGTAGGATTGATAATTGTAAGGTGCAGTTCCCATACTTGGAACATATGACTGACCTTGAGGCGGTTGATAACCTTGACTTGAGTATTGACCTTGAGGTTGATAACCTTGAGGTAAATACTGATACTGGGGTTGACCTTGACCTTGAGGTTGGTACCCTTGAGGTTGATAACCTTGGGGTTGATAACCTTGGGGTTGATACCCTTGAGGTTGCCATCCTTGGGGTTGCCATCCTTGAGGTTGATATTGATACTGAGGTTGACCTTGGGGTACATATTGAGGCTGAGGTTGACCTTGAGGCAAGTATTGCACCATAGGTACATACTGACTTTGAGGTTGCCCCCCAGACACGATTTGTGTACCTTGAGGTTGCCCCCCAGGCGTTAACTGCGGTTGCCCCCCAGGCGGTAATTGGCCACCTTGAGGTTGGGAAACGGGAACTGAACCTGACATCATGTAAATGTCTCCTACACCCAATGGTATATTACCACTGTTTCCAGCAAATAACCCATGATCAACGGGTTGAGGAGATGCCCCCGCAAAGGTACCAGAAAGTGACTGATACCCAGTGGGAACAGAAGGACCGCCGTGTAAAAAAGATTCAGGACTTTGTGTAAACACGGACGACTGACCAGACATATTTACAGGAGTATGAATACCTCCAGGTGGAAAAGGAGTACGAGGTGTAGAAAAACCGACTGAGTTGTCTAAAAAATTGGTTAACGCAAGGTACCAAGAAGTACTTCTAGGAGGACTGTAAAAGATGGATTCACGCTCCCTTAGATCAATAGTAAGTTGACCTTCAAGGTGAGAGACACCTATATCTTCTTCTGGAGCAAGTTCTTCTATAGCAATCAAACCAGAAGGTAGATTTTCGGTGATAATTCTTTCTATTCTCGGTGAATCAGGGACACTAGAAGTTGGAGTAACAGGTTCGGAAATTTCAGGTTCTTCGCCTGTTTCACTGGCAGATGAAAAACTACCAGCAAGCTCGGAAACTGTAACAGTTTCGGGATTGTAACCTGTTTCTAAACTTTGGTAATCTGGATGGACTACCAAGGAAGATTCTCCTTCTTCAGGTGAACCTACTCTACTGTCACTAGGAGGAGTTACAAGGACCTTTAACCCTTCGTACTGACCCGGAATGTCTTCAGAGATTCACCCCGCGATTTACGGAGTTTTCTTAACAAATCTATTCCGGTAACAATCTCAGGAGACTTGCCCCGAAGTTGACGGGACTGTCTCGGTAATTCCGCCACAATTAAAGATTTTTAACTACAACACACGAAAACAAAGTAAAAATTTCAAATCAAACCACCTAAAGTCTTCTAAAGAAGCAAACAAATTTGAAGCACACGCCTAAAGAATCTAGAGCGTCAAACCAAACACAAACAGTAGTCTTCCGGACCAAAAGCGCTAGTTGGTGATTAGGCCCAACCTCGCAGGATTCAGTACAGAAATGGCGGGTGGAACAGTTACCCCGGCAACCTGCTTAATGAATAGACCGGCACAAGTTCCTCCACTTTAACCGTCTCGAAGTGAAGTGAACCCCCCGGAAAATCCAAGTGAGTATAACCGACGTCTGCTCCAGGTACAGTGGGACCTTCCCTCCACCGTCACCTCGGTAGAAACCTAAAGATTATGGTCACTAAAGTTACCAATCACAACAATTACACCTGGGGGAACAGTCTAAACTCCGACAGCACGCAAGGGCAGAGTAACAAGCTCAATCCCCTTACCGGCTCCTTGACAATAATCCAAGGTTTACCGATAAGTGACCCCTGGCTCCTCGACAATGGTTAATCCGAGGTTTACCGTTTGTAATACGTACTGTCTGGCGTCGTTCCCAACGAGGGGGGAATGATCCCCTCACTGGTTCGGACACGAGCTCGTGCTTCTCCTTTAAGAGGAGCTTTCCCAGAGTGCAACTGAAACAATTGGATTTAATCTACTCAAGATAAACTATCTGTTTGGTTTTGTAGTCTTGGAGAGTTAAGTACTCACCTACTCCAAGACCCTAGCCTAAGCTATGTTGGTGTTTCAGAGCCCTAGAAAAATAAAAATTACTAGATTGATTTTAATTTAAGCGTTACTTTTAAGGTTGTTTCTTAAGTCAAAAGGTGATGGAAGTGAAACCAGTGGTGTGTTGACTCGACTCGAAACCACTACAAAATGCACCTAGGATGATTTACCCACTACTTTACTTTTTCGATGAATTGCTTAACTAAAAAGTTGAGAGAATGCAATCTTTATAAAAGCAACTTCTTAATTGAAGACAATCAAAGAAACAATTCGTTTGTCTTTTCCAAGCATAAAAACATGACCGCTCTTTACATGCACGAAAAAACTCTTTTCCTCTTTAAAAAACAAAAAGCTACTTGAAACAAGACTTTTAAAGAAGATGTTTTTGTATTTTTCTTTTATTAAAGCAAATAAATCTAATATAACCAAAAATCAATCTTAACAACTATTAAAATCTACGAAAATTCACTCATAAGCAAACTAAAAGGTAAATTTACTCTAAGCAATCTTAACGAGGCCAAAACCAACAATGATTATTCTAAGGTGTTTTACTTGATCACAATCAAATCAAGGACTAGCTTATTGCAGAACCAAAAACTAGTCAAAACAAAACTCTAATCTTTTTGTTCTTTTGTAAAATGGAAATCAACACTTTATAAACAAGTAATTCGAAATTTGACCCAAAACAACTTAAATGGCAAGCTGCTCACACAAGGAGACTTTACGACAGGCCCGACTTCTAAGAAGGCTGACTAACCAGAGAGATCTAAGGCTGGACAACTTTCTACCGTCAAAGTCACTACAAGACCTATCCAAAAATCAAACCCTAGGCCTAAACTTCGTTGAAATCCACTAAAACACTCAAAGCTCACAAAACAAGTTCAGGTGAAAATTCTTGACAGGGTACTAAAGGATCTGGGCAGAAAACACTAAGAAAAATCAAAATCTAAAAGCAATTAAAGCAAAAAATGGAATTTTCCTAAATTTTACAGGAAGACGCAGGCAACCCGTTATAACAGGTGCGGGCCCGCTCTGTGCAAACGGCAACAGCGCGTCCAAAGACGCACTGTGCAGTACTCAGAGGGTGCGTCCTTCTGGAAAAGTTAAGAAAAACCAAATCTAACTAAATCTAAAGCTAAGCCACCCAAATACTAATTCTCACAGTCAAAAACCAGAAAATAAAAATGATTTTCTCAGAGCAAAGTTCACACAAAGGAAAAGACTTTCTCATTAATGGATTCCCCAGTGGAGTCGCCAATTTGTCGTGGCGGAAAAAGTCGTTTGTGCGGACACAACTGACCTCCCTAGGAGTCTAAACTCTCTAGCGACAAACAAGACAAAATGGAGTGATCTTTCTCTAAATATACCTTTTAAAACATGAAAACTACAAGTGTTTAGGCTTACCTTATTCCAAAACGCTGTTGTTGTAGTCCGTCCTTGCCGATCCGGATGAGCTCCTCCTTCAAGTCAATTCCTGCAACCACAAACAATCAAACAATTACCAAGCACTTGCATTTCATATAATAAAACATATATTCAACATGCAGACCAAGGAACACATGAAATAACTCATTAACACAAGCTATTGAGAAAAATAAACCAGTTTGTATTAATAACGAAACAAAGAAACTCTTACAACCTGGCCTTGGTGTTGTGCAAGTCCTCCCAGGGTCCATCAAGGGTTTTCCTCTACTTTGACAAAGCTCACCCACTTCCAAGTAGAATCAAGCAAAGACAATCTCTCCTCACAAGGTTCTAAATGGGAGTCCTAATTCCTGCAGCATTTACCCAAAGAAAATGTATAGCTCCAACCTCTCCTCCCTCTGGCTCAATGTCTTTATTTATAGTGCTGTAAAGAGGTTATTCAGGTCCACCATCAATGGGATAATCCCCCTCTTTGGGTGGGATAGCTCCCTTATTGATGGGATAAGTTCCTCCTTAATAGGGATACATGAACCAACTGGAGGCGCATCCATTTCATCAAACCGACCTCTAGAAAGTTCTAGAAGTAACCACAAGTAACTTTTTTAAGATGAAACTCGCGCATTTTGCCTTTTACAGAAGGACGCACCTGTCCCTTAACATACAGAGCGTCCAAGGACGCAACTTTTGTGAACATTGTGAGCGTCCCCGCAGGTAAGGCTAGAGAGAACCTGCGACCCCAGAGATAAACACATTTTTTACAAGACTTTCTCTCTTCTTTGAGTTTGAGATGGATAGCAGAGGCATAAGACTTGCCTAAGAGGGTAGCATGACTGTTGATTTGAGCCATACTAACTGTAAGTAGTCATGGTGACATTTTTTAGTGTAACACTTCTCTCTTAGAGGTTCACTTAATTTCCCCCCGTAGTAGAAGAACCTTGATACATCAACAATCGAACATTCACAAGGCATACTAGCTTGCTCATTCGAAAGGACAATTGCGCTTCTCTCTTGTGCTGACAACTAAAGCCAAGGCATATCTTTAAGTAAACGACAATTAGGCAATATTACGGATGGGACTCCTACGCCAAACGGTGTGAGGTCTAGTTGGAGCCTTATATCAAGTAGATCCCCTATATGTTGACAGTTTCCAGCGATGTCAACACATGCAGAATTGTTAGTTTAAAATAATAATAAATAATAGTTAATGATATTAAGTTACCATGGATACATCAACACTAGCTTAGGATAACCTGACATTCTTGTTTAACACATTCGGAAACAAGTTAAATAAATTAGGAAAACCAACAAGGTCGTCACAACATATATTCAAATTAATTCTTTGTTCTAAGCTCATTCATTCCAAGTGCTAAACTATAAGCTCTAATAGTTCTATTGGGTGGAGCTCTAGATTTATCCCTACGGTGTATTACTGGCCCTCTAAGCCTAGTGTTTGAACGACAATTATGATATCACTTTGTAACACACCAAATCCCCTAATGTTATATTAGGGATGTGGGGCATAATTAGACCCAAATTTCAATGTTTATTATGAAGATGGGGTTACTAAAATTTCCTCTTTCTTGTGTCATATAAAATTATATTTCTAATACCATCATCATCTTCTGCTCATCCAGAGATTTTTAACATTATAATTTCATCTCATACTGAGATCTGATGTAAACTTATGCCCACTTCAAGTTCTTACCTTCTTGAGGCCACGTTAGAACCAAAAAATCCACATGATTTACACATGGTGGCACTTGGCCACACATTCTAGTCTACATCTGTTAATAGCTTGTCATATTGACACATTGCCATATTAACAATTCTATAAAATATCCATTGTTAAGATCTCTGGTGGTTCCATTTTTCCAATAAGTCGATAGGCCTGAAACTTAGATATGTCAATATGGTTGATTTCCTTCGATATGTTGATATTCAATATCCATCAATACCAAATACTATGATATTGTCAAATTCTTTGAAACTACAAATCTTTGCAAATTATGATAAGCCAATGGCCCATACGCAAATCATCATGCCACCTCATTTGTTTGACAGCCAATCATTGTTTCATATGTAGAGGACACTGATGTTCTAGACACATGGCAGTGCTAACGTGTATACCAGAGTATTAGATATTTTCCAAGGCACAACCCTCACGATGTATCGATATGTCAATATTTAGATATGAAAACTCAACATGCCCCATCATTATTGAACATCCAATCAACACCTAACACATGTTAGATGTTGATGTGTCCTATGCCATGTAGTAATTTTTTTTGTGTGCCATGTGGCAGTTAAATTCATCGAAGGACAAAAATTCCAAATCTAGGTGACACATGTCCTCCATTTAGCACCACTACATCATTAGATATAACATCATCCTTCAATATTTCACAATAATTTGGTGTCATATTTTACCATGTCTAGTTAATAAAATTATCATTATCAAGTAATGGTCTATCAACTAGAGTTGCACCATATCAGAGATTTCCCAAAAGGCATTTCTTCTATTCTTCCAGGGCTCGATATCCTGGTAAGCCTTCCTTCTACCTGACTCTTGGTCCTACTTCTTGTCAAGCCATGTGACTAAGGCGTAGGGACAAGACCTACCAAACTCCAAATTTCAATTAAAACCTAGAAATTTATGCCCAATTAGCTCTCACATCCATAACTCTTCAATAGATTTCAAAACAAACCAACACCCTGCCTCTACTCAGGGAACATCAAGCATCTTACTTCCAACATATACAAAATGGAGAGGTCTGTGTGCATGGTCTTCTCCTAAGAAAGAAGGTCCCCTCTGTTAGGGTCCTATAATTTATAGGATCTCAACGTGATTGAGTATTTTATCTCAGAAATATTATATTGTAAATAATTTTCAATCTGCAAATGATTTCCAAATAAAAGAAAAATAGAATAAAAATGAAAAGAGGGTATAAAAAAAGAAGGAAAACAAAAACATTGAAAAAAAGAATAAAAGATTGAACCCCACCAAAAGAAAGAAAAATAAAAAGAAATAATACTGAAAGTGTTGCAAATCTAAATGCCACTACTGATAGATAGTTCTCTTATCATTGATAAATAAAGGTTGTGTGTAGCTTGTTTAAAATGCCACAATGACTAGTTATTTGTTTAATCATACAGTATAATCATGGTTAAACATGTTTAAATTTCTGTAAATTAGACTAGAGAATAAATATTTTCCAAATAGTTTAATCTTGGTAAATCAGTAGTTAGGTAGAAAATGACATTGATTCAATTGTTTAATCTAAATCAATAGGAGAAATAAGTGATAGGATTTAGATAGTTTTTCATTTTTCATAAAAGAAAATAATATGGGTTTGCTAGTCTAAATGCACCCCTTTAGAAAATTAAATGTTAGTTTAGTCAAAGGGTAGGTATAAATAGTTGATTTTATAAATATGCTTATGTGCACTTTATTCTAAATTTTAATGACATTGTAAAAAGCAAAAAATTACGATGTGGATAAAATATTTGAAATATTTCATATGACAAACACTATCCTAAGTTCAAAAGAAAATGATAAAAAAGCGCATATGGACAAGAGGGTTTTGTTGTATATGGTTAAAGGAGGATATACTCAAAACTTTAGGATTTACTCATCTCCACGATCAACGACTCATATATCTTGTTGGCCCCTCCTCTCCATCCTATCTTTATCGCCACGGGGGGGGGTGTCTGAAAAGGCGATATTCTCCATTGGGCCCCATCCTAACGTGGCACTCTCTCCTTATTTCGCACCCCCCTTGCCATACCACTTACCACCCGCTACCCCCTCCGAAACCACCTTACCCTCATCCACGTGATCATGTCCCTACCCCGCTACCTCAACCACTAATCTCCCTCCACGTTGCATAGCCATTGCCCAATTAAATATGTTCCTGACAAAATTACTATTGGGCATTTAATTTGATCTCCCGGGTAACTGTTTAGCCTTTAACAGTCCCGCGCCACCTCCAACAGAACTTCCCATCTTTGCTTAAAAGCCCTGAACAATCTTCAATTGTTTCTTTCACTTCTCATTCTCCATAATTCCCAGGTTCTGAGAAGCAATCATTTTCGAAGCAGTTGCTGAACCAGATTAGATCAGAATTGACAACCCTCTATATCCTCCCCCTGACAACTCATTACCTAAAATTGTTCTCGATAATCTATCCTATCAATTACAGTTATCTTTCACTGATCTAATCATGCCTCCAAAGAGAAAAACCTAGGAGAAACCTGTCAATCCATTGATCCCTCCCTCCATATCTTTAGATCACTTTCCTTTAGCTGATAGAGATTATAGGACCTATTAGCACTCCAGGAAACTCTCCTAGGTTGCAGCTCGGAGATGCCTGGTAACATATATCTTCAATATTTTTCTCTGAACTATTGGAATGAAAGATGGGTTGGATCAAGCCAGATAACCATTTCAACTCTGTTTTTACTCAAGACATGCATGAACACCCTCATATTTACAAGGCTTTAGACCACTAATGCTCAATAGTTTGTAGATTTAATGAATGGATGGAGAATACTGACCATACCAGCAGATGCATACATAAACATAAATGAATGGCTAGCTACAGGCAGCAAATGAGAATACTGACTGTACCGACAGATGCATATATGAACACATATGAATGGCCAACTACAGGAAGTAAAAGAAGCTTGCAAATATAATTTATCAACGCAGAGATAAGATGACAGTTATCTGGCATTAGACACAGAAGAAACATGAACAACCTGTTCAAGTGCAAGCTTGGAACAAAAGAGAAAATGGACATTGAACATATAACAGTAAAAGAAGCTTATATTGCTAGAATGAAGATGAGAAGCTTGAGTAGCAAAGTCTCAATAGTCTCCAGAAGTTGAACCCTTGTTACATCTTGTTTTCAGCTATTTATAGCTTGTTTACAATGGTCCTGAGCCTTTTGAGGCTTCATGTGTCTTAATCTATCCCTCTGTCTTGTTTAACTGATTGATTCCCTCAATAGGCAGGCATGGCCCGACGGTTTTCCTCTTTTGACAAAGGAATAACCGCATTCAGATATTTTGGGTAGTTGTTGCATTGTCTAGGAGCTCTATCATGCCAGAGATGCCCCACAATCATTCTGTTTGTTTTCTGAGCTGTGCTGTCGATGCCCATGATTGCTTCTCGGCCTCTGTCTCCCGGAATTTATTTCCCGGCCTTTGTTTATGTGATAGAATGGGTCTTCGGGCCTTTTTTTCCTGGAATTTATTTCCTGGCCTTTGTTTATGTGATAGAATGGGTCTTCGGGCCTCTGTTATCTTCTAAATGCAAACGGGGACTGCCTTATGTTATAACGGAGAAATGATGCAACTGTGAGAAATCCTGCCAAACCTTCAACGTTTCAGACTTCAAGAGTCCTTAAACATGGCATATATATCAATCGGGTCCGCCCTTTGGGTCGCTGTCGCCTATCACAGATGGCATGGTCCCTTTGTTCCCTTTGTTCCTTTTGTTCCTTGAAATATTTGAAAAAACACGAGAAATACATGAAAAAGGCCTCCCTCCGGACTTCAAATATTATAGATTTCATTCCCGAACCCTTTCGGGTCCGAGCTTCATCGCTATCGGTGCTATCGAGTTCCCCTTTGTATTTCAAATAACGAAATACATTGAAATGCATCGAAAATGGGCTTTGGCGGACGTGAAAGATTACACATCTTGCTTCTGAAACCCATCGGGTCCAGGTCTTATCGCATCGCGCACATATATATGTAAAGGCCGTGCCCCTTGGTTTTCCCAATTGCGATCCACCGATGCGATGTGGGCTGTCGATCTGCGCGTGCAATCAACGGTCCATGTTGAATCACCGATCGCAATTGCTCATTGCATACTGTCTGCGTCGATAACCTCTGACTCGCCTCCCCGACTGCGATCTGCCGATGCGATGTGGGCCATCGATCTGATCGCGCGATCGACGGTCCTTGTTTAATCGCTAATCACCATTGCCCTCGCCCCTTGGTTTCCGCCGATTGCGATCTGTCGATGCAATGTGCCGACCCGATCATCAGCGATCACTGATCGACGATCTCTTGCACCTATTGCCGCTGCCTGCATGTGCCGATCAGATCCACTGATGCGATCCACCGATTAGATATGGACCATTGATCGACCAGATCGAACGACTGTCGTGCATTTGGACTGTTAAGCCTACGATTTTGCTTTTTTCATGGTTTTGAAGTGTTTTTGCCTCCCGATAGTGTATTTCCGCCCTTCCAAGGGCTCTCCTCTTGCGATGGTTTTGACTTTGAATGATCCTTAAGAGGATTTTGGAGACTTTGGGGCATATTTGGATCCATTTTTTGGGCCATTTGCCAACAAGGCTAACACTGGCTCCTTCTGGGGATGAAAGCCTCCCTGTGAGGTTTCAAGAACTGCAGACCAATGCCTTCATACAAAACAAGCTTAAAAACATTGCCTAGTATTCCATTGGGCATGGAGTCTAATTAAGTCTACGCTAAAAAATATAAAAGAACATGCTTACAATCATTAAGGCTCGAAAACCTTAAACAACATAAATCTTCGAAAACTGGCCATCTATTGGACCATCAAAACTGTTTCTCCTCCTCTTGGCCGGCCTATCAGTCGGTTCATCAAAAATCTGCAAAATTGGGTTGATTTGATCCTCTACCTCAAAGAGTTTAGGGCATTTGACCTTATCAGGTAGAGAAGGTTTGTATTTCGCCCCCTCTTTGTATGCTCTCATCCTTGGATGTTCTTCGTGGAAGCCTTTGTATGCCTGCTGAATAACAATGGCTGCTGCGTACTTGACTATGTCATTTGTGGCCTGCATAATTAATATAAATGGTGAATCGATGCATTCTTGTGTGTGGGACACAAAGACTTCACCTGCTTCCGTAGCTCTCTTAGAACAATCCACATCCAAGGAGGTGTCCCAAAACTGTGCACCCTCTTCCTCTGTGATTTGGCAAACTGCCCTTTCAAGCTATGTGGAGGCCAACTGGGTAGGCTTTGGAATATCAAGACTGAGATTATCCATATCAGCCTTGGGAATTGAATTATGGCTTGCTCTAGTGCCTAATGGGCAATTATGAGGGATTGTCACTTGGACAGACAGAGAAGCATAAGATGATGGGAAACTGACTTCACCCTTTTTGATCACTGGGCTGGGGATAATAGCAGGTTTTCCAGTTTGTAGATCTGCATAGTCATTAGAAGATGGGATGGCTTTAGGCTCAGATTCTTCGGGGATGGTAGGATCTACTGCTAGCTGCTTCTGTTGATAAGCTTGTTGTTCTGCAGGGACAACAAACTCACGAGCAGTGCCTTTGGATAATGACTCTTCATAGGCAGCTCTGGTTGAGAAAGGGGCACTGCCCTTATCTTCCAAACCATGGACCTCCTCCTCTTCTTCGAACTGCTCTTCTTCCATGACTATATTCTGAAAAAGGGTTTTCACCCTTTGGTCTTCGTTTGCATTTTTGTTTTCTTGCAAAAACTGCAACTGCTCCTTTGCTCCTCTATATAGATTTGGATTTGGAAGAGCAAAGGTACTAGGAGCTCCTGCTTCCTCAGAATGCTGCTCAGCCTTTAATTTGGAAACTTCAGAGGTTAATGAATCTATCATCCTGGCCAAATTATCAATCTTAAGCTCTGAGGATGATGAGGACTCACCCCTCTGTCTTCTCCTTTCAGCATCTCCTTCGAGTCTTTCTGCAACCATGATGTTTGATTCTACTTCAAAGGCTACATCTTGCATACCAGCTGAAGAATCACATCTTCTTTCCCTGAGTAACAGAATCGAAGGAATTGGCATAAGTGATCATAGCAGAAGTAGGGGTAGGTTTCACTTCATATGGTATTCTGCTGTACATATGATTGAACCTCTTGTTGAAATCAGACAGCAGCTCACCATTCTCCCTCTGCAAGTTCCCAAATTCAGTATGATAGTAGAGCAGATCTTTATTATCCCCCCAATGCTTTAGGAACACATCATCTAAGGCCTCAATGTCTGCTATAGACCTAGGGGTTAATTCTCTGAACCATTTTCTAGCTTCTCCATCTAGGCTTTGGACAAAAACCCTCATCCACACATCATCTTCATTAATATCTAGGTTATCAACATAGCTATAAAAGGACTCTAGATGTTCTTCAGCTGATACTCCCTCTGTACCAGTAAACTTAGGCATGTATTTATGATATTCTCCTGCAGGCATGGCATTCAAAGGGACAGGCAAGACCAGGGGTCCATACCTAGCAGCTATGATTCTTTCCATCTTTGTAGGTGCTTGCTGGCCTGCCATGACTGGGGTATGTGAAAGGATACTGGTAGATTGAGCGGTATGAAGCAATGCAATGGTTGACAGAGACAAAGGAATGTGATGGACTGTATGGGATGCTTTCTTTGGATTGAGATTCAGAGGGGAACAAAATGAACAAGGAGCTTTATGAATCTCTGAAGGTGATTCTTCTCTAGCAGTACTAGGCTCTAGCCCTTCAAATTGTACATTCTCAACTATAACCTTCTCTTGCAGAGATACATAAGATTTCTAAGGCTTACCTGATCCTGATGCTCCTTTCTGCAAAGTTTTCTTTGTCTTAACAATCTTCTCAGGGTCAGGCACTGGAACAGCTGGTGATTTCTGAGGATTTCTTCGGGTATGCCTCACAAACTGAGCTAGGACTATGATGTGGAGTCACCAAAGGTTGGTCTTCCTCCAGTGGAGTCGCCAGATAGATGATTACAACTAGAAATGTGCCCAGACTTTGTCTATCATCAAAATCTGGAACTGTGTCGTTTTCCCAGGGAAGCTGAGCTTCAATCTCCTCTCCCCAGCAACGGCTCCATTAATGTTAGCACTCTAGGAAACTCTCCTAGGTTGCAGCTCGGAGATGCCTGGTAACATATAATCTTCAATATTTTTCTCTGAACTATTGGAATGAAAGATGGTTTGGATCAAGCCAGATAACCATTTCAACTCTGTTTTTACTCAAGACATGCATGAACACCCTCAACTTTACAAGGCTTTAGACCACTAATGCTCAATAGTTTGTAGATTTAATGAATGGATGGAGAATACTGACCATACCAGTAGATGCATACATAAACATAAATGAATGGCTAACTACAGGCAACAAATGAGAATAATGACTGTACCGGCAGATGCATATATGAACACATATGACTACAAGAAGTAAAAGAAGCTTGCAAATCTAATTTATCAACGCAGAGATAAGATGACAGTTATCTGGCATTAGACACATAAGAAACATGAACAACCTGTTCAAGTGCAAGCTTGTAACAGAAGAGAAAATGGACATTGAACATATAACAGTAAAAGAAGCTTATATTGCTAGAATGAAGATGAGAAGCTTGAGTAGCAAAGTCTCAATAGTCTCCAGAAGTTGAACCCTTGTTACATCTTGTTTTCAGCTATTTATAGCTTGTTTACAATGGTCCTGAGCCTTTTGAGGCTTCAGGTGTCTTAATCTATCCCTCTGTCTTGTTTAACTGATTGATTCCCTCAATAGGCAGGCATGGCCCGACAGTTTTCCTCTTTTGACAAAGGAATAACTGCATTCAGATATTTTGGGTAGTTGCTGCACTGTCTAGGAGCTCTACCGTGCCAGAGATGCCCCACAATCATTCTGTTTGTTTGCTGAGCTGTGCTGTCGATGCCCATGATTGCTTCTCGGCCTTTGTCTCCCGGAATTTATTTCCCGACCTTTGTTTATGTGATAGAATGGGTCTTCGGGCCTCTGTTTCCTGGAATTTATTTCCCGGCCTTTGTTTATGTGATAGAATGGGTCTTCAGGCCTGTGTTATCTTCTAAATGCAAACGGGGACTGCTTTCTGTTATAACGGAGAAATGATGCAACTGTGAGAATCCTGCCAAACCTTCAACGTTTCTGACTTCAAGAGTCCTTAAACATGGCATATATATCTATCGGGTCTGCCCTTTGGGTCGCTGTCGCCTATCGTAGATGGCATGGTCCCTTTGTTCCCTTTGTTCCTTTTGTTCCTTGAAATATTTGAAAAAACACGGGAAATACATGAAAGAGGCCTACCTCCAGACTTCAAATATTATAGATTTCATTCCCGAACCCTTTCAGGTCTGTGCTTCATCGCTATCGAAGCTACTGAGTTCCCCTTTGTATTTCATTATATAAAAAAATACATTGAAAATGCATTGAAAATGGGCTTTGGCGGACGTGAAAGATTATACATCTTGCTTCTGAAACCCATCGGGTCCGGGTCTTATCGCATCGCACACATATATATGTAAAGGTTGTGCCCCTTGGTTTTTCCAATTGCGATCCACTGATGCGATGTGGGCTGTCAATCTGCGCGCGCAATCGACGGTCCACGTTGAATCGCCGATTGCGATTGCTCATTGCATACTGTCTGCGTCGATAACCTTTGACTCACCTCCCCGACTGCGATCCAACGATGCGATGTGGGCTGTCGATCTGATCGCGCGATCAACGGTACTCGTTTAATCACCGATCACTGTTGCCCTCGCCCCTTGGTTTCCGCCGATTGTGATCCACCGATGTGATGTGCCGACCCGATCATCGGCGATCGTTGATCGGCGATGTCTTGCACCTATTGCCGCTGCCTGCCTATGCCGATCAGATCTACCAATGTGATCCGCCGATTAGATTTGGAC
Source organism: Pinus tabuliformis (assembly GCA_031772625.1). Classification (NCBI taxonomy): domain Eukaryota; kingdom Viridiplantae; phylum Streptophyta; class Pinopsida; order Pinales; family Pinaceae; genus Pinus; species Pinus tabuliformis. The sequence goes on along the minus strand of CM062820.1, from coordinate 1,580,342,580 downwards.
CATTGATCGGCTAGATCGAACGACTGTCGTGCATTTGGACTGTTAAGCCTGCAATTTTGGTTTTTTCATGGTTTTGGAGTGTTTTTGCCTCCCGATAGTGTATTTCCGCCCTTCCAAGGGCTCTCCTCTTGCGATGGTTTTGACTTTGAATGATCCTTAAGAGGATTTTGGAGACTTTAGGGCATATTTGGATCCATTTTTTGGGCCATTTGCCAACAAGGCTAACAGGACTAGTGAAACATAATGCGATTGTGAATTTTTGGAGCTCTACTGTTGGCTGAAAGATAAACATGTCAACAAAACTGATGTAATTGGACTATGGGAGTCCAATCTTCCTCATTATATTTTCCCTCTGAGCTTCCATGACACTGAATTCACCAGAAAATGCCAACCTGTTATATTCCCAGCCAAAGAGTTGTTATTACCCCATCTGGTGACATCCTGTTTACTGTTACTGCCCAATCTATAAACCAAATGATGTTAACCCCCTATATGGAAAACAATGCCCCATTTTCCTTTGAAACCCTCACCCAGCTCTATCAGAAGCTTGATTTTGCTACCAGGGCCAAGATTTTTGAGATCTTCTTACCTGAAAATGCCCAATTACCAAAGAAGAATCCTCCATACCCTTCCTCAATCTTCCTTGATCAAGCTAAACATATTATAACCATAATTTCATATATTTTGGGTTATTATTATGATCAGTGGGTAGATGAACCCATTCTAGGCTTCCTTTCTATTTTTTCCATAGACAACAAACCATCCATTTTGTTTAATTTCAGTCAATTCTTGGCTGATAACATTCATGAACAGTTTCTGAAATTTCCAACAGAGCAGGTGTTTAATTACACTTCCATTTTAATCTACATGTTTCTTTATTATCAAGTAGACAGGTTCAGTTTTGCAATGCAGAAGCTAGATGATGAGGGAAACCAACAGCTTGTGATATTTTGGACTTCATTGGTCATGAAAGAGCAACAATAATTATCATAGAAATAGTTCATTGAAGAGTTTCTCCACCCAGCTGTGCATGTTTTAAATAGTTCTACATAGCCCAGAATCAATGAAGACATCAAAAGGGTTTTCCATTTGACAGATCAGGCCAAGACTGGAGATTGGTATCTATACCAAAAATATACAGAAATTCGATTTTATGGATGCGAATTGGCACCATACAAACTGCAAAATACCTCCCCATGAGGATTTTTTCCCTGGAATACATACGACAAATGTTAAATTCAGATGATATTCACTTTGTGGTGGCAAAGAAGAAGTCATAGTTTCACATAAAGACACAGGTGGGCCCAATCATATGCAATACTAGGACAACAAAAGAAGAGGCAAACAAAATGCTTAAAGAGATGAAATTCAGCCTGAGTTTTACATGGTCTTATGACCCTTGGGGTATCATTTCCAAGTTGAGAGTAGAAAACAAAACTACTCCCTATATTCATAACTCAAGACCTGAGATAGAAAAGTATGCAAATCAGTTAGAGTGGGTAGAGAATACTTTGCAGGAAGTTAAAGAACAACTGTTTTCTACTTCAAGTTTACATACTCCCACTCCTCAGGAGAAAACAAGTAAAAGACACAGAGAGGAGGGATCATCATCAACAATAGGTAGTGAAGCCAAAGAGTTCAGGATCAATTATAGGAAGGGAAAAAGTGACTCCTAGAATAGATTTTGAAAAGGAGACAGAAGATCGTGCTACCGTCATAATTGCAGATTCACCACCTACAAGCAACAAATTTGTTACATCTCCTATTGGAACTTCAACATCACAAGGTCAGAAGGAAATATAGATATCTTCTCAATATGTCCAAGGAGAGAAGGAAAATATTGTTTTTGACAGGTACCGAGAGATTAAACTTAAGAATGAGATTCTTAAGAACAATACCTACAATTAGTTTTGGAAGCAGGCCTCTAGCTCACATAGTAGATTGTTATCATCTTTTGATACAAAGTAGGGAAAGATGTAGATGGCCTTCCTCGAGGCCCAAATTCCACATCCAAAAACATCAACAGATTATAATAGTACTACATTTGAGTTCAACACCAAATATATCCATCCCATTGATCAAATGGAGATGCATAAGCAGACTAGTGAGATGATTTCTTCTACATTAACTAATACTACCATGTCATTGTCTAAGTTGTAGGTTTCATATGCCAACATTCAGTCCCAGTTGAAAATGGAAAAGGTATCCTCCTTAGCAAAGGATAATAGGATCAAATCTTTGGAATATTTGGTAGTCAAGATAGGATATGATCCTAAAGATATAAATGTTGCAGAGGAGATCATCAAGAAGAAAAATATGGATATTGCAGCATTGAGAAAATAGTTGAAGTTGCCATCCACAAAGGATCCCTTGACTAAAGACATTGAAGAAAATGAGACACAAAAGGCCGAGAAAATGAGACACAAAAGGCCGACATGATGAAGCTAATCATAGAGAAGAATATACAGATTAGACAGATGGAGGTAGAAATGGAAAAAATGATCAAGGAGAAGGAACAAAGTCAGAAGATGGCCATAGTCCCCCTGGATGCCATACCCATCACTCAGCTCCCAGCAACAAGAACAACAACTGCAGCTACTTCTTCCACTCAAACTACAAGTGTTGAACAAGTGACAAAAACATTGGAGAATATGTCAATCCAGTCAGAAGAGATCAAGACATTGCAGGGGAAGCTCAAAGCTCTGCAAGAACAGAAAGCCAGAACTGAAGCCTCTCATATGGCTGAAGTGTAGAAATCACAAAGACTGTTGGAGAGATTGCAGAAGGTGGAAAAGGATACATCAATTGGTCAGACCTTGGCCCAAGCCAAGGAAACCATTTGGATGGGTATTCTGGACTCTATGAATGAGATTTGGCCATGTATCCAAATCATTTTTGAATAGAAAGAATTGATAGAAAAGGCCACAGAAACCATTGTTCAGGTAAGGGAAAATTTGGGAGATATGCCCACAAAAGCCTCCAATATCATCAGATTCCTGAATTTGAAGACTAAATATGAACTTGAAGAATTAGGAATTAGTGACAGGACTGCTACCATCTTGGAAGTCAAGAAAGTTTTGACTAAAAGAAACCTCATTGATCAATTGGAAGAAAGGTGTGAGACACTAGAGTTGGGAGTGAACAGGTTTTGCAACAGAATTGAAGCATTAATCCAGAAAGGGCTGCCCAACATATATGTGATTAATGATAAATTAATCACTCAAGAAGATTATGTTCTGAAGATGAAGGAAGTGGCCAGAAGCAGTGTCAAGTTCAATGGCATAAAAGGTAGTATGATAGCAAGAGCATTCTTAGAAACTATGGAAAATGACTTCTATATCCAGAATGAAGTAAAACATGTTTTTATAGTAAAGCCAACTTTTGCAAAGTATACTGAGGTTGATGAGATTTACTGAAGGGTAATTAAATTAACCATTCCAGATGAGAAAATGTGGGAGGAATTATGTGATTTACTGGATTAAAAGTAATTCAGATGCAATAAAAACAACAACTAGCACAACAACCAACACAACAGACAACACATCAACGCAACACAGTTTTGAGGCTGATTCATCAATCGAATCCACCAAAACAGAGCCACCTCTTCATGCTACTGTCTATGTTGCCTATTTTTCTGCCAAAGATAAATTTTATTGTTTAGAATAATACTACTAATACATTGTCAATTGAGACATTGATTTTGTAATTATTTGTATAAATACTTCACTGTTTGAAGTATTAAGGGTTGATTGTTGAATATAATTTCCTTTGCAAATTGTAATTTTTTGAAGTTGCTAGAAGCATCAATAATATAGGGACATTTTCACATGATTCATGTGGTGTACGAAATGGTGATGTTTTTCTTCAGTTTATGTGTTTCATCATTGTCTCCTTTCTCTGTTATTTCTGAAAAGCTTAATTACATAACAAAAACTATTATGAATAGGATATTTTATTTAGAGCACCCTATTCTGGCTTTTAGTAATTTATATGTTTTTTGCTGAAATCAGATTAAGGATTCCTTCATTGCTCCTTAGTTTCTACTAATCTTACATTTCTTCTGTTTCATAATTCATTTAAAATTCTGAAAGATCCAGCTAGTGCAACCTAGCTTGCCCTGTGAAACTCCAAAATTTGATGCAGATCCAGTTAATCTTTAGACTCCATAGCCCAATGGAATTATAACAATTTAATCAACCAAACAATCCAATAAAAAAATCAGTGCAGTAATAACTAGCCTAAAATTCACATAAAACATAGCTAAATTTTACAGAGAGATCCCTCTCTGAAGTTGGTAGGGCTAGATTCCATCTTCCAAAGTGGTTTTGATGTTGTCCTATGTGTTTACTCCCTCAACCTCAAAAATACAGAACGACAACACCCTCAAATAGAGAGGGACTCCCAATACTTCTCATTTAGATTAAGGGGAGTAGTCCCATATGCTCTATTTCACCACTAGTTTGGTAAGGACCATCTTTATTGCAACATACTTAAACAACTTGAACATTTATACTAGTCACGCATGTTTTGCTTCAGCATTATAGTAGACACAATAATTCAATGTGACAAATTTCATGAAACAAGAACTAAATGTAGTAATTACAACTAAGGTTATCTTCCCCATTCATGAACATACAACACATAGTGATCTTAATTAACATAAGCGAAATACTTTCATTTCATATAACATTCATATTCATAAATGAATGCATATCAACATTCAAGCGAGCCATATTAATTACTCAACGCACTGATCACACATATTCAATATGACAATGAAACAACTTTTAGCCTATAATGCATACATATATAGTGAGTTATAGCATAGTACATAGACATGAAGCAATGAACAACGTATACACTTCATTTACAAGGAAGGAATACACTTATCCATTCCACTTGAATATGTTTTAAATTGAAGAGGGGAAACCACTCTCCATCCACCCATAGGCACAAATACACTACAAGTTTCTTGCAGTTTTCCACCGTCGAGTTAGATCCAATATATGAAATGTGACTCACTTAGGAAAATTCAATAAGAATTTAACTTAGGGCAAGGAGTATGAAGGCAATTCTCCTTCACTAGCAGGGAAGAGGAATTCGACATAGAAAAATATGCCCATTGAAGGCTTACACAACACAAAATGAAATACTTTCACCACTCCCTACAGTCACTCTACGATTCTGCTTCTATTTAGTGCTTAATGTTCACAAACATAACCAAACAATTGAGTTCCTCTTGGTCCATGTGACTCAGTTTGAAGCCATCCCCTACGATTTCCTCAACTAACACAATTTAAAGCATGGAATCTATGGTATAACTTCCAAACATAGGCTTACTGTTCACGTATTCAAGAGGGAATTACATGTCACTACCACTCTATGGCACAAAAACAGTTCTCATGTGCTATCAATCACAATATCCCCAATGCTCGACCTCCAAATGGTTCCCTTGGCTAGAATTTCTTTACTTTTCCTTCCAAGTGCTATCTCATGTATGAGAGTTCTGGGGTCTCTTCTTGGGCTGCAAAGTCAACTAGGACTCTGTCGTATGGTATGTAGCCCATGCTTAGGAAGTGCAATACCTTCTCCCCCATTTCTCTCATAACTATTTGGTAGTTGGAAGATTAACTAGAACATAAAGGGTCATAAACTTAATTTCAAGAAAGATAGGAAACTTTAGAATTGATCTAGGGGATCAAAAATATGCTCAAAAATGAAAGAGCTCAAAATATCCTAAAACCACATCAAATTGTGTATCATGTTTTTCTCATTCCAACGATGCTTGAATCACCTCAATATGACACTACATGAGGAAGTTAACGCGTTTTGAAGTTTTTGGAAAACAACTAAAAAAGTCAACTTGCAGGGTTGATTGGGTAGCGTACAGATGCCACATGGAAGTCCATATGATGAAATCATGATGACATCATCAGCTGAACGAGTGTATAGACTGGACAAGTGGCCTTTTGTTGAGCTTACACCTGGAATCTAATGGTTGGACAATGGAAAGTGAATGTGGTTTGGACAAGTGGGCCAATAGTTGGGCAACACGTGGCCCACTCTAATAGTGCCACATGGCACCCTGGATTGGACAAAAATTGGTTAGCCTCTATGGGTATCGAACACAAGGCCTCTAGCTTATGAAACCACCACCTGACCAATCGGGCTACAAAGGTGCTCATGAAACCATGTTGGAAAACTTATATTTAAGTTTTATAACATGGGAGGTTGGCATATAAATTATTGGGCCGGTGGGTTGAACCCCTGAATGGACCAACCAAAATTCTTAATGGTCGCACACTAGCCACGACGTCGGGCACATGGTTTGTTATACCACTGTCACGCCCTCCCTATTAAACTTAATCATCAGTGGGTGGCTATAAAAGGGCGGGGTCGATCACATGACCCCCGCCATGTTTTTAAACAAACAACGCAATAACCGGTGGGTGAGGAGAACCAAACCCATGAATAACACTAAAATAAGCACCCACTAGTTGGGCTATCACAATTTTTTGCCTAATTTTTGCAGAGAAGGCATTTTTTTTAGAATAGTTAACATGAAGATTTGGAAAAATAGGCCTATCTTGGCCATTTTTGAGCCTTTTTTATCCCAAGAAGAGCCTAGATAGGAGTTTTTGGGCATTCTGGATGCAATGAAAAATGTTATTTTTATAATTTGAGCATTTTATGTTGATGTATTTGAACATTTGAGCATACAATATAAAGGGCTACCATTGGAAGTTGGCCCCGAAGATGTAGCCTAGGAAGGGTGAACTCTGCCATCAATTTGTTGTGTTTTGATGCTACTTATTGTCCATTTTAACTATTTAAAATCTGCAAAATTTACTTTAGTTTGTGTGATTTTTCAGTCACGATCTATTACCTAAAAGACATAAACTAGCTTGCAAAACATTTAATGAAAATTTTAGTTTTTAATTTCAAATGAATTTGGTATTAGAGCATGGTTTTTCTAAAGGTTTGACATAATTTTCAAGTGTTTTTTTTTAAATGTTTACAAGGTCTAAATTGAGAAGAGGAGAAGGAGTGCTTGAAGAACCAAACCCTCAAATATTCTTAAGGTGGCCACAAGCTCCAAAAGTCATGGTACATGAAGAAGGAGAAGAACTGATGTTTGAGGATGAGAGAGCTCTTAGAAAGGATTTCTACAATATGTCTGAGATGTTGAAAGTGTTGTACAATAAGAGAACAATAAGGTTGCAAGGAGAAAATTATAATCAACCAAAAGGTAATGGTGGTGATGGAATAAAGACTCCACCTCCACCTCCTCCTTCACCTCCTTCATCCCATAGACCTACTATTCCTCCATCTCCAAAAGGACATGCTAAGTCTCCTTTGATTAAGCTGGATGTCAAGTTTGAATTTCCTATGTACAATGGGGAATTAAATACTGAAAATTTGGATAATTGTGTTTGTAAAATTGAAGTCTATTGCAGGATTCAAAATATTGCTGATGATTTCACAAAGATCCAACTTACTTCTCTTCATTTGGAAGGTTCAACTCTCATCTAGTGGGAGGCCAGAACTCAAGAAGATTTGAAGAGAACTAGTAAAATTATCTCTTCTTGGAATGATTTTATAGTGCATTAAGAAGGAAATTTTATCCATTAGCTTACATGCAAACATAAATTATGGATTGGAAAATTTTTAGACAAGCTAAGGGTCAAAGTGTCAAAAGTTACACACAATAATTTAGAAGAAGAGATTTAATCTTGGGTGTTGATTTAACTTCACAAGATACTCTCCTTAAGTATATAGGTGGATAACATAGTTATTTGAGACATACTAATGTTTAATCCCACTAATCGAGATGAATTATGTGTTCAGGCAACTTATTTAGAATAAAGAGGCAAGAATGTTCCTCAAGAGATGAGTAAGAAACCTTCTAAATATAGAGACAAATGAAAGGGGAAGTTTAAAGGAAAAGGAAAAACTAATGCTACTATCAAGAAAGAGGGAGAGAAACTTACCTGTAGATATTGTTCAAAATATGGCCATGATGAATACCACTATTGGAAATTGCATCCAAAACTAAGACCAAAGAAGTTCAATAACAAGGGAAAACAAAAGACTTCTGCTACAACTCAAAAAGATCTAGGATTCAATTTAAGTGATAAAACCAAAATCACAACCATGGGAGTGAAAGGTATAACTTATAATGCAAGTAATAGTTCCTCGAGTAAGCCTATTGAATCCAAAAATTACTAAGAAAGAAGTGAGTTTTTCCATACTAGAGTCATTAGAAAACATACAAAGGTTGATAAATTATTTGATAGTGGATTCCAAGTCAATCTTATCTCTAAAGCAATTGTCAAGAAACTTAATTTAGAGACTACACCTCATACAAAACCTTACCCTTTCGGTTGGGTATGTGATGGTGCCAAATTACAAGTGAAAAGAAAATGTAAACTCAAATTTTCCAGCACTACTAAGGGAGAGCTTGATGTTCTATCACTTGATATTTGCGAGATTGTTTTGGGGAATCCATACTTGTATGACTGAAAAATGTTCTATCATCACGAGAAAAAAAATCATCTTTTTAAAGATGGAGTTGAGTATATGTTAGACCACATCACAAGAAGATGAACTTATCTCTTGTTAGTGATGAGCAGATGAAAATGGTTGTAAATTCTAGTAAGAATTTTGTGTTGTTGATGATTAAAGCTAAAGATACCACTGAATCTAAAGCTTTCACAGGATGTGATTCTAAAATCAAGCATGAATTGGTTGAAGTTGTTAACACTTATGACAAGATGTTTTAGGAACCTGAAGGGTTACCTCCAAAAAGAGGAATCCAACATGAGATTCAATTGCAGCAGGATGCACCACTTCTAAATATTGGCATGTATAGAATGTTAGTTTTGGAGAATGAATAAATTAAGAAGCAAATTCAAGAGTTGCTTGAAAAAGGGGTCATCAAGATTAGTACATCTCCTTCTCAATCTCCTATTGTTTTGGTTTCAAAGAAATATGGAACATGGTGAATGTGTGTGGATTTCTGAACTTTGAACAAGATCAAGGTAAATAATTGCTATCCTCTTCCTCGCATTGATGATTTGCTAGATCAGTTAAAGGAGGTTGTTTATTTTACTACTTTAGATTTGAGAAGCGATTATCATCAGATAAAGATCGTTGAAGATGATATTTGGAAAAAAAATTTCAAGACAAAACAAGGTTTGTTTGAATGGTTAGTTATGTCATTTGGGCTTTGCAATGCACCTTGCACATTCATGAGAGTTATGAATGATGTATTGCGATGATTCCTTGATGAGGTTTTCATAGTCTACTTATATGATATTCTGATTTTCAGTAAAACTCATGGAGAGCATGTCAAGCATGTGAAGCAAGTTTTAGATGTATTAAAAAAGGAAAAGTTGTATTTGAAGATGTTTAAATGTGAATTTGGGAAAACCTCTTTGGTGTATTTGGGTCATATTTTAGGAGGGTCTATATTGAAGATTGATCCCTCCAAAGTTGATGTTATTGTGAATTGGCCTAAAACCAACAATGTAATAGAAGTTAGGAGTTTTTGGGAGCAACCCAATATTGGAGAAAATTTATCGCTAACTTCTCATTTATTGCAACACCATTACATGATTTGAAAAGTGTGAAACAAATCTTTCAGCGGGGAGGCAAGCAACTAAAGCCTTTGACACTTTGAAAGAGAAAATTGGTACAATACCAGTTCTATCACTTCCAGATCTTAAGCATCCATTTGAAATCCAAATCGATGCAAGGGAATATGCTATGGGAGCAGTTTTGATGCAGCATGGTAAGCCAATATGTTATCATTCTGAAACCTTTACCAAGGTAGTAATTAGTTATATAACTTATGATAAATAGTTGTGTGATTTGGTACAAAGCATGGAGAAATGGAAGCATTATTTGATGGGCAAAGAAATGATTATTCATACTATCCATCAACCTTTGAAATATTTATAATCACAAACCAAGTTACAACAAGCTAAACATTTCAGATGGATGGGATTCCTACAACAATTTCATTTGGTAATTAGGCATAAGAAAGGTATATACAACAGAGTTATATATATGTTATCAAGGCCTATTGCTAATGCATATATTATTCTTAAGATTAACTCAATCATGCATGAAAGTTATATTGAACAATATGCTCAAGATGAAGATTTTAAATATGTTTATGAGACTTTGAGTCAAGGAAATTGATGAGCCCCAGTATTGCAACAAGGATGCTGTAAATCCTAGGGTGACCAAATTTACTTTATCAACCTAGGGTTCGTACAAACTTGGAGGTGACAGTGCTATATGCACAACATATGCAACAATCTACTCTTGTCACTTCTCAACTGGGGTGATAGACCACTAGGGTTTTTCAAACCAATCTTCTATTGACTAGAAGGAGATTGACTATTGACAGTGAATGTAAATCTATCTTTAATGTAAAAAGTAAATTCTTTCCTATGTTAAGGAAATGAAAGTGCTGAATAGAAAGTGCTATGAAAATGACATGAAATCACCTAGCTAGGAATTAACACACATTGCTTGCAAAAGAGACCTAATTTAACCTTGCATTCTACCATCTAGTTATCTAGACTAAGTAGGTATGGAAATGATCCTAATATTGTTAAGACTGATATATGCATGCACTAGCTAAATATTGTAGAAAAGAATCTTTTGGTTTTCAATTTAGAAATGTAAATGTTAAACTAATCAAGCTGATCTTTTGCAGGGGAGAAAGGTATCGAAAAACAGGTCGACAATGGTATTGAGGGGTATGGAGGTCAAGTGGAAGGCATACCCTAGGCTCTGATCATTATTTCTACCCAAAACAGTCTAAAATAGGCTGCTACAGGGTTTCCTGTAGTTGCTACAAGATTTTCTATAGTTACTACAGGATGTCCTGGTTTACTACAAGAAACCTAGATGAAATCTATAGGAAGGTAGGGAAGGTGAAAGGAAGTGCTGGGAAGGTGGATGATGGTGGAATAAGGTGACGAGCTACAAAATAGAAATCTGAACTGATGGTTGGTAGGGTTTGGTGAGAGATGGAGAAGACTTAAGTGAGGCTGGTGGAATGATTTCTCCATGCAGATCAACAACTCCTTCAACAACGCATATTGATTTCTTCATTTATGCACAACTTTATATAAATGTGGAAAATATGAGTTGAATTTAAGAAACTGATTTATTGATGGCTAGTGGATCGATTCTATGGAATGGAATGATTTCTAATTTACAACAACCTTAAGAAACCAAAATAACAATTGCAAGTGCTTCTAAGAAATCATGAAAAATGACCTACTCAACAAGAAACCCTAAGCTATGCAATAATCAAAATATAACTTTGTTTTTGGGACTATGAGAGTGGGGTCTTCAAACCATGATCCCATGAGGGAGATGAGTATGAGTCCACTGTCACAAGATTTTCTGAAGTCTTTCCTTTCCCTACTGTAGCACTGATATACTTCTCCAACTAATGCAAGAAAAACTAACCAATCATTCAAAGACTTACATATTAATTAAAACATAAATAAATTCAGCAGCTAATTTATGATTCTAATCTAAGAATACATGTACAAAAAGAAGAGGAACCTCTTCTGATAGGGTTGGGCCCTAACCCAAGAGCTTCAACCCTCTGATTCAAATCAGTACTGGATCAAAGAAACCATTTTCATTATCATCAAAATTTCAAAAATAACATGAGTATAATAGTCACAATATCTTAAGCTTGAAATTGCCTCTTGGCTACAATAAAAAGTCGAATCCTAATGAGGCCCTAGCCTTCTTATTTATACAACTAAAGCTACCAACAAATTCCTTAAAATTAGGGAGGCTTGGCTCCCAAACTCAAGATTAACTTGTCTTCAACTATCACTGGCTTGGATGCCAATGAACTCGGTGGGCTTGGCTGCTTGTAACTCTGAGATGATGAGATATGATGGAGGAATCTTCGAGTGATTGAGGAGTTAAGGAGGGAGACCCAATCTCCTAAAATCCCTCTTGATTGTCTACTTTGAGTTCCTGCACTTAAATTAGCCAAAAACTGCTCCAAATCCTGCAATTAATGCACATTAGGCCACATGACATAACATCTCACCTTTACCCTTCTCACTAAGAAAAATATAATAAAATATGTAAAGAAATGTGAGAAAATTTGATTTTAATAAGCTGGAGAGTGGCATTAAGGCCCATATAATTTACCTATTGATGAGCCTCATCATCACCCCCCTACTGAAAGTGTTGCTCATCCTCTGAGCAACTTAGTCTATGTCCATGTCTTTCATAACTCTTGTGGCCTCTCTAACATCCCATGCCTCTGTTGATGGAGTTTCCTCTTGTGGATAAAATCCTGCATGTTTCTCTATTTCCTCCCACTGCTTTCTTTCCTCTTCCTCCTTTCTACCTTCTAGCATACCCAATAGCAAGGGTGGACTGAGTTTCAAACCAATCCAGTTGATTTTGAGTCTCTGTAGTGCCTTCTTATACAGTGGGGTCATTTCTAGTGCATCTCTCATTCTTTCAAGGGAATGATACTCTTTGATCCTTAGGTTGTATGGTAGGGTGACCCATCTCCTCTGGCATGCTTGATGACTTTCATCCCCTAGCAATATCAAGGTGTCCTCAAAATGTGTGTCTTCTTTCTCTTGTGTAGCTAGGTATCTTGGTGCAAATTGGGGACCATTAGCGATGATGTTGTGGGTGCTAATGACAACCATCTAATAGATATGTTTTTCTCTGATGTAAAGGGGCTTTTTTTCTTCTCTTTCCAACCTCTCTTCATCTCCTTTTCCTTGGCCTCCTCATGACTCACCCATGATGTAAGGGACATTAGTTGTAAGTACCCCAACTTTGCATTGGGGTCCCACTCATTCAATTCTGTTAAGGCCAAGTTGTGCAATTATAATTCAAATATCTTGGCCTTATCCTCTAGGGTGCTTTGGTCACATAGCTCAATGAACTGCCTATAGTCTTGAAAAGGCATAGTCCCCCATTGTGCTAGTGTCTTTGTCTAACATTGCAACCATTGATCTTTGAGGTACAAGGCATGTGACTTTGGTGGTATCTTGCACTGGAGTGACTCCATGGAGAGGCTTGCCATGGTGGCTAATTGGCTCTCTTTTTCCTATACTTGCCTCCTTAGCCATGTGTTTTATGCCTCTAGTTGAGATCTCATAATTCGTTCCCTATCTCTTATCCTACTCAACTCTCTTCCCATCTCTAGTAGCTTCTCTTCCATATGGCCCACATCCTCTACATTCTTTGATTTAGAAATTTTCATCCAACGATGTGTCCTTCCTCTCTCCTTCTCAAGCTCAAAGAAGAGAGGGATGGAAACTTTATGTGGTATTACTTTGCCTCCCTCAATGAATCTATAATAAGAGCTCAGATTGGGCTATGGGATAGGTTCCTACAACTCTTAGGATTCTCCCTTAGATATCTTTGGATAATTTGTCTCTTCCCGCACTTGTATTGTTGCTTCCTTGCTTTTCCTTTGTCCTTGCTATCCTTCCTGCTGCTTTTTCTATGTTTCCTGTAGTGCTGATAGAGTTTCCTGTAGGAGGCTTTTTCCTTTCTGAAATGGGGTCAAAGGTTCCTTGTTTTGCTTTTCTAATTCTGACCTGGTGACATGCCTCCTAACATAGGTGATGGGAGACTTTGGGGAAGCCTGTTTTGATGTGCTCTCTTCACCTTTTATTTCTGGGGAGACTAGCTTTTCTTGCTCTTTTGGTGAGTCCTCAATAATGATAGGAGTCTTGGTGGGTGTTTGTGGTTTCCCCTATTTGATCCTAGTGCTCCTCCTTGTTTTGAAATATAGGGGAGTCTACCTCTGTCTCTTCCCTTTTTATTTGATAGGTGTACTTAGGGTAGTCAAGGTAGCAACTGCCTCCATCTAAGTTGGTTCAGGGGACAAAATTGGAGATTCCTCACTTTCCTTGGTGTGCTCCTCAGGGTTTTCTTCTTCCTCCTATTCTTTCTCTTCACCTTTCTACTCTTCTCCTTCTTATTTTGCTTCTTCTTCCTCTATTTTATCCGTTTCTACCTCCTCTTCTTCCTCTATTTCTTCTCCTTCTTCTTCAGGTTCTTCTTCCTCTTCAGGTTCTTCTTCTGCTTCCTCTTCAAGTTCTTCTTCTTCCTCTTCAGGTTCTTCTTCTGCTTCCTCTTCAGGTTCTTCTTCTTCCTCCTCTTCAGCACTAGAGGTATTGTCCCTATCATATTCAAGGGCTTGTATATCAATCACAACCTCTCTATCCATGTCTCTGAATGTGGACCATTGAATGGGGATTCTGAGTTAGCTCAAGGAATCCTCTAGTATTATCTTAATAAGTCCATGGTGTGCCAATTGTTGATGTTTTCCCTCTTGGACTTTTAAGCTCATGTCTATTATTGATTGTAACAAGAAGTAGGGTATATTGAGTCTTCTGTCATTGGGTATCCCCTCTCCAAATCTCAACTCATGGAGGAGCCTAAATTGATAGCCATAGACTATACTGAGCCTCCCTTCACAAGAGATATATTTGATAATATGATAGCTTACCTCATTCCAAGGGTAGGGAAGGCTTTCCCTTATTATCCCATTTTTATCCTCAATTGGCTCTTCATCCCTTAAGAAGAATTTTTTCTTTGCAAAAGTGCTTGCAGCCTTATCCTCCTTTCTCCATGGCATCCCTTGAGGAAGTGTAGTGATTCTGCTAATTACTTTAGGAGTAATTGTAATTGACAGTCCTCTTACCACCGTGGTAGCATTGATCCTAGCCTGAGGGTTAAGTGCCATGGAAAACTCTTGAGCTACATCATCATCATACCCTCTGAGCAGCTCAAATAATCCCAACTCATTATGTATTTTGAATATTTCTTCTACAGGGGGATGGAGGTGTATCTCGGATGTCTCTGTGGGTTCCCTTTTGTTAAACCCTCCTGTCATGTTGCTTTTCTAGTTGGATGACTATAAGGAGTTTGGTAGGCTTAGATTTAGTTATTAGGGTGATTGAGGGTGGTGAATGGCTGCAATTTTTCCCTATCTCCACACACTTTCAAACTGTTCACATTTTTTTAACTCCCAGGCCCACTGTAATCACTTAAAAACCCAAATTTTTCTATTCCTAGCTATCAATTCAAAGCATAGGAGATATGGTCCGCCTAAATTTCATTGTGAGGCTTTGGATAAGGAGAATTTATGAGTAGTTTGACCCTATGCACCTCCTTTTTTCATTCTTTGCGAATTTCCATTGTTTCTTGTAGCTCCCCGCATTTCTTGTAGTTGTTGTTTCATATAGGGTGGTTGAAACAAATTTCCTCCTCGATGGCTCTCCAAGGTGGTCCTAGTCCTCTCTGATCTCGAAATGAACAAATGGTGCATGAGAGTTCGTAATATTTTCTTTTAATGGTCGATTCCTTCGAGTGCTGTATTGGATGGCAGTGTACAAGATTTTGTCTTATGGACCATTGGCCCACTGTTAACTATCATGTGTAGGTTTTAACCCATATAGAAATTACCTGCATACGAATTCTAAAACACATAAAATAAAAAATGCAAGAGCAGAACACATAAAACACATATACATAGAGATTTCCCCTGGATGCCAAAACCGGGACTACCAGCTTGATTTTTCATTATATTCCTTTCAATGTTACAATACATATTTATACATGCCGAAGCGTCCAATACCATGGACTGAAAACCATCGCATCCAAAACCATGGACCGAAAACCATAGGTAGGTCCGCCCAACCTAATATAGGGTCAAATTTTTTTTTCCTCGGGGCACTGCCCTGGACCCCTTAGAGGGGGGCTACCCGCCCCCCTCAAACCCCCTTGTGACCCCCCCGCTATGCAATTGACACAACGAAGGGGGGGCTCCAACCCCCCTCTAACCCCCCCATTCACTACGTAGGTTAGTCATGGAAAGAATATAACACATCATGCAACCTCTCCTCGTAATCATCACCCACTCTTCCATAACTTAACTCGACCACATTTTCAACTCATTCCTCTTTGATGTGATGGTGCCACATGTCAGGATGACTAGGAGTTCACTTTTTGTTTTCGAGTTGAGGGTGGCCAAGTTAACTGGCCACCTCCAACTTATAAAATCGACTTTTTCATATTCCTACACTTTTACTATATCATACCTAGGGAAGAACTCAGATGAGGTGCCATACCTGTGCCTTCCTTTGCTTGGTTGCTGCATGATAGAGGATGGCTCTGCTGTGCTTATTTTTTTTCAAGTAAGTGATTTTCCTTTGTCCATTTTTTATGTATATTTCTTCTTGTGATGTGGTTTTCCTCTTTGTTGTTGCGTGCATGTGCTTGGTCTTGTTTCTCCTGCTGCTGAGCTCTAGATGGGAGTCACAATGGTTGCAGGGGTGTTGGAGCTCCTTGCTTACCGTCGTGCTGAAAGGGAGTGCATGGAGAGCTGCTGCTGTGAGAGCATAGGTTGCTACGGGGTTTCCTATAATTACCACAGGAAACTTGTAGCTGCCTTTTTCATTAGTTTTTTTTTGTTTTTTGTTTTTTCACTTGGGGGAGGAATAGGTGGTGATGTAGGAGTAGAAAGGGTGGTAATGGGGGAGATGGAGTGGTAGGTGAGTGAGGCCAATGATGGCATGGCCCTTAGACTTCTCTCTCTCTCTCTCTCTCTCTCTATATATATATATATATACATATTGTATATATATATTTTTATATTTTATATTTTTATTTTTATGAGTGGTTTTTGATGGACACAGAGGGTAGTATGGTCATGAGTTGGTGTTGGGTGAGAGGTGGTGAGGTATATGGTCCCCTCTTTCAACCCATAACAATATTACATTAAAATTTCCCAACCGGAATTCCATTCCTAGAGAGTTTTAGGACATCCTGTATTACTACAGGAAACTCCTGTAGTGACTACAGGAAATACTGTAGAAGTCAGAAAATTGTCTACAAACTGGTTTTTGATGCCTGGAAGTGGGGATTGATGATGGAGACATCGTAGGCATGGAAGATATGAAGTGAATGAAGGAAGAATGGGGTGATTCTTAGCTTTTTTTCCTCTGAACTTTGTGTCCTCTGTTTCCTTTAAAAACCTGCAAAAATCACAGAATTTTATTAGTGGGCAGGTTTGAGGTCACTGCCATGTTATTTTGTTTTTTTTCTTTTCTCTTTTTCTCCTTTTTTGGAAAGATACATAGGTCACCTCAAAGTTGGTTTTCAACTTGTCTGTCTGCCCTAGGTGCCTAAACAGAGGTTTTTACCCACATATCTTTTTATTTTCCTTTTTTAACTCTTGGGCTACCTCAAGGAGGTTTTCAAACCAAAGGAACAATCTTCAAGGATTTGGTGAGTTGGAAGTTGAGACACTTCCAAGCACATTCACTTCCTTACTATTGGTACTAATGAACTCTTCCCTTAATAGAGGTGTTTTATATGCTTTTAATCTGTATCCATTGACCAGCAAGGGGATACCTTCTTCATCAATGGTCCTTACACAAACCCATTGTCATGGAATTTCTCTCTCAGATATGGGCCCAGCCACCTAGTCATAAATTTTCCTTTGAAGTCCTTGAACCTGGAGTCATATAGTAGAGCCCAATCACCTTCTTGAAAAACTTTGTCTTTGTTGTTTTTGTCATGCCAAATCTTTCTTTTTACTTGAGTCACCTCTGTGTGTAGGAGGGCATGCATCTTGAATTCATCTAAACCATTGAGTTGGAGCAGCCTCTCTTGCCGTGCCCTTGTAACATCCAAATCCAACTATGCTACCATTCTCAAAGTGTTGTACTCAAACAAAATGGAGAGACGAGCCTTCTTCCCATAGACCAAATCATAAGGGGTGATGCCAGTGGTCAATGTCTTCCAGGTTGTATTATAGGCCCAAGTGGCCTCCACTAGTTTTTCAGCCCAATATTTTCTGTTGCTACTCACAACATTTGTGAGAATGCATTCCA
Source organism: Pinus tabuliformis (assembly GCA_031772625.1). Taxonomy (NCBI): domain Eukaryota; kingdom Viridiplantae; phylum Streptophyta; class Pinopsida; order Pinales; family Pinaceae; genus Pinus; species Pinus tabuliformis. Next base: position 1,580,324,653 of record CM062820.1, on the reverse strand, counting down.
ATGCTCTGTTGGTAACATCTACTTGTCCATTGGCCTAAAGATGTTAAGAAGTTGAATTCCTGTGCTTGATCTTATGCTGACTCAACATATTCTCAATCAGGTGTGAGGTGAATTGAGCACCCTAACCAGTGACTAGCTCTCTAGAGTACCCAAACTTTTAAAAACATTCTCCGTTAAGAACTTAGCCACTTTCTCTTTTGTTTCTACCTTGACAACCTTGGTTTCAACCCATTTTGTCAAGTAATCAGTGCACACAATTATGTACTTTTTCTGCCCTAATGGTGGATCAATGGACCTAATGAAATCCATGCCCCACTTGTCAAATGGCTTAAGAGTCACTTGAGGTTGCAAATGCATTTCATCCCTGGGAGTAGGTTTCCCCATTCATTGGCACTGGTCACATTTCATGGTATATCTTCTTGTTCTTGGTGGAGAGTGGGCAATTAGTAGCCAACTTGTAATACATTGAAGGCTATCCTCTTGGCTGCAAAGTGACCACGACATGGCCCATCATGAAAGGCAAAAAGGATGTCAAAGAATTCCTCCTCTTTAACACATCTCCTCAAAATTTGATCTGGGCCTAGCTTGAAAAGATTACCCCGAATCCAAGTGAATGGTGCACTCCTTCTTATAATTCTTCTCTTTTCCTTGGAGGACAGATTTGGAGGGAACTGTGCAACCACTAAGTAGTTGGATATGTCAGAAAACCACAGAGAGAGAACTAAAACAGAAAATAAATTATCATCTAGCGGTTGATCATCAACCATTCCTTCCTCACCTGCAGGAAAAACAAGTCTAGACAAAAAATCTTCAAGAACATTTTCTCTACCAAGCTTATCAATGATAGTTAGATCAAACTATTGTAATAAAAGCAACCATCTAATAATTTTGGCATTCACATCAGGCTTGTTCATCAAATATTTAATAGCAACATGGTTAGTATGTACAAAGGTATGGTAACCGATGATGTAATGTCTAAATTTATTCAAGGAATGGACAACATCTATGAGATCTTTTTCAATTATAGTATAGTTAAATTCAACCTTGGACAGACTTTTGCTGATGAAATAAATGGCATAAGGTAACTTGTCATCTATCTGACCTAGAGCTTCTCCTATAGCTTTTTCAGAGGCATCAACATGGATTTGGAAAGGAAGATCCCAATTTGGGCCTTGGAGTATAGGTGCAATAGTCAACTTGTCCTTTAGGGTTTCTAGGGCCTCTTGGCAGCTTTCTGACCAGAAAAATTCAGAGTCCTTGGCCAATAGTCCAAACAAAGGTGAGGCTACTTTGCTGAAGTCCTTTATGAATCTCCTATAATATCTAGCTAAGCCCAAGAAACTTCTAACATCCCTATGCTTCTGAGGAGTAGGGACCCTCTTTATGATAACAATTTTATTTGGGTCCACTTGCAGTCCTTCCTGGGATATTGAGTGACCTAGAACAATCCCCGCATTCATCAAGAAATCACACTTCTTAGGACTAAGGGATAAGCTCATTTCAATGCATTTGTTTAACACTTTCCCCAATTTAGAGAGAGAATACAGGAAATCACACCCATAGGGAGTGAAATCATCCATATAAATTTCTATAGAGTCATGGATTAGCTCCACAAAGATACTCAAGACTGACCTCTGAAAAGTGGCAGGGGCATTACATAATCCAAAAGGAAGGACCCTATAAGAAAAGGTACCCCAAGGACAAGTGAAAGTGGTTTTATCTTGGTCCTTTGAGCTAGTCTGGATTTGATTGTAACCACTGAGTCCATCCAGTAAAGAGAAGAACTTATTTCTTGCAAGACTATCCAAGACTTAATCTATGAAAGGTAGAGGGAAATGGTGTTTTTTGGTGGCTTTGTTTAGCTCTCTGTAGTCCGCATAGATCCTCCATTTTCCATTATTGTTTGGGACCAGAACCAGAGGAGACACCCACTCACTATCTGAGATGGAGTAAATGAACCCTACATCCAAGAACTTCTGCAATTCTTATTTAACTATACCTTTGAGGTTTGGGTTCATTCTCCTCTGAGGTTGATGCACTGGATTGCAATCTTCCTTGATGTAAATGTGGTGAGTACACATCGAAGGGTGCACTCCCTTCATTTCCTTATAACTCCCGGCAAAGGAATCCAGATGCTCTCTTAGCATGTCACATAACTCCTTTTCTTGATGTGCAAACAGAGAGGGTTTGATTTTTAATGTTCTTTCTAGACTAAATTGTATCATCTTGACATGAGTAGGACTTGAGTTCTAGGCACAAATCAGTCCAAGGGTTATCTTTAGATTTCTTTACTAAATCATAAAGAGACATGGTGTTGGGGGGCTAATTCTGGAGGATTTGATCAATCAGGTCATCTTCATTACGTTCCCCCCTCCTATAGTAGCATCTAGGGTACAAACTGGGTAAGAGGTGGCAGAGTAGACTTCATCTTCCTCCTCCTCTTCCAACCATAAAGGTAAGTCATGCTCTAGAGATGGTTGAGCAGGAGGGTACAAGATCAATTGTTTGGACAAATGCCCATTTTTAATGGTCATATTCCCAACCCTACAACTTATGTAAGCATCAACAGTGGCTAACCATGGCCTTCCAAGGATGAGAGGATAACCATTGAAATTTGTCTTAGGTTGGAGAACTAAGAAGTCAACACGGTATTCCCAAGAATCAATGGAGACCATCACATCCACAACAACTCCCTCAGGACCTAATCTAGATCTATCTACAAGCTGCAAGACTGTTGTGGTGTTCCTTAATGATCCTTGGAGATTCAATTTAAGCATAGTCTCCTTAGTCATCACATTTATGGAAACCCCAAGATAAATGAAGGTATGGGGGACACTGACACCATCGATGTGCACATCTACCAGAAGACTTCTAGGGTCTAGATATTTCGGGCAAATTATTTGCCTGAACATTAAGTCAGACAACTATCCAATGACATTAATGGTAGGGGTGTATTTCTTTCACCTCCTAGGATGTTTGAAGAATTTCTCCTTGATTAACTTGTTATAAATGGGGACATCCTTGATATCTTGGAGGAGTGGAATTTTAACACACATGTTTTTCAATTCACTTAGGAGTTCTGTCTCTTCTGTGGTGTGCTGGATAGGATGGATTAATCTCTCAGGAAAAGGGGGTGGATTGGCTTGAGGAACAATCTCCTCCTTTTCCTCTTCAAGCTTCCCAGGTGGAGATGGAGGTTGATTATCTGGAAGCATTCTTCCATACCTGAGGTTTATTTCTTGAATTTCTACAACATAGGTAGGGTAGGATGTCTCTCCACTATAGACCTGCTCTGTTTGTTTGTTGTTCGAGTTCATATTTGGCTGAGTAGGCATCTGAGGTTGCTTAGGTGGAGTAGGGTGAAGGAGATGTGGTTGAGATGGAGGTGGAGGCAGTAAGGCTAGAGATTGGTTGTATGGGAGCCTCCACCCTTGTGATGGTGTATTCCACTAAGGTTGTGGGGGAGAATATGGCTAAAATGGTTGATTGGAAGGTTGGGAATGGTATTGAGCTGAAAAATGACTAAGGAGAAGGTGTGGACCATGAAGGATGAGCAAGAGGAAACCAAGGGGGAATGGATGCATTCTGGTTAGGGTTGTAATATGAATAGGACACCCCTTGCATGCCTTGCTGGTATGGTTTAGGTCCTTGAGGCCTCCTTTGGTTGATATAGAAGAATTGTTCAGTCACACCTTCAGTTCCTTGATACACAACTTTCAATCTAAGCAAAGAAGGGCACTTGTTTGTGGAGTGGTTCTCCTCACAGACTGAGAAGATCTCTATAAGATTCAATGGAAATTCATTTCTAGGGTGCCTCCTAGTGCATCTAGGGAAAAATACAACTAAGGCTCATTATTCTTCCTCCTACTTCCTCTTGATTTGCATGGTGTCCATTTGAAGAGTAGGGGTATGTAGCATTTCACTCTTGAAGTCTTCTAACATGTTCCCAATTTCACTTTTGATGGATGTGTTAGAGGAGGATGAACTGGCCAAAGCTTGACTATCCCTACCCTTCTTTTTGGCTACCCTAGAATGATTTTTGAAAATTGTCTTGATATCAGCATATGATAACTGGTAGATGTCCCCTCCCACCATCATGTTTAGGATTTCTAGGAGATCTTCCTAGATCCCTCTAAGAAGGACTAGCTTGAGTGATTCAAGATCGAGGGTGCATCTGGCCCTTTTGTAGCTAAGTTGGAACCTTTCCTCATAATCTTCCAAAGACTCATCATGTCCCAAGTTCATTCTAAATATTTCCTCTTTGGTGTCTTTGGACTTACAATAATCCCTGTACTTATTGTTGAAGGATTGTCACATTTGAGCCCAGGTAGTGATGCTGTCCCTAGGTAAACCCATGAAAAAGCACAGGGCTGCATCCTTAAGGGTGGATGGGAAAAAATTCAACTTCTGGTCGTCAGAGGTATAATCATAAATTCTGCATATGACAATAAATTCAAACAAAAAGGTATAAGGGCCCTCTGAGGTTAAGCCATGGAAGTGAGGAAGGGCAAAGGGTCTTATGTTTTTCATCCTAGCATCTCCATTAGTTTCTCTGATGGGAAAAGCACCCTCAGTTCTGTTTTCAGCTCCATTTATGTTTTCAATCCCATTTCTATTTTCAGCCATGGGAATGGTTTCTTCTTCTTCTTCCCCAATAGGCTCTTCAAGGATCTTTGGTTGTTCACCTAATGGGTCCTCTAGCTCATAGCTACCGAAGAAGAGGGAAGGTTCGCTGTTAGATGGTGTGGGGGTATTTGGAGAAAATTTTATTATTATTTTTTATTTTTTATTTTTTATTTTTTAATTTTTATTTTTTTTTTAATTTTATTTATTATTTATTATTATTATTATTATTATTTATTTATTTATTTTATTTATTTATTTTTTATTTATTTATTTATTTTTTTTTTTTTTTTTTTAATTTTTAATTTAATTTAATTAATTTATTTATTTTTCTCAGAACTAGTAGAATGGAAAGAAAGCAGAATTTGCAACTATTTGTTAAATGGAACTACTTGCAAAATGGAAAGAAAACAAAAATTGCAACTATATGTTGAATGAAAAACAAAAGGAAAGCAGGAATTGCATCTATTTACTGAATGTTAAATGGAAAGGAAAGTATAAATCACATCTACCAAGACACCTCCCTGATAACAACGCCAAAAAGTGATGCGCCCCAAGTATTGCAGTAAGGATGCTGCAACTCCTAGGGCGACCGAATTTACTTTATCAACCCAGGGTTCGTACAAACTTGGAGGTGATAGTGCTATATGCACAAATGATGCAACAATCTACTCTTGTCACTTCTCAACTGGGTGTTGAAGCCTCAGAATTCTGCTGCTCCAACATGGGGTATAACTACCCGGTCCTGACCTTAAAGACAACTACTTTTCCGTTTGAAGTGGTGGCTCCGAATGGGGATGATGGGACCAGTTTCTCGTAGTGGGTCTGAAAATGAGAGTGGGTGGTTTTCAAGCGATTGCAATAAGAATAATGATAACTAAATGACCCATTCTAGCATGCAAATCTCTAGCTAACTTAATCTAAAATAAACCCGGGTATTTTGTGCGATATGCAATCTAAAAAGATATCCATTTGACATGTGATAATAAAGATCATTCACACATTAAACATAGATGATAACATGTAAAGATAATTTCTTTGACTAAATAGTTAGTCAAATAAATGTATAAACTATATCACATATATTAATGATCATATATGAAAATAAACACTTTCAGCTAGGCATCATGTAGTAGTGCAATTAACACATAACAGAAAGAACATATTCCATATATAATTCATGAAAAAGAAATGTTATCACTAATTAAACAAAAACATAACAAATCATACAAGATAAAAGTACCATATGTGTGAGGTGCTCATTTGACTAATGACATAGATCAACTCCTTTCTTTAGATCAAATTATTCTCCAAGCATACAATAGCGCATCAACGAAGGAAAGTAGTTTGAAAATCAAAAGTAATGACCATGTTCCATAATTTCATCAAGGCATTCACAAACTTACAGAAGTGCATTCTTTGCAAATGTTGTTGATAAAATTCTAGGCCCTTCTCTAAATGCATGAGAAGGGTATAAATACTATCTAACTAAAGTTCAAAAATAGGTTATACAAAATATTTGACGAGGTTTCAAACAACCTTCCTCTTAACTAGAAACTAACTCTAAATATAAAAAATGATTTGATGAGCATAGGTTATAAAGATGACTTGCTGTCTGCCAGCTTCTCCTTTAGATTGCATATATCGGACATCAGTTTCACTTGAGAAGGAGCCCCAAACTGCGTTCTGACCTGCCCTGCGAAGATAACATTTGTGAGAGGTGGAAACATCCTTTGAGTTGAGTAGAGTGAACAATTGAGCATCATGATTTGGCTGTGAGGTTTCACAAGGAATTGCCAATATGCTTCCTAGTTAGTCTTTGATAATTGTGTGGTCGCCTCCCTTTGGGTTTTCATCTTTTCCTTCCATTTTTTATCCAAGTCATTTAAATCTAGCAACAACTTCAGGTTACCTTCTTTCACCAAGTTGGTAGTGTGAAAATTGTGATTTATTGCTTTTACTATGTTCTTTGCCACTCCTGCTGCTCTTGCCACTGCTAACTCAGCTTGCTTGATCTGTGCTCCCAATCTGTGAATAAAATGTCCTTATGTGTTTCTTCAATCTTAGGAAGATTAGCACTCCTTCCCTCTTTAGTTTCTTTCCATTCAATGTATTCAAAGATCTTTGTATTTAAATCATTAAATTTAGTTCTTTGATCAATTGCCTTATCTGCTAACTGACCACTGGTAATTACATAACGGGTGACATGAGACATTCTCTAGCAGAATAGATCTTGTTGTTTTGATATAATGGAATTTAGCTCTAATGCCTCTTTGATGAATTCATCGACAATAGGGAGGTCTTTATATTTTGTCATGGCTTCTCGCAATTCTTGGATTTTCATGTTTTTCGCAGAGATGTTTGCTTCATGTCTTATCTTTAATATCTCCATATTCTATTGCAATTGGGCTACTTGTTCAACGGCTTGCTTGTTCACACTTGCCTTCAATTTCAAGTTGTTTCTTGAGCTGCGCTATCTTTTCTTCCCTTTCCTTTAAAAAAATATATACCTCCGTAGCTTTACCCATGGTGGAAGTAACATATGTCCTTGCAAACTGTGACAGTCTTGTTAAAATTTCAGCTGGATTGGAAGGAATATCCTTCCAGACTATGTCCATCGGCTCATTTCCTGGTGGGATGTCAGGTGTTTCCGCTCTCTTTCTTTTCCTCTGACTTCTTACTATAGCCTTATGCAGTGGGCTATAGAATACATCTAAAGGGGGGATTTTAGTAACCTTTAAGATAATTTCATATGTTGGTAATGCAAGAATGATTTTCGTATTCTGCGAACTTGTCCCTTGCTCATCCATCGAAAAAGATTCTGAAGTTTTTTGAGTTTGTAGTGGAGTATGATATTCCGTGGTTTGATGGACATCTGTTATCTTAGGAGTATCTTGTAGCCTTTTATTTAATTGGTCCCATTCTGGCTCCAATTTGTTGCTTCTGACTTCGGGACCGATATCTTTAGTTAGGTCACTTATGACCTATTTTTTGGCTAACCTTCTGCTAGATCTGCTGTATTCTCTGTATCTTGTGCTTTCCTTGTATCCTGGGCTTTATTCACTTAAGATTCCATGCAAGAATTTGGTCCTTTTTTTGTTAATAGTTACACTGGTTGTAGGTTTGTCCTGAGCTCTTAACAAATGCGATGGAATTTTTTCGAGTCTTTGATTTCTGAATTCCTCAAACTTTTTAAAATCATCAGGATTCAAATTTTCCTTCGCCCAATGAACGCTTATTCAAATGATTTAGCTGATTGTAAACGATCTTCATAATCATTAGCCTCATGGTTAAAGGGCTTAATCTTTACTACAATAGTAATATTGTGTGCTATTTTGTCTGGGTCAAATTGCCACTTTGGCAAAGTATGGAGCCTAAGGCTCTCTAGGATTAGTAACTCTTTGTTGGCATGGTTGAAATTTGCCAATGAAAAAGAACCGACCAGATGGGAAAAGTTGGCCATAAAGACTTTTTTTTGTCTTTTAAGGTCTTGGTTAAGCCTTTACCCACAGTCTGGTGAGCTATTTCTCTTGATAGTAGCTTGTCGGAGACATGCAAAGGGGGTACATGTGGGTCCGTTGTACTACCAAAAACTATGATATATGTAAATAATTCTTTAACAAAATACTTGCCTACTACTAGAAGGTCTGTAGCGTTTTCTTTAGAAAATATGGGGGCTTTCTTATTAAAAATGAGTTGATGTAATGGTAAAATGACACCATGGCATAGTTTATAAAAATGGGGAATAAAATGGGACTCCCACATCTGTTTGTGACTGAGATGGATGGGGTAGGGGTCTTGCAAAGTCCATTTCCAACCCATGATTGGAAACTTAGTATAGAAACAGATGGCATCCATGATATAGGCACTGAAATAAAATGGAGGAAGGTTCTCTGTGGAGGTGGATCTATTCGGACGATACACGGAAATGGCAGTGGCTAAATTATCAGATAGGATAGTGGCCCAATTCATTATGTGAGAATTGACACATGCATCTACCAAAGCAACCCATTCTATAGAGAATTTGGTATTATCAGGTAATCCATATAACCTACATAACTTACAAGCTGCATAGTTATGGAGATTTTCCAAAGAAGAAATGGGGTACATACTCGTCTTACCATATTTGAATTTGTTCTCTAGAACTCTCCAGCCTTGAATCATCTTGAAGGGTTATTCATTCTTCTTTGCAAAGTTGGCCAGGTATGATATGTTATATATATCCCAAGGGTTAGGAAGATGATACATTTGCTTCAGGTCTTCTGCTTTGAATGATCCCATTAGCTCCATATTTGAGTTTTTGAATTGTCTATCCTCAATACTAAGATTTTCCACCACCCATCTAACCATATCATTGTATGGGAGTATCTTAGCTCTTGCCCCTATTCTGTGAAGAAAAGAGCAAGCGATATCTTTGAATTGAAGTCCTGAAGGTTTTATTGAGTCAGTTGTTGCCTTTGTGACAGTAATTTTAGGCCGCTCATCTTCAATTCTATTAGATATGACTTCCCATGCTGTCACTCCTCCATCGACACTGCAAATTGTATCAACAAATATAGGCAACATCTCTGAAACCTCAGACTCTGAAATTCTCTTTTGTAATGACATCTCTTTTGAAGCTTCCCCAAAACTAAAGAGATATATCAGTGCACACAATATAGGGCAATTAAGGTTGAGAGCTCTTTGAATGACTTTGAATCGTGGGAAGATTTTGAATGAGATTTTAATGTTAACTAGCCATAACTTGAAAACATCAATTCCTCTCCTCGAGCTGCTAAACATTAATTACTCTGTCAAACCACTTAATATTCATTTAAAACTTAGTAAATTCCCATGCTTCATGCTTTATTTGCACATCGCAACTCTCAAACATTGTAATACAACATTGCTTGGAGATAATGCGAAATGCGATTGCGAAAATCGCAATATCGCATTTCACAAATTCTTAAGGGGTGACACAATGACATTCTTTATTTATTTGCGACTTGCGAAGTGCGATCACGCGTTCTTAAAGTGTTCAGATTGGAATATCATAGTGGGGGGATTTATCACATATCACATTTCGGGATTTTCTTTAAGATGTTTATAATTATCACATGGAAAACTGCGAAATGCGATTTGCGATAAAGGTTCTAAGTATGGGTTGTATTCTAAGTGTTTTAAGGAAAATTTGTAGAGTTAGCATTTATTTTCAAAGGCTAAAAATTTAAAAGGGTCCCCATTTATATGTCAAATATTAACTATTATTCTTATATAAATGGGGGGGTTGTTACATAGTACAACAATTGGCGATTCACTTGGGAGAACCAACTATCTCTAATGGGTCTTTTGAAATTTCTACAACTTTCAAAATTAGAAGAGTTATAGGAATAATAATTACATGAGTTATAAACTAAACAACATTTCTATGAAATTGTAATCACTCACTCAACCTATTTACTTGACTAATTTTCTCTTGTAGTGATAGAAATACAAATGTTTGCATCAATCAATACTAATATTTAAAGAGATATAACAAGTGTCTTCTACATATTAGTTTTTATTGTTTAGTCATTTATCACAGATAGAGCCTCTGCTGCCAGTAGGCATTCATAGCCTTGAGAGGGTTATCTTTTAACCAACAATGGTTCATTGTCCCATTCGAAGAAATTTTCAAAATTCAAAATGATATTCATTTGTTTTGCTTTCTCATTTGGACCTCATTTTTTTTTTCTTTCATGTAATTTTTATTTTCAAGTTTCCTAAAAGACATTATCTAGGCTTGGTAACCTAATAATGACAATGCCATTCACTCGTTGTAACTAAACTGAACAAGCTAGCTCTTGATGAGACCCCTTGTCCTTTGATTGATTAAATAATTGGCTATTACCCTGTTTTGATATGCAGTTTTGGTAATATCAGTTTAATTATTCCCCTATGATAATGGTTAACAAGCTCGTAATGAGACTTATTATCTTTTAAGTTTTGGATATTTTAGAATTACTCTTTAAAAAAAGAAAATTTTATCAGATAGGGTGAATCATTGGCCCTTTCTAAGAGTTTTGGATGATAATAATAGAGTTTTGAGATACTTATATGTAGAAAGTCCTTACTAGGTTAAAGATTCCTTTTTTAACTGATAACAAAACATCTATACCTTATAAAGATAAGAGCTAGTTCATAGAATAAGTGTTTTAAGCGAGGTCAAGTTTTTCCAAATAAATAAGGTTCACTTTGATACTCAAATGCTCTAATTATTTCTTTAACTTTTCTTACTTGTAGAAGTGAAAAATTGAAATATTATCAGAGACTTTTATTTTGAGAAGCCAAAAAGTAAATACTACCTAACCTTTATTTTCCTAAGAATGCTAAAGACAATATGATACAAAATTAGAAGAGACCGTCTTCTAGGAAAAGTATTTTTTTAAAATTTGCCCATTAATGGGAAAGGAATCAATTCTACCTAACAGATCTTGTAAAAGAAATGTTGATGGACCAATTTTCTCAATGATTTAGAATGGTCCAAGCCACTGTCTTTGGAATTTTGTGTGTTTTCACTTTTCCTCATGTGATTTGTCCCATTCAAAACCAGATCACCTACTTCAAAGGTTCTATGACTGGCAAAGGTTGTATCAAAAGAGGCTTTGACCAATTGCTGATGATGGGAATGGGTAGCTTTGGGATTTTCTCTTTCTTCTTCAAGCTTAAGGATTTGAAATTGTCTTGCTTGAAGAGAAGAGGAAGGATTTTCATTAATAAATTTCACTCGGGTGAGAGATGGGATTGCTATGTTTTTGGGGAGAACTTCTTATTTTCCATAAAATAAAGCAAAAGGAGAAGAACTGATTGAGGCCTTCTGTCTTATTCTATCTGCCCAAAGAGAAAATGTCAATGCTTTGTGCCAATTCCTATGATTTTGTTCTATAGTCCACTTGATGATTCTGATAAGGTTTTTGTTTGTTGATTCAACTAATCCATTACCTGGTGGATAATAGTTGGTTGAATAATTCAATTTAAAACCTTTTTTTAAGGAAAATTCTACCGTAGTATTTCCAAAAAAATAAGATGCATTATCAAACATTAAAGATGTGGGTAGGCCAAACCTGATGATTATGCATTGATCAATAACATATGTAATTATTTCTATATTAGCTACCTTTAGTGGGATAGCTTCTACCCATTTTTTGAAATAATCAATAGCTGTAAGGATGTACTTGTGCTGCTTGGAAGAGTTAGGAACAATCTCACTAATTATATCTAATCCCCATTGTTCAAATGGTTGTTGGATATTCACTGGCTGCAAAGGGAATGCTGGTTTCTTTTCTCTTCCAGTTGCAATTTGACAAGTTTTGCATTTTCTTGCATAGTCATGTGCATCCTTAAATAGTGTTGGCCAATAATAACCTGCATGTAGGATTTTGTGAGTTGTGGTGTTTCCTCCGAAATGACCTCCAGCTGGTCCATCATGTAACTCTTGCATAACCTTTTCAGCTTCAGGTTTTTCTAGGCATCTTAATAATACTGAATCATATTTTTTTCTAAATAATACATCATCAATTAATTCATACTGATTTGATTTCAACCTTAAAGCACACTTTGTTTTATAATTGAGATGCATAGCAGCATATCTATTCTTTAAATCAAACTTCAAATCAACATACTGTGATTGTGCATCATTGAGGCTTACCTTTGATATTTTCACTTCATTACCTTGGTCTTCTTGTGTTGATAAGTGGGAAGCTCCAATTAGCATCCTGCAAAAACCTTGGCCCCTAACAATTTTAGTTGGTTGGATTTCTACATCGTACTCTTGAAGTGCAGTGACCCAATTGGCTCTTTTCTCCCCCACTTCTCTTTGAATCAATAATTGCCTTACTGCAGGGTAAGGTACTACTATTTTTGTATGAGTTTTGAGGAGAAAAGGTCTAAAATGTTTCAAGGTTTTAAAGACAGCAAAATCCTGTTTCTCAACAGCTGAGTAGTTTAGCTCGACACCCTGTAAATTGGAACTGAAAAAAGAGATAGGTGCCTCGATGTTTTGATCGTTCAACTGTGTTAAAACTACTTCATATGATGTATCAGATGAAAATGTGTACAATACAAAAGGTTTAAGAAATTCTAGAGTTGTTAAAGAAGGAACATTGATAATGGTGTTTTTGATCAACTCAAATGACTCTCTTTCATCTTTACCCCATTTGAAGACCGCATTCTTTCTTATCATTGATTGAAGGGGTAGAGCAATCTGTGAAAAATCTGGAACAAATATTTTTACAAAATTGATTTGGCCTAGGAATGATTGCATGGTCTTTTATTATGTGGGAGAGGAATCTTTTCAATTTCTTGGATTCTATCAGGATCAATATAAATTCTTGTCTTGGACACTATGAATCTGAGGAGTTTGCCTTCTGCTAAATCAAAATATGATTTTTTGGGATTCAAAGAAATGCCATATTTCTTACACCTTTCAAAAATATTGTTTAGTTCATTCAAGTGATTGTTTATGTTCCTAGAGTAGACTGTAATGTCATCTAGGTAAATAACAACTGATTTATTAACCAAACCTTTAAAAGAAATATCCATGGCACGTTGAAATGTAGCACCTGCATTGATGAGTCCAAAAGGCATATTCTGATAAGAGTACGTTCCCCACTTGGTCTTGAATGTTGTTTTCAATATGTCATATGGATGTACAAGAATCTGATTGTATCCTAAAAATCCATCTAGAAAATACATTAGCTCAGAACCTGCAACTGATTGCAATATTTTCTTCATGGTAGACAAAGGAAAGTTATCCTTTTGACAAGCTTTGTTTAAGTTCCTAAAATCAATACAAATCCTAATATCTCCATTCTTTTTCCTGACAGGAACCATAATTGATGCCCATTTTGAGTGTCTAACAGGGAAGATTATCTTTGCTTTCAGAAGTTTGTTCAATTCATATTTGATTTGGCTTTCAAGGTTTGGATGAATCTTTCTAAGCTTTTGTTGAACTGGTTTGTCATTAGATGTCATTGGTATAGTATGTTGAATTACAAAGGTATCATAGGTCTTGAGATCTAAATAATCCCAGGCAAAGACACCTTTATATGTTTTCAACAACTTGATGAATGATATCCTTTCTTCGAATGATAAACCAAGACCTAGGTTGACATTTTGAGGTTTTTCAGATGTACCTAGGTTTACCACTTCAAATATCAAAGTAGAATTGTGAGTCTTGGAGTTGGCAATCTTTTTAAATATATCTTTCAAATCATAGAGATCTTCCATTTTGACTACAGAATTTGGAATTTGGTTTTGATCTTGTTTATGGTTTATTTGCAAGTCATGTTCATGTTCATCTATGATTTGTTCCTCATAAGATCCTTCTGATTTAAGGAAATCGATTATATCAACATCATTATTAAACATTGTCCAATTTGTTACATTATCAGGGATGGATGGTCTAAAAACTAACTCTATAGAAAATCTATATGGACTAAATTCCTCTAAATTTATAAGCTTAGATGCTACATTGGCAAGTAAGTCAGCGCTTGCGTTTTTTAATCTAGGGACTGAAGAAATGTTGAAAGCAGTGAAGTGAGAAGTAAGATTCTGGGCTAGAGTTTGATAATGTTTGAGATGCCCAGACACACAATGGATTGTGTTTCTTACCTATTTAATGACTATTTCAGAGTCTCCATATACTTGCAAATACTTGACATTAAGTCCAATGGATTTGTACAACCCTTGAATTAATGCTTCATATTCCGCAGTATTGTTTGTACATTGAAATTCTAACCTGCATGCTAACATGGTTTTCTCTCCTTGTGGGCTGATTAAGATACATCCTGCACCTGCACCATCTTCAGACTTGGAAACATCAAAATAAAGAGCCCATAATAACGAATTATCTACAAGTTTATCAACTACATCTATGCACTTGGAAGCATTTGTTTGTGAAATTTTTTCTATCTAAGATACTAGAACATTATCTAGAAAGGGAGATCTTTGAGCATTAAAGGATCCTAAGAATGACTCAGTTGAGTAATTTTCGATGATGTTAATGGTGAAAGATACAGGTTCATTTCTTCCCTCAAGATCAGTGACTGTGTACTTCATGAACTTCTCACGGTCTACTTTGATTTGGTTAGGTTTACCATTGTGTGGCAACCACATGTGAGACCAATCAGTTGCAAAGTATCCGTGTAACTTTTCAAACCAATCCCTACTTATAATTAAACCATTAAATTATGGGATATCAACCACTAGAATATCGATTATCTGTGAAACTTTTGGATTAGAGGAAATACTAATTGAAACTAAGGTCATTTCTCCAAGTACCTCTACTTTCGTTCTGTCCAGTTGAACTATGTGTACAACAGATTTTTGAGGTGTAATATTTAATTTGGTGCACACAGTTCTTGGCATGATGTTTGAAGAGGCTCCTAAATCAACAAGGCAATTATAGACGTTTCAGTTGAAAATATCATAAGTAAGAAGAAATGGAGGTGTATGAGAAATATACCTATCACCTATCAGAACTAGATCTGTGGGATTTACTTTGTTTGAAGATGAGGGAGGCTTTCCCATATCATAAGCAACTTGAGTGACTACAACGAATGGTAAAGGAGCTACATGAACTTCTTTTAACCCTCTAAGTAAGATTTTCTGTTGTTGCTTGAGTTTAGTAAGTTCATGTACTGAAATAGTTGCTCTCGTCTTTTTCATATCTTCGACTAGGTTATATTCCACTGTATCCAAGATTAATAAAGTTTTAGAAGTAGTTGAAGGATCTAATGGAATAGAATTAGTTTGAGTAGTCTTAGATTTCTTACTTATTATCTTCTCCTTTGCAGGAGTAGCAACTTTTTGTTTTTGAATTGTTGTAGATGTATCAGGAGAGTTTTTACTTCTTGTAGTTACTGGCATAGCTTGTGCTTCCTCTTCAGTTGGAAGAATGAAGTCCCACATTCCATTTAACTCAACTTCTTCTTCAGTTTCGGCTTCTTCTTCAGTTGGTGAGTCTTCTTCTGGTTCTTGATCGGATTCAACATTTGAAATAGTATTTGGTGGCTGAGATGTAGAAGAAGGATTTCTCTTAAATGAGCGAAAAGGTTTCTTGGGAGAAGATGATTCTGCAACCTGTTTCTTGATTTCAACCATTTCATTTGACATGGTCTTTAACACCTTCTGAAGGCCTTCAAGGTCGAAAGGGTCCTTTGGAGCTTTCTTTTTTGAATCTTCCTTGAATGTTACTTTCTTTGATTTCCTTTCTTCTATCTGTGACCTCTTTTCTAAGGCAATAATTCTTCTTTCTACAGACAGAGCTTCTTTCATGTTTTCTACAAGGGTAGCCTTATTGGCTCTATCTACAAAAATTGTGATATTAGAAGGAAGGGAGGATATGTACCACTCTATTTGTACATCTACTGCAGGTTTAGAGGCAGCTGGGATTTTGTTTAGCAACTTGTTAAATCTGGAGTTGAAGTCTTTGATCCTTTCATCTGAATTTGCTTTTAGGTTGGAAAGATCATTGATTAAAGATGCTATAGTCCTGTCATCACCAAATTTTGCAAGAAATATTTCTTCAAAAGTATCCCAATTTCTTATTGAGCCTGCTGGAAGGGAAAAATACCAAGATCCTGCAGATCCCTGGAAAGTATAAGGAAACAATCTGATTACAACATCTTCATGTGCAACTCCATTAAGGTTCATGGCTAACATAAAGTTATTTAGATGTTCTTCAGTAGGAAGACCATCATCAGGATTATACTTAGGTAACCATTTTTCTAGGTTTGCTAGGAGAGAATTTGGATTAGCAACCAGTACAGCACCAGGGTTTACCCAAGGTTGAGTAGGTTGATTGGCCATAACTTGAGTTGAAGATTGGGAAAATGGGAAGGCTGGTCTAGAAGTAGTTATGGAAGGTGAAGAACTTACTACTGGATTAGTAATACTACTAGTAGCAGTAGCTGAAGAAATGGATAGTTGAGAAGAGGTGGATTGAGTAGAAGTGAATGGTGAAGTAAATGGAGGGAAAGGTGAAGTGATCTCGCTGGTATCTGAGTCAAATCTTGATGTGGCAACTTTCTTACATCGTGAATGAATGGGAAACTCAAAAGGAGTTACTCCGAGCCTTTCACTTTGTAATTGAGTTAATACACTAGTTTCTTGTAATAAGGAAGTGACACTTTCTTCAGAGGCTTCGAGTTTCTCAGGTTTCTCGGTAGAAATGGATATCTGTTCCAATTTCTGTATCAAAGAGAAAACTTCGAGAGACTCAGGAGTGTAATCTGAAGAAGGTGGTTGTCTTAATACTTCAGGAGACGAGGGAGATGTTTCTACAACTTCAAATTTCTGATCCAGAGATTTTGAATGAGATCTAGAAGAAGTAGAAGTTGTGGAGGGGTTTTGACTCTTATGAATGTTTTTCAATTGATATTTATATTTATATGCCATTCATAGTCAGATGGTGTTCCTTCTAGCGCCAAAATGTTGAAGCCTCAAAATTTTGCTTCTCCAACATGGGGGATAACCACACCATCCAGACCTTTAAGACAACTCCTTTTCTGTTTGAAGTGGTGGCTCTGACTGGGGATGATGGGACCAGTTTCTCGTAGTGGGTTTGAAAATGAGAGTGGGTGGTTTTCAAGCGATTGCAATAATAATAATGATAACTAAATGACATATTCAAGCATACAAATCTCTAGCTAACTTAATCTAATATAAACCCGGGTATTTTGTGCGATATGCAATCTAAAAAGATATCCATTTGACATGTGATAATAAAGATCATTCACACATTAAACAAATACGATAACATGTAAAGATAATTTCTTTGAATAAATAGTTAGTCAAAGAAATGTATAAACTATATCGCATATATTAATGATCATATATGAAAATAAACACTTTCAGCTAGGCATCATACAGTAGTGCAATTAACACATAACAGAAAGAACATATTCCATATATAATTCATGAAAATGAAATGTTATCACTAATTAAACAAAAATAGAACTAATCATACAAGATAAAAGTACCATATGTGTGAGGTTCTTCTCATTTGACTAATGACATAGATCAACTCCTTTCTTCAGATCAAATTATTCTCCAAGCATACAGTAGTGCATCAACAAAGGAAAGTAGTTTGATAATCAAAAGTAATGACCATGTTCCATAATTTCATCAAGGCATTCACAAACTTACATAAGTGCATTCTTTGTAGTTTTTTTTGATAAAATTCTGGACCCTTCTCTAAATGCATGAGAAGGGTATAAATACTATCTAACTAAAGTTCAAAAATAGATTATACAAAATATTTGAGGAGGTTTCAAACAACCTTCCTCTTAACTAGAAACTAACTCTAAAAATAAAAATGATTTGATGAGCAGAGGTTATAAAGATGACTTGCTGTCTACCAGCTTCTCCTTTAGATCACATATATCAGACATCGGTTTCACTTGAGGAGGTGCCCCAAACTGCATTCTGACCTGTCCTGTGAAGATATCATCTGTGAGAGGTGGAAGTATCCTTTGAGTTGAGTGGAGTGAACAATTAAGTGTCATGATTTGGCTATGAGGTATGATAAGGAATTTCCAATATGCCTCCCAGTCAGTCTTTGATAATTGTGTGATCGTCTCCCTTTGGGTTTTCATCTTTTCCTTCCAGTTTTTATCCAAGTCATTTAAATCTTGAAGCACCTTCGAGTTACCTTATTTCTCCAAGTTGGTAATGTGAAAAGTGTGATTTACTAGTTTTACTATGTTCTTTGTCACTCCTGCTGCTCTTGCCACTGCTAACTCAGCCTGCTTGATCCGCACAACCCAATATGTGAATAAAATGTCCTTATTGTCTCTTCAATCTCGAGCAGATTGGCTCTCCTTCCCTCTTTAGTTTCTTTCCATTCAATGTATTCATAGACCTTTGTATTTAAATCATTAAATTCAGTTCTTTGATCAGTCACCTTATTTGTTAACTGATCACTGGTAATTAGATAAGGGGTGACATGAGACATTCTTTGGCAGAATAGATCTCGCTGTTTTCATAGAAGGGAATTTAGCTCTAATGCCTCTTTGACAAATTCATCGACAGTAGGGACATATTTATATTTTTTCATGGCTTCTTGAAATTCTTGGATTTGCATATTTTTCACAGAGATGTTTGCTTCATGGCTTATCTTTAATATCTCTATATTCTGCTGCAATTGGGCTACTTTTTCAGCAGCTTGCTTGTTCACACTTGCCTTCTCAATTTCAAGTTGTTGCTTGAGTTGCACTATCTTTTCTTCCATTTCCTTTAACAAAATAGACACCTCCGTAGCTTTTTCCATGGTGGCAGTAGCATATGACCATGTAAACTGCGACAATCTTGTTAAATTTTTAGCTGGATTGGAAGGAATATCCCTCCAGACTATGTCCATCGGCTCATTCCCTGGTAGGATGTCGGGTGTTTCCACTCTCTTTTCCTCTAAATTCTTACTACAACCTTATGCAGTGGGCTATAGAATACATCTAAAGGGGGGATTTCAGTAACCTTTAATATAATTTCAGATATTGGTAATGCAGGAATGATTTCTGTATTCTGTGAACTTGTCCCTTGCTCATCCATCAGCTCAGACTCTGAAGTTTTCTGAGTTTGCAGTGGAGTATGATATTCCGTGGTTTGCTGGACATCTATTATCTTAGGAGTATCTTGTAGCCTTTTATTAAATTGGTCCCATTCCTACTCCAAATTGTTGCTTTTGACTTCGGGACCGGTATCTTTAGTTAGGTCACTTATGACCTATTTTTCGGCTGACCTTCTGCTGGATTCCACTGTATTCTCTGTATCCTGTGTTTTCCCTGTATCCTGGGTTGTATTCACTTGAGATTCCATGCGAGAATTTGGTCCTTCGCTGTTAATAGTTACACTGGGTGTAGGTTTGTCCTCAGCTCTTAACAAATGCAATGGAATTGTTTCGAGTCTTTGATTTCTGAATTCCTGAAACTTTTCAAAATCATCAGGATTCAAATTTGCCTTTGCCCAATCAAACGCTTGTTTGAATGATTCAGCTGATTGTAAAAGATCTTCAGAATCATTAGCCTCATGGTTAAAGGGCTTAATCTTTACTACAGTAGTAATATTGTGTGCTATTTTGTCTGGGTCAAATTGCCTCTTTGCAAGAGTATGGAGCATGAGGCTCTCTAGGCTTAATAATTCCTTGTTTGCATGGTTGAAATTTTCCAACGAAAAAGAACCACACTGGATGGGAAAAGTTGTCCATAATGACTTTTTGTTGTCTTTTAAGGTCTTGGTTAAGCCTTTACCCACAGTCTGGTGAGTTATTTCTCTTGCTAGTAGCTTGTCGGAGACATACAAAGGGAGTACATGTGGGTCCATTGTACTACCAAAAACTCTGATATATGTAAACCATTCTTCAGCAAAATACTTGCCTACTATGAGAAGGTCTGTAGTGGCTTCTTTAGAAAACTTGGGGGCTTTCTTATTAAAAATGAGTTGATGTAATGGTAAAATGACACCATGGCATAGTTTATAAAAATGGGACTCCCACATCTGTTTGTGACTGAGATGGATGGGGTAGGGGTCTTGCAAAGTCCATTTCCAACCCATGATTGGAAACTTAGTACAGAAACAGATGGCATCCATGATATAGGCACTGAAATAAAATGGAGGAAGTTTCTCTGTGGAGGTGGATCTCTTCTGATGATACTCAGAAATGGTAGTGGCTAGATTATTAGATAGGATAGTGGCCCAATTCATTATGTGATAATTGACACATGCATCTATCAAAGGGATCCATTCTATAGAGAATTTGGTATTATTAGGTAATCCATATAACCTACATAACATAGAAGCTGCATATTTATGGGGATTTTCCAAAGAAGCAATGGGGTACATACCCGTCTTATCATATTTGAATTTTTTCTCTAGAACTCTCCAACCCTGAATCATCTTGAAGGGTTCTTCATTCTTCTTTGCGAAGTTGGCCAGGTATGATTTGTCATATATGTCCTGAGGGTTAGGAAGATGATACATTTGCTTCAGGTCTTTAGCTTTGAATGATCCCATTAGCTCCATCTTTGAGTTTCTGAATTGTCTGTCCTCAATACTGAGATTTTCCACCACCCATCTAACCATATCAGTGTATGGGAGTATCTTAGCTCTTGCCCCTATTCTATGAAGAAAAGAGAAAGCGACATCTTTGAATTGAAGTCCCGAAGGTTTTATTAAGTCATATGTTTCCTTTGTGATAGTAATTTTAGGCCGCTCTTCTTCAAGTATGTTATATATGACTTCCCATGTTTTTGCTCCTCCATCGGCACTGCAAACTGTATCAACAAATATAGTTGACATCTCTGAAACCTCAAACTCTGAAATGATATGCTTCTTATTCTTTTGCATTACCTTTCAGAATGACATCTCTTTTGAAGCTTTCTTGAAACGAAAGAGATATATCAGCGCACACAATATAGGGAAATTAAGGCTAAGATCTCTTTGAAATGACTTTGAATCGTGGGAAGATTTTGAATGAGATTTTAGTGTTAACTAGCCATAACTTGAAAACACCAATTCCTCTCCTCAAACTGCTAACCATTAATTACTCTGTCAAACCACTTAATATTCACTTAAAACTCAGAAACTTCCCACGCTTCACGCTTTATTTGCAGATCGAAACTCTCAAACATTGTAATATAGTGTTGCTTGGAGATAATGCGAAATGCGATTGCAAAAATCACAATATAGCATTTCACAAATTCTTAACGGGTGACACAATGCAATGCTTTATTTATTTGCGACTTGCGAAGTGCGATCGCGCGTTCTTAAAGTGCTCAGATTGGAATATTGCAGCGGGGGGATTTATCGCATATCACATTTCGAGATTTTCTTTAAGATGTTAATAATTATCACATGGAAAACTACAAAATGCGATTTGCAATACAGGTTCTAAGTATGGTTTGTATTCTGTGTGTTTTAAGAAAAATTTGTAGAGTTAGCATTTATTTTCAAAGGCTAAAAATTTGAAAGGGTCCCCATTTATATGTCAAATATTAACGATCATTCTTATATGAATGGGGGGGGGGGGGGGTTGTTATATAGTACAACACTGGGGTGATAGACCACTAGGGTTTTTCAAACCAATCTTCTATTGACTAGAAGGAGGCTGACTACTGATAGTGAATGTAAATCTATCTTTAATGCATAAATTAAATGCTTGCGTATGTTAAGGAAATGAAAGTGCTGAATAGAAAGTGCTAGGAAACGACATGAAATCACCTAGCTAGGAATTAACACACATTGCTTGCAAAAGAGACCTAATTTAACATTTCATTCTACCATCTAGTTATCTGGACTAAGTCGGCATGGAAAAGATCCTAATATTGTTAAGACTAATATATGCAAGTACTAGCTAAATATTGTAGAAAAGAATCTTTTGCTTTTCAATTTAGAAATCTAAATGTTAAAATAATCAAGCTAATCTTTTGTAGGGGAGAAAAGTATGGGAAAATTAGTCAACAATGGTACTAAGGGGTATGGAGGTCAAGTGGAAGGCCTACCCTAGGCTCTGATCATTATTTCTTCCCAAAAAAGTCTAAAATAGGCTAATACATGGTTTCCTGTAGTTGCTACATGATGTCCTGGTTTACGACAGGAAACCTACCTGAAAGCTATAGGAAGGTAGGGAAGGTGAAAGGAAGTGTTGGGAAGGTGGATGATGGTGGAATAAGGTACACGGAAGGTGCACATTACTCAAAGATTAGCCCAACTCTCTAGGATGGTTGGATTTTCTCAAGGTGGTTTTTCACTGTGGGCTACAAAAAAGAAATCTGAATTGATGGTTGGTAGGGTTTGGTGAGAGATAGAGAAGACTTAGGTCAGGCTGGTGAATTGATTTCTCCCTATAGATAACAACTCTTGCAACAACACATCTTCATTTATGCACAAATTTATGTAAATTTGGGAAAGATGAGTTGAATTTAAGAAACTGATTTATTGATGGTTAGTGGATCAATTCTATGGAATGGAATGATTTCTAATCTACAACAGCGTTAAGAAACCAAAATAACAATTGCAAGTGCTTCTAAGAAATCATGAACAATGACATACTCAACAAGAAACCATAAGATATGAAATAATAAAAATATAACTTTGTTTTTGGGACTATGAGAGTGGTGTCTTCAAACCATGATCCCATGAGGGAGATGAGTATGAGTCCACTGAAACAAGCTTTTCTGAAGTCTTTCCTTTCCCTACTGTAGCATTGATCTCCTTCTCCAACTAATGGAAGCAAACCTAACCAATCATTCAAATACTTACAAATTAAATAAAATATAAATAAATTCAGTAGCTAATCTATGATTTTAATATAAGAATACATGTACAAAAAGAAGAGGAACCTCTGCTGCTAGGGTTGGGCCCTAACCCAAGAGCTTTATCCCTCTGAGTCAACTTAGTGCTGGATCAAAGAAACCCTTTTCATTATCACCAAAATGTCAAAAATAACATGAGAATAATAGTCACAATATCTTAAACTCAAAATTGCCTCTTGGCTACAATAAAAAGTCGAATCCTAATGAGCCCCTAGGCCTTATTATTTATACAATTGAATCTACCAACAACTTCCTTAAAATCAGGGAGGTTTGGCTCCCAAACTCGAGATTAAGTTGTCTTCAACTATCGCTGGAATGCTACCAATGAACTCGGTGGGCTTGGCTGGTAGTAACTCCAAGCTGATGAGATCTGGTGGAGGAATCTTCGAGTGATTGAGGAGTTAAGGAGGGAGACCCAATCTCCTAAAATACCTCTTGCTTGTCTACCTCGAGTTCCTGCACTTAAATTATCCAAAACCTACTCCAAATCCTGCAATTAATGCACATTAGGCCACATGACATAACATCTAACTTTTTCCCTTCTCACTAAGAAAAATATAATAAAATATGTAAATAAATGTGAGAAAAGTTGTTTTTAATAAGATGTAGAGTGGCATTAAGGCCCATATAATTTACCTATTGATGAGCCTCATCAAAAATCATGTTGAAGAGTTAGATTATCATGTTCATAGCAAGTTGTTGTATCATCTTGGCAAGTTATGTGTTGCACAGGGTGAAAGAGTCAATGTCATAAAGGAAGCTCACACTTCTCTTATTGTTGGTCACTTTGGTGTAGGAATTTTTTTTTCTCAAATTCAGAGGTATTGTTATTGGCCTTGCATGAATGAAACTGTATCAAGATATGTAAAAGGATGTTCTATGTGTGCTACTAGAAAGATAAGCAATAGGAAATTGGGTTTGTACACTCCACTTCCTATCCCTTCTTGTCCTTGGGAAAGTATTTCTATGGATTTTGTTGGGGGGCTACCAATGTCTAGGAAAGGTCATGATTTATCGGGAAGTTTTGGTCAAGTTTATGGGAACTCATGGAAATAAAGTTGAAGAAAAGCACAACATTTCATCCAAAAATTGACAACCATAAAAAAATAATGAACATAAGTAGTGCATCTCCTTCGAGGATATTGTGGTAAGCATCCTAAACTTTGGGATGAGAATTTTTATTACATCCAACATGCCTACAATCGTGCCAAGAATTCATATATGCAAGTATCTCCATTTGAAGATTGTTTGGGTTATTTTCCAAAGTCTCCTTTGGATTATTGATTTGTGTAGCTTGGGAGGTACTATAAGCCCTAGGATTCAGGGTTTGGAGGGAAAATCACCACAAGGGTAGCTTGTGGGCTTGGAACCCAAGTGTGGGGTTTTGCATGCATTGTGATTTGGGCCAAAACCATGATGGACGTACAACATGTGATGGATGAGGGTGATAGTTCTTGGTGATACGATTCCAACGCATCGAGAATTGTCCAAATCCGAGTTGTCATTAGAGAGAAACGAATTTTTGAAGTTGAGAAGGTAATTATTTTTTATGAGAGATTTTTCAACGTAAATCACATGATATTTCATTTGTCGATGCATTTCGAACCAACCAGTGTGGTTCATCGTCCAAGTCACGTAGGCTTGGTGTAAAAATACTCCAATAGACATGCCTCTTCAATATTCGTTGGAGCCCTTGTATGTGTATAAGTACAAGGTGTATTGGAGTCATTTCATCATCCAAGAGTGGGCAATACACACCAAAAGGAGATTTGAATTTTCATGAGGCTTGGCCGTAGCAAGGGAGCCAAGAAGGGACAATGTGGAGGAGCCAAGGAAAGTGTAAGGGTTTCTTATTTTTGTACGTGACAATGTGGAAGTCTAAGGGCTGTTTGAGGCAAGATTAAGGACTATCTTGGGTGTAGATTGTTGGGTAGGGAAGGCCGCATATTTGGAAGAGAAAATGATGTTGTTTAAGGATTGTTTGGGTGGCATATAAGGGAGCCACAACTACAACTAGATGTTGGGCTAGGTTGCAAGCCATAGCCAATATCTAGAGGCCACCTAGGTGCTGCGTTTGAGGTTAATACAAGCATACAAGGGCAACGTAGGAATGGAGGCATCTTCCCTTGGAGAATCACAGTCTTTAGAGGGTTGTCTTGCTGAATTGCATGGAGGAGTAGGTCTATAGGTGATGCCCTAACTAGAGGTGCAACAATCAAGCAAGGTGAAACAATAATGTTTGGAAATGTGTATTGGGTCAAGTTCGTGACTAGAATGGATCATGTTTATTGTATCTTGTTGATGACATGTGTATGACATTACGAGTTGGTGAATTTTCATACTAGGAGCAAATTCAACAATGAGTGGATTGGGTGTCATAGGTATGTTGGAGGGAAACGTGTTGGCTACACAAAGTAGCCCTAGAGAAACATACAAGAAAGATGTTGTTGGTGCGTGACTAGGTGAAGTATTGCAGCTTTATGTGCAACACTTTGATGGACGAAAGTGACTATTAGATTGGCAGATTGGAGATCGGGAATTAGGCCTAGCCAGAGAGTAGTTTGATGAGCCTGTGTTCATTGTAGAAGACGTGACCTTCATGAGTGATAGGAGACAACCCTCTTGGAGTCTTGATATGTACTGGCCTTGATGGACTAATGCACTACTAGTGAGTAGTACAGAGGCGAAGGACCGACAAAACAAGATACGACATTGAAGCTGCATCGAAGATTGTCTTTGTATCTTGTATACCATAGATTGTTGTATTATTCAAATTTGGTTTAATATAACAAAGATTGGTGATTATACATTATTGTACAATTTTGTTTAAAACTGTTTATATTATGCATATGTGATTTACTTCTTTATATTTTCGCTGTGCAAAGTAGTTTATGGTTGAGATTCTTGGTTTGGTAGCGTTAGTGATTTTAAGACTAACCTAGACCCAAGGTCATGGAAATTCAACATGCATTTCATATTTGGTAAAGATATTGTAGTAGATGGACATAGTGATGTGGACAAAGCCAAACATTTCAGTGAACAAACTTAGCTAGTGCATCAAAGGGTACACGAACAACTGGAGAAAAGCCAAGCCAAGTATAAAGCAAGACATGATAAGCATCTAGTTGATCATGATTTCCAAGTGGGAGATCAAGTTTGGATCTACATCAATAAGGAAAGACTACAAGGTGAAGGTAAAAATCTCAAGCCAATCAGATATGTTCCTTTCAAAATCTTGGAGAAGATTGGTAACAATGCTTTCTGATTAGATTTTCAGCCTTAC
This sequence comes from Pinus tabuliformis, assembly GCA_031772625.1. Classification (NCBI taxonomy): domain Eukaryota; kingdom Viridiplantae; phylum Streptophyta; class Pinopsida; order Pinales; family Pinaceae; genus Pinus; species Pinus tabuliformis. The sequence goes on along the minus strand of CM062820.1, from coordinate 1,580,298,418 downwards.
ATGTAAATTTATTCTATTGTGAATGTGGAAAACTTGATATTGTATCAAAGTCCTAAGATTTTTTATCAAGAAGATAATATTCAGATTCCATCTGTAGAATATTTTTCTCCTAAATATTTAAATGAGTTGTAGGAAGACTCAATTCTTGACATGAGTGTAAGAACTTCACACAGAGGGAGTGTGGAGTATCTTTGAGTGGGGCTCAAAGGTATAAATCCAAGTAAATCAAGGTGGATAGAGATCGGGAAAGTGAGGGAGTTGTACCCTCACTTAATTGTTGAGTAAAAACAAACTTTTGGTGGTCCAAAAGCTTCTAGTGGGGAGGAATGATCCAGGGGATAAAAAATATGCTAAAAAATGAAAGTTCTTAAAATCTACCGAAACCAACAACAAATCGTAGATCTCATTGTTTTGATTCTAATGACACTTGAATTGCCTCAATTCGACACCAAATGAGGAAGTTATCACGTTCTGAAGTTTTTGGCAAACAATTAAAAAAGTCAACTTGCAGGGTTGACTGGGCAGTGTAAAAATCCCACTTGGAAGTTCGTACGATGATATCACGATAATATCATCAATTAACTAGGTGTATGGTTGGACAAGTGGCACCTTATTGAGCTAAAGCATGGAATCTAACAGTTAGAAAGTGGTAAGCGAATGAAGTTTGGACAAGTGGGCTAATAGTTGGGTGACATATGGCCCAATCACACAACACCACATGGAATCCTAGACTGGACTAAAATTGGTTAGGCCAAACGGCCAGCCTCTATGGGTATCAAACAAAAGACCTATAACTCACAAAAACTTGTTCGATCAATCAGGAAACAAAGGTGCTTATTAAACCATGTGGACAAACTTATATTTAAGTTGTATAATGTGGGAGGTTGGCGTATAAATTGGTGGGCCACTGGATCAAACCCTCGACTGACCCGACCATAAATCCTTAATAGTTGTGTGCTAGCTACAAGGGTGATTGTATGTTTTCTTAAACCATTGCCACACCCTCCCTATTAACCTTAACCATTGGTGGGTGGCTTTAAAAGGGTAGGGTCGGTCACACGACCCTCACCACGTTTTTAAACAAACAACACAATCACCAATGGGTGGGGAGGATTGACCCCATGAATTGTAGAACACTAAACTAAGCACTCACCAATTGGGATATCACAAATTTTTTCCCCAAGTTTTGTAGAGAAGACGTTTTTTGCAAAACAGTTTATATGCATATTTGGAAAAATAGGCCTATCTTAGCCATTTTTCAGCCTTTTTGAGCTTAAGAAGATCCTACACAAGGTTTTTGGGGCATTCTGGATGCAATTGAAGTGTTATTTTTGCAATTTGAACATTTTATGTTGATGTATTTGAACATTTGAGCATATAATTTAAGGGCCACCACTGGAAGCTGGACCCAAAGGTGTAGCCCATGAGGGGTGAACTCTGTCATCAATTTGCTATGTTTTTATGCTTTTTATTGTCCATTTTAATTGTTTAAAATATGAAAAAAATAATTTAGTTTGTATGATTTTGCAATCACGATCCATTTCCTAAAAGGACATAAAATAACTTGCAAAACATTTCATGAAACCTTCATTTTTAATTTTAGATCAAGAATCCTCCTCACAAGCTTCCTCAAGGAAAATTTATTTCCATACATCGAGATCCATATAGGTTGTTCCTCCTCTTCAACTTCAAAATTTCATGATTTATTTAGTATAATATTTACATCAAACAATTTTAGCAAGAAAACCATGTTGGCCCTTCAACATTATCATCCTTTAGTTATATTACAAAACTCGAGGACTCTAAAAAAGGACTTTATAATCATATCACATATTGACATATAAGTGTTTCAGGGCTTATTGACTTATTGGTATGCCAAAATCCATAGGGATCTGAGCAATGCATACATTATAGAAACATCAATATGGCAATGTGCCATTTTGGCAAGACATGTACCATGACGCGTGGCCAAGTGTTCCCACATGTCAACCATGTGGCTAGCATTATGCCGATGTGGCTTCAAAAGGGTAAGAAATTTAAGTGGGCATAACTTGAGGCTAGAGCGCAAAATGAAACGAAATGTATATCGTCAAAAATATTTTGATGAGAATACGACAACAATGGCATCATAAATTTAATTTCATATGATAGAGGAAATAGGAAAATTTTATAAACCCATCTTCATAATAAACCTTGAAGGTCCAATCTAATTATGCCCCACAACCCTAATAAGGAATTAGGGGGTTGGGTGTGTTAAAAATCCTTTCCACTTGGATCCTTTATCGGTTTCTTAGTTTTTTGTCTACATATTACTAGGAGCAAGGTGGGTCTCGAGCTTAAAGAAGGAAAATCCTATGTGAGGCTTTATTGCTCTCACACTCCTCAACCCATTTAGGATGAGATAAAAAAAGAAAAGTAGGAAATTGCGTGTGAGCAAGGATACCTGACTGATATAGAGGTGGCCAATGAGGTCGTTGGTTGGGTGCCAAATATTAGGCATACTCATAGTTGCTTCTGTCAGTATATGTACACAATGGATATTTATTGGAATTTGAAAACCTTGTTGGGTAGGGTCTTGCTAAACTAAAATGAAACCAAGGAGGATATCCTCTTAATGTTAGATGAGCTTTAACCCTCCATTAAAGCTTTGGACATGTATTTGCAATGTATTTAAACTCATTTAAGCCTACCTTTGGATTGAGGATGGTCGCTAGGAGGAAACAAAGAGCCAATTATTATGGAAGGATCTGAATCTCCCAAGACTAAATGATGGTTCCTCTGTATTATTTTTCCTCATGTTCATTATGTTGTTTTTTTGTTTTTTCAGTTTAATGTAAGTAGACTACTACATACTTCATCACATAATCTAATCATTTTTATGGTCCTATTGTTGTTGTGACAAACGCCCTCCAAAATTTGCCTATACCTGGATTTTGGAGCCTATTGTGGATCTTGCGATCGATTGTTCCGTGGTCACTTCTTGATCGATCGAAGTCACTTGCTCACACATGCTCAGTTTGCAATGAGTTCATGAATGCATTATTCCATGCAAGCTTGAACAAGCATAAGCATAGTTCGTCAAGATAGTGTCTATGCAATTTTCAACCCATGTCAACAGTCAGTGTGCACTATCATTGACAATCCCTCACTTTTGGTTGCATTTGTACTTCTATTTTGGTGAGTTTTTCAAACTGTCACTTTTACGCACCTTCATTTTCGCGAGTGTCATTTTCATGCTTTTGACTGTCACTCTTTCTTAATTTCACTTTAATTAGTGTCTTTTTCATGTTATCTTCTCTATGGCATGTGTCTCTTTCAATATTGTTTGCATATCGCAAGTGTCGCTCTCCCTTTTCTCTTCATATAGTAAATGTCGTCTTTATGCATGTTAGCCATCGCACAATGTGTATAAGCTCATTTTGGTGGTTTCAAGGGTTTATCTTCATGAAAATGAGTTGATATTACCATGTAAACATCTGTCGCAGTCATTCCCAAAGTTATAAGAACTGTCACATAAGTGTCATCACGGTCGTTGCAAAGTTGTCGTATTGAAGGAAATATGTTTTTAACGTGTTCTGGATGATCTATGTCATTATTTCATTTAGTTTTGTAAGTGTGTGATCACAGTCAAGTCAAATTATTGTTCACATCTGTCTCATTGATCCCACACTTAGCCTTTTTTCGGAAAATTCCCCGCAACTTAACCTCATCCGACATTCCTCGACTATGCATTGCAAAATTCCAACCCTCAAGATACAAACCTGTCCCTTGGAATTGAGAATTTCACATTTCCTACCACCCAGGACTGTGCACTGCATAGTTCTAGTGATCAAGCCCAGGCCTTGGCACTAGAATTGTGTAATCCAACCCTCCATCTTGGACCCAACTACACATTACACAGTCTCTGAGATGAAGCCAAAAAATTGAGCTCTTAAATTTCATAATGACTAGGTCTTTTCTTCTTCCCAGAACTACGCAGTTGACTGAAACAATGAAAAACCCTACAGTCTGGCTCATTGAGCCTCAAAACTATGCAATCTTCCTACACCATCCAGTCTGAACTTCACATTGCTCAATATCAAGGCTCAAGCCTCAACCATGAGCTCTTGAATTACACAATTACATGATCACTTGGGAACCTCTGTCTTCCATAACTATGTAATGGGAAAAATTAGTGTTCAAGCCCTCAGTTTGGCTCCCTTAGCTCCCCAAATGCACAATCGTTTTGCTCAGTCCAAGCCTGAATTGCGCATTGCACAGTTTCAATGATCAAGCCTGACCCCTAACTTCCTAAGCTGCACAATTATGCAGTCACTGAGCCTCTCCCTTAGCCTACCACCCAGTTCTGGCTCAGTCAGTGGATTATCATGCATCATCTTAGACTATGGGTTTATCAGACTGATGTCATCTTGTCATGAATGGATTGTAGATGCATGAACTCTATCATGCTATGGAAATATGACGAAGAAGGAGATGGATAAGGAGGACATGATAGAAGACACATATGGAGCTAAAAAGATAAGATGATCATCAAAGAAGATGAAGGAACATTAAATTACAAAAGAAGACCAAAGATCGGGATTGCTTGAAGACTCCATATGATTCACAGCCTTTTGGAGGGTACATATGAAGAAAAAAGAATATCTCTCATTAAGGTGAAGCATTGGATACATCTCTTATTGAAGATGGAAAGAAAGAAGAAGCAAAAAGGACAACTTTGCACTACCACATCATCATGCATTCCATGTCACTAGTGTCATGTCATGTCTAGTCACGAGTCATCATATGCCACATCATTATTGTGGATTATGTAGCTATCTATTCAAAATGTACTGTAAAGTGGAAGTCCAAAGGCCACATTCAGAATATGAAGAGTGATGTAAAAGTAATAAAGTCATAGGAAGTCAAACAATCATGAGGGTAGTCAAAGAGTCACAAGGAAGGTGAAGCATCACCTCATTGGTTATTTATACCACCTCATTGTATGAGCAAAGAAATTTTCACCTTGGCTCCTCCCACAAGGCATTAGAGAGACATACTTGTTCTTTTGGGGAGCAAGGAGTGGCTCCAACACTCCACTATTGGAGCTAGAGGTGTTCATTGTATACATGTGTCTTAGAACTTTTACTTAATATCAGAAGCCTTATGGCCAACATGTTCTTCATGCATAGATTATTAATATTTGTAAGACTATTATGTGGATGTTTTTAATTCATGTTTTCTTTCATCTATGCTAAAGTAGTTGAACTATTTCATTTATTTTGGTACTTATCATATTGAGAATGTGTTGTAATGGTAATTATCATTGTCGCATCCTTGTGGACAATTCCACTGGATATTAGATAGATCTTCTTGTTGTAATGGATGCAATAACCGTCACATCTTCATGGACTACTCTATTAGATGTTGAACATATTCTTCTTGTTTATGTGTGTCTCTACTAGGGTGGTACTATTACCTCTCTCTTAGAGGCTCACTTCTCTTCCCCTTTGTAGTAAAATAACTTTGACACACATACGACAGAACACTCACCAAGAACACCCCCTTGCTTTTAGAAGGCACATTTGCACTCATCTCTCTTCAAGATGAAAGTTAGATCCAAGCCAAACCTATAATAATACATGACAACAGAGTCAATACTTCAAATGGAGCTCCTATTCCAAATGGTGGGAGGTCTAATTGGGACTTCACATTGGGGAGACCCCTTGGTTGATGAATTTCCAGTACCGTCGAAAAAATGGCACTAGAATGAGGGCCATATGACAAGTTGTGCCCGTTGAGTCTGTTTTGAACTTCTTATAAAAAATGGCTCATCCTCAAATCTTACTCCCGGGGTGTTTCTCCAATTTATCCATTTGTCAATTTTCAATCCCCGATGAGCCTCTCTATCACTTGTCTCAGTTAAAGTTTGATGGTGAGGATGGAACATCCATAACCGAGCACATTTCTAATTTTCTTAAATTTTTTGAATCTTACGAAATCGATGATGAAGAGTTTTCTTGTGTGATTTTATTCCTCACCCTTAAAGGTATTGTTAATCGAAGGTGCCATAACTTTCCATCTACTTCCATCCATTCTTTTCATGATTTCCTCGGGGAGCTTCATCAAGCCTTTGATAGGTATGATTACTGATATGTTTGTAAAAGAATCAATCACTTAATAATGAAGCCTAATGAATCAGTTGAGGATTTTTCTGATCGATTCCTTCACCTTTGTTATGAATTTCCTGAAGAAGATATGGATCGAGATTTATTGAAACAAGAGTTTGAGCGCTTGGTTCTTATCTCTTTTCATGGTGAATCTAGACCAATTGATGTTTCTTCATCCCCAACTCTTGTAAACCAAGAGACACCCCTAATTTTAGAGGAGTATGTGATATTCCTTCCTTTTGTTCCTCATCCTCCTTTTTCAGTTCTAATGTAGGTGCCTCCTTGCGATGATCGTAAAGTTGGGAAATCTACACATCAAATCCCTAATCCATCTTCTCATCCTCCTTCCACTTTTCATGATTCAAATCTGATAGAGGAAATCCTAGAATGGCTCATGAAGCCTATGGTGAATGAACGTTTTTCTATTCCTCAAGAAGATATTAGCACTCATAACTCTAGTCATGAATCTGATTTGGAATTCTGTCATCCTTTATCAACTACATTCCCTGACCCTTTGTACTGTGATCCACTTAATCAATCTGCTCCATCAACTAGTTTTCCACACTCTCCTAATTTTCAAGTTTTTGGCCCAAATTGTGATTGGGTTCAAGATAGTCACATTACACAGGTAGAGGAGTAGGAAGGTAAATGTTCATTCAATCTTTCTTCTCTTTTTCAAATTCCTCTTTGCAAAGATGGTGTCTCCTCATTATTGGCTAGTATTGAATATGATAATATCGGTAATGAATCAAATTAAATTAGTTTATTTAGATCTGTAGTATTGGAAACAGTCATTCTGATGATGATAATTTTGTTGATGTATGTGATGATGAATGCCCAAGTACACCAATTGATCTTTCGATTTCTCATGAAAAATTTAATTTGAAAATTTTAGATCTGGAATCTGTTTCAGTCAAAGAAAATGCTCTTATTGAATTTTTCTCTTTGTCCCACTATCCCTTGTGCTCTATTGTTTACGATGCATCTACATGCGATGAAGATACTCCATGCTATTCAAGTTATTCATTGTATGAGCTAACTTCTTGTCCATGATGAAAGAGGGAATAATCAGATCATTGGGTATCCTTTCTATCTCGTATCATCTCTTGTTTTGCATGAAGACAAATATTCAAATCAACTTGCTCATGAAATTTCTCCATCTCTAGATTTGCGATCAGAATAATCTTTCATCTTGAGTAATCTAGTTGTCGAAGTTGTAAAATATGATCAAATCAGTGACAAAGATGGTTTCCATCTGGTTAATAGTGATTTCATCCAAATTAGTGAAAGCAACAATCCTCACACATTGCATGATCTCGTTCAAATTTTTGAATGCGATTTTACAATCCTTGAAAGTTTCGGGACTCGCTAGAGAGTCAAGGCACTTCAACTTCCATTGATGGTTATGCCAGGATATCACAACTTTGATACGACCCCCAAACTAAGTCAGGTCCAATTTTCTTCACAAAACTCTTCTTTTTTCATGGTTTCACTCGATGTAAATTCTTTCTTGAAATATATTTTAAATTGTGTAAATGATCTTTAGAACCTTCAAGATTCTATTTTTGATCGGATTCAAGATGATTCCTATTCATGCAAATCTCCTATATCAAAAACGGGTTTGGAATGTGTATCTCTCATGGAATCATGGAACTGCGAAGTTGATTATTCCAAATATTATCTTTGGCCAAAGGAGTCATACATGTTACACTATTTTGAAAACAATCAAATCCTCATCCTTCTTGTGAATATTCTGATGCTAATATTTTTCTTCATTTCACCTGAAATCCTCTTGAGTGTTAGTGAATGCATAGATTGTTTTACAAATCAAATCATTCTTCACTTGCTTTACCCTGACTAGTTTCTAATTCTAATATTTTTTTACTTCTTTCGATGATTACGATGCTAGTGAAGTGTGTAACCAGTCACAAGAATATGGTTTGTTACACTCGTCACGTGAAGAAGATGATTCTATTATGGAGAGCATGTTCAAAACTATTCAATTTGATTTATCTTTGGTAATTCAAAACTGGGAATCTGATGCTTTAATCAACCCATTTGATCGTGATTCTGTTTATGATGACTGTCGTTCAACTTACAATTTTTCCACTAGCACATCCAATGACAATTGTTTTACATCCTTTTATCTTTATGGTTCAACATTTCACTGTTCAGATTTTTTTGAACAGTTGAGGCACTTCATCCTTTGCTGACAGTTATATCAAGTCCTCTTGGCATGCTTGTTGAATATGATTAGATCTATTTTCCCTCACAAGATTCTCATCTTAATCCTATGACTCTAATTGAAAATTCATATTTTCAAAGATTTCGAAGTTTTTAAGAGGATTATCATGAATTTTATGATCCAATCGTTGAATGGTTGGAACAATCTTACTTGGCAATCTCTCTAAGGAGTTCGGTGTAGATGGAGACACATCCGTGGGAAGCTTCTGAGTTTTGTTGAATGATGGTTCTTGTCGAAAGGTAAGAATGCAAATTGTTTAAAAGTAGTAACTATGACATATCTTTCTGCTGACAGGAAATACCTACAATTTTTTGTGCAAGTTATACAAGTTCTTATCTTTTCCATTACACATCATTTTATTTTTGTTTTAATCTATCACATCTTTGTCATTGCAGGTCAGGAAAAATTACGGTGGCTACATTAGATATTCCATTATAAGTGACCCCAAACTTCTAGCCGGTCAGGTTAGGAGTAGGTCTAGTTTCATTTTACTTGCACATTCATCCTACATTTGTTTCATGTAGTTTGTCTTGTGTTTTTTGGTTTTGGTTTTGGTTTTGGTTTTGATTTTGCATCATGTTTTGGTTTAGCCACTTTCTGTCTTGTCTTCAGGTTTTGTTCCCTTGTTGTGTGTTGTCTTTACTTTCATTTTGTGAGACCTTGCATGAATATTACTTATTGGCTCGAAAGGAATGTGGCAAAATAGAAAAGGACTTTGTGACACTGAAACATTTGGTTCACTCTTTGTCCTTCTTCCTTTTATTGGTTACATCTTTTGGTCGATGATGTTCCAACAAAAATTATGATCCTTGCGTTAAGAAAGCCTTGTGTTGAACCATGACCTCCATGTCTATTATGGAAACCTCACGCATTCACTCAGGTTTTTATGTCTAAGTGTTTTCAGGATGATCCAATCAAGTAGAGAAGGAAAAGGGGAAAATCTAAACGAGAAAACCAAAATCATAGGTCTCTATATGATTCTATGTAGGAAAAACCTCTCCTTCTCTCAATAAGTCAGGATCCCTCTTACACCCATAAATAAATAAGTGTCGATGCACAATCCTATATAAAATAAACAAATAAAGGCAAAAGAAGAGAAAGGCTTCCTATGCAAATAGGTGAAGCAAGCAAATCCATCGGGGTACTATCCAGGCTTGCTGGCAGTGGAGCAATGTTTGTGTTCCTGAAGTGACTCCATTGGGGTACTATTCAGGCTTGCTGGTAGCAGAGCAATAATAGAGATGAAAAACTATACTCTATAAATCTGAAGCTTGCAAACTTCATTACCCTATCTTGATTCGAAACATTGTGTGCTTTCTGATCTTATGTTTGTGTTTAACCGAGTAAACGAATGATGGGGACTATGTTTATGCATGGGGTAAGTGGGGAAGCCATGGTAATATGAACGATGAAATAATACTTCCTGAAGAACTAGACCCTACACAAAATAATTGACTAAGGAAGAGAAGCTGGAGTTCTATTAATGTGTCACCAAGTGTTGTTGCTACGACAAATGCCCTCCAAATTTTTTCCTATACTTTGATTTTCGAGCCTATTGTGGATCTTACGATCAATCATTCCGTGATCACTCCTTGATCGATCAAAGTCACTTTCTCACACATGGTAAGTTTGAAGCGAGTTTATGAATGAATTATTCCACACAATCTTGAAAAATCATAAGCACAGTCCATCAAGACAATGTTTATGCAATTTTTAACCTATGTCAAGAGTTAGTGCACACTGTCATTGACAATCACTCACTTTTGGTTGCGTTTGTACTTTTATTTTGGTGAGTTTTTCAAACTCTCTTTTGTGCACCTTCATTTTCGCAAGTGTCATTTTCATGCTTTCGACTGTCACTCTTGCTTGATTTCACTTTAATTAGTGTCATTTTCATGTTATCTTCGCTATGGCATGTGTCACTTTCAATATCGTTTGCATATAGCAAGTGCCACTCTCCCTTTTATCTTCATATGGTAAATGTCATCTTTATGCATGTTAGCTGTCGCACAATGTGTATAAGCTCATTTTGGTGGTTTCAAGGGTTTATCTTCATGAAAATGAGTTGATCTTATCATGTAAACTCCTGTCGCACTCATTCCTAAAGTTTTAAGCATTTTCGCAGAAGTTTTGTTACGGTTGTCGCAAAGTGTATCTTTAGTGTCGCACTTGTCTTAAAGTCGTTGCAATTTTTTCGCATTGAGGGAAATATGTTGTTAACGTGTTCTAGATTATCTATGTTGTTATGTCATCAAGTGTTCTAAGTATGTGATCACAGTCAAGTCATATCACTGTTCACATTAGTCTCATTGATCTCATACAACCATTTTTTGGTAACTTTCCTGCAACTCAGCCTCATCCAGCCTTCCTCAACTACACATTGCGCAATTTCAACCCTCAAGCTGCAACCTTATCCCTTGAACCTATGCAATGTGTAGTTCCTATCTCCTAGGACTATGCATTGTGCAGTTCCAGTGCTCAAGCCCAGACCTTGGCCCTAGAATTGCGCAATTCATCCCTCCATCCTGGCCCCAACTAAACATTGTGTAGTCTCTGAGCTCAAGCTCAAACCATAAGCTCTTGAACTATGCAACTGCACAATCACAAGGTTTTCTATGCCTCCTAGAACTATGCAGTTGAGTGAAACAATGCAAAACCTTACAGTCTGACTCACTGAGCCTCAAAACTGCGCAATATGCCTACATAGTCTAGCCTAAACCTATGCATTGTGTAGTTTGAAGGCTTAACCCTCAGCCCTGAACTCCAGAACTGCGCAATGGGAAAAATCAATTTTCAAGCCCTGAGACTAACTCCTTGAGATCCCCAACTATGCAATCTTTTTTCTCAGTCCAAGCCTGAACTGTGCATTACACAGTATCAAGGATCAAGCTTGACGCTTAACTACCTGAGGTGTGTAATTGCGTAGTCACTAACCCTCTCCCTCAGCTTGCCACCCGGTTTGGCTTAGTCAATGGATTATCATGCAACATCTTAAACTAGGGGTTTATCATTTTGATGTTGTCTTGACATGAGTGAATTAGATGCAGGAAATCTATCATGCTATGGAAAGATGATGAAGAAGGAGATGGAGAAGGAGGACAGGCTAGAAGACAAATATGGAGTTGAAAAGATAAGACGATCATCAGAAAAGAAGATGAAGGAACACTGGATTACAATAGAAGACCAAAGATCAGGACTGCATGAAGACTCCATCCTATTCAAAACCCTTTGGAGGGTGATATAATGAACAAATCATATCTCTCATGAAGATGAAGCATTGGATACATCTCTTATTGAAGACAGAGAGAAAGCAACAGCAAAAAGGATAGCTTGGCACTTCTACATCATCATGTAGTCCATGTCATCAGTTTCATGTCATGCCCGGTCACAAGTCATCATATGCCACATCATTATTGTGGATTATCTAATTATCTATTCAAAATGTAATGTAAATTGGAAGTCCAAAGGACAAATTCAGAATATGAAGAGTCATGTAAAAGTAAAAAAGTCATAGGAAGTCAAACAGTTATGAGGGTAGTCAAACAGACACAAGGAAGGTGAAGCATCACCTCATTGGTTATATATACACCCTCATTGTATGAGAAAAGGTCGTTTTACCTTGACTCCTCCCTCAAGGAATTAGACAGACATACTGGTTCTTTTGGGGAGCAAGGAGTGGCTCCAACACTCCACTAATTGGAGCTAGTGGTATTCATTGTATACATGTGTTTTAGAACTTTTACTTAATATCAGAAGCCTTATGGACAGCACGTTATTCATGCATGGATTATGAAAAATTTTAAGACTATTCTGTGAATATTTGTAATTCATGTTTTCTTTCACCTGTGCTAAAGTAGTTGAACTATTTCAGTTATTTTGGTACTTATCATATTCAGGATGTGCTGTAATGGTAATTATTGTTGTCACATCCTCATGGACTATTCTGCTGGATATTAGACAAATCTTTCTTGTTGTAATGGTTGCAATGACCATCGCATCTTTGTGGACTACTCCACTGGATGTTGAACAAATTCTTCTTGTTTATGTGTGTCTCTACTAGGGTGGTACTATTACCTCTCTCTTAGAGGCTCACTTATCTTCACCCTCCGCAGTAAAATAACTTTGACACACATACGAGCGAACACTCACTATGCACACCCCCTTGCTTTTTGAAGGTACATTTGCACTCCTATCTCTTGCTGACATTTATAGCCAAGGAAAACCTATAAGAATACATGGCAACCGGGCATATCCTTCAAATGGGGCTCTTATTCCAAACACTGTGAGGTCTAATTGGGACTTTACATTGGGGAGACCCCTTGGTTGATAGATTTCTAGCACTGTCAATAGGTCCTAGTTCCTCTTAATTTTTGGATGCTAAAAAAATTATAGTTCGCAACTAGTCTGGTTTCCCAAACGACATAACCAAAACTTATTTATGTCTATAGATTGTAGAAATAAAAAAAGAAATTAACTTTACCGAAAAAAATATATATTATTTTTATTTTTAATATTAATATTTATTGAGCTAAGAGGAAGTTTCACACCCAGTATGGAAAAGATGTTGTATTGTTATGTTATGATATGTAAATATTTTTACTTGGTCAAATAAAAATAAAATCAAAACCAAAATAAATAATATATATATATATATATATATATATATATATATATATATATATATATATATATATATAGATATATATATATAGATATATATATATAGATATATAGATATATATATATATATATATATATATATATATATATATATATATATATATATATATATAGATATATATATATATAGAGAGAGAGAGAGAGAGAGAGAGAGAGAGAGAGCTCTAACGAAGAATCAGAGCTCCTGTGGGTGAGATGGGAGAAAATAGTCATCCCAAAGGCCTGGGGAATGGGCAATAAAGAACATCCCCCTCTTTGCAAAAGCTTTGGCAACCAAAGTGGGATGGAGGCTTCAATCAACATACAACTTATGGACTATTGTGGTATTTAGGAAATATATATTCCTCGCTCTGTGGAAGAATGGATTAGATCTCTTGATAAGAAAAATCCCAACATATCAGTCATATGGAAAGTTATTTTATCCTCCTGTTCATTGACCGAAGAGGGTCTTGCTTGGAAGGTGGAAATGGAGAAAAGTTAAGGATAGGAAAGGACCCCTCGGTTGGATGTGAGTTACATTACAGTCTCCAACATGAAATTATTAATCGTTTAAACATCTAGGGAAGGTATACCCTAAACCAAGTGGTGAATACTTTTAGATCAACCATATGGGATCAAGTTTGGGGTGATGCAGCACAACTCGATTTGCCAAAAGTTCTTGTGGAACATTGGAAAAATTATACCAATGCCTTGAGTATCTCATATCTCAAACTACAAGTTCGTGAGGATACTCTATGTTGGATCCATTCTCCTTTTGGGGAAAATACTCCCAACATAAGATATGAACATTTGATTAGTTCCAGCTTGTCGGAAAGCCAAGAATGGTGGTGGAAGAAAATATGGAAATTGTCCTGTCCTACAAAGGAAAGGTTGTTGATTTGGTGCCTATTAAAAAACAAAATTCCAACATGGGATAATCTGCAAAAAATAAGAAAGGAATGTCTAGGGTGGTGTTCATTATGCAAAAATAACAAAGAATTAGTGGCACATTTGTTCATATCTTTCCCTTTCTCCTTGCGGGTATGGTCTATTTGCAAATATTCCCTTGGATTTGGAATGCAATGACAAGGGGAGTCTTTCCAAGAAGCATGGAACAATTAATGGGATTAGGCTAGTGAAGAGCAGCTCAAGAACATCCCCCTTCTCATTAGTTGAGGGGGTGTGGCTGGGCAAGAGCAAGTCCATATTCTAAGACAAGATATCGACAACTGAAAAGGTGGTACCTCAGGTGATGGCCATTTATTCCCTCATACCATCAACAATATCTTTAAAAGATCCCAAGAATATTGTTGCAGAAGAAATCGACTCTTCAATTCCATGGGCCTATTTCGATGGCGCTTCCCTTGAAAATGATTCATGTGTTGTTGGAGCTATACTATTCTTGAATGCTTCCCATTCATTCAAACATCAGAGTGGGCTAGGAAGAGGAACTAATAACTATGTTGAGCTCATGGCATTGAAATATCTCCTCCTTTTTGCTTCAGAAAAAAGGGTGCAAGGCTATTCAGATCTTGGGGACTCCATGATAGTTGTGAACTGGTTCAATGAGGTTTAGAGATGCCACAGACACACACTTCAACCCATTATTGAGGATGTTCTTCGTATCAAGCACACTTTTGACTATATTTAATGTTGCCACATTTACAGGAAGTAGAACACTAACACAAACAAACTCTATAAGGAAGGCTCTTCACATATTTATTATCACATGACTTTTAATGAAGGCATCCTTCATAAAAAAGGACACAATGTTTTCGAGTATATATCATTTATGGATCTGTTTTTGTGGGGTTTTTTACGTTATATCTAGTCATGCTTTATGCATTGCTACATATAGATATAGTTAGATCCACTCGCATAGGTTGAATTTTTATTTTTTTATTTTATTTTATTTTTATTTTTATGGTGTCTTAAATTATGCATGATATTCACAATGGACATGTTTATGTTTTTGGGCTAGTTACTGGCAATTTTTCATCAAATGGGCATATGCCAATATTATCAGAATGCATCCAGTGCATTAACATAATGTAATTGTTCAATTTCTTAATTAAAACTACAATGTTTTTCTATATATATATATATATATATTCTCAAAACACAACATTTTCTATTCAAGGTTTATTAATTGTTATGGAATATTGATGTTACTTTTTGTTTTTTAATTCACTCTTTACCTTGTTATTATGAATTTTGAATTTTATAGATGAGGGTAAACATGAAATGTCAGTTGTAACCATGAGGTATTTTCAAATTCAACTTTAGAATATTTTAAATTTGAAGGTGAACTTAAAAGTAGTTTCAAATTTAACTTAGATTCTTTTCAACTTAAATTATTCTGAAAATTTTGTGTCATGTTGCTTGTCTCAAAATCTAGAACTATTATGAAAAATTATTTTATAATCATGAAAATTAATGTTTTTGGGAAGAAAGTAATTTTGATTTTGATTAAAAAATTATTTTGATAAAAAAAAATTAATAATAAATATTAATGATTTTTATACTTGCCGAAAGTAGGATATATTGTAATCATTGGCAATCAAATTACTTTGACTTCTGGGGGAGGTAGGAGTGGGAGGGGTTTTGTATAACCCCAACAAAGAAATAGAGATGAAATTTGCATGTGGATTAGGAATTTCCTCAAACAATCAAGCTGGAGCCTTAGCCCTCTAGCAAGAGCTAAGGATTTCCTCCTCAAAGGAATTTCATCACATAAGTTTTATTGGATACTCAATGGTTGTAATTCAAAGATACAATATCAAAATAAAAGATCAAAAGAAAGAAATCCCCCCTTCTATTCCTCCGCATAAGGATGCTTCTAAATAAATTCGATTCCTATGATATATAACATATTAAAAGGGAAAAAAATAAGCCCGTCGATGAACATGCAAACAAAGGCGCCAATATAGAACAACGGATAATGTTGGTCGATCAAAGGGATCCAACCATATGTTATGTTCCATGAAAGCCAAAAAACATAGTTTAAAGCTTATCAAGGCGTGGAAAACTTTTGAATTAATCTTTGACAGGACATTATCCGACCTTATTAAATTCATTGCACGATAGGAACATATTGTGTGGCATTACATCTTGCAGGATTGTCATAATGATAACACTAGCTAGAAGTGACAAAGGATTATGGTAATGACAAAGGAAAAGTGGAGAAGAATTAAATTGGCATTTAAACCTTGCTTCAAAGGAAGGAGAGCTAGTACTTTAATCGAGCAGAGGAAGTTAATATCAAGCAAAATTAAGGTTGGAATAGAGGCACCAGGAATGGAGTTTCAATCCAGGTATGCTCAAAGATGAGATGTTCGCAATCAATGCGAAAGGATTTTCACAACAAACGACAAGGAACAAAGCAGGTATATTATGAGCCTTATACAACATACAAGTATGAAGGTGATTCAAATTCAGGTTTAGATTATTTACAAAATGGATTCATGCAACACAAATGGAAGTGGCACCCTCTGAGAGGAACAAATGGCCACACTCAAGGAGGAGATTGTGGTGTTGATAGCTAAGAATAGGGAATACATAATAAAGGAAACATGCCCCCACTTTTCACTGGTGACCAGTTAGCTTATAGGAATTCATGAGGATTTCGACCACCTCCAACATACTTTGGACCATTTTGGCAACTAAGCTCATTAATTTGAATCTCAAAGTTGATAGCATGAAAGTCATGGTGGAATTTGCTACGGTGGGAGTTTTGAAGGAAGTCTTTGGGCTCGACGATGCCTCCTGTTGTAGGGAAAAGTATCCGATTCGGATGACCCTATCCCACTCTAAGGTTGATAGTACCTCAGCAACAACTGTAAAGAAAACTACTTAAGGTTTACTTCTTTATGAAAGCAAGAGAGAATGAAGAAATGCACTAACCGTTGTCTTGCGCTTAATGTCGAATCCAAACTCTTCTCTTTGCCTGCTTGCTCCCAGCTCCTTGCTCTTTTGCTGGCCCAGCTACAATGAGATCCTGCAAAATAACAAAGAAGGAAACTACAAGAAGCATGCAATCATAACTGATTCAAGGATTAGCATAAATCAAATATACAATTATCACAATACATCATTGAAACAAGTGCATATAGAAGAACCTCAATAGCTTTTATTAATGGAAGAAGTAAAGTTCTGAGAGTGTTACAACCATTGAAGGCCCCAATCCAGCAACACCTCCCAGCAGAAAGAATTTCTCCTCTTCACCTCCTTCAAGCAATCACCCAATAGCTCTATAGTGAAACCAACAGCATATCATTACTTTGCACAAAATTCCAGCCTCCTGAGCTCATAGGAGAGAGCTCAATATATAGATGAATTGAGAAAGGATGAGTCAGCTTGCAACTGATGTGTAGCTGCCTTGTGTCCTCTCTCTCTTCAGTTGATCTTCAGTTCTTGAGTCCACTTGGAGAACCTTGCTTCCACTTGGAGAAACAGAGCCTCTGACTCATCACAAGGCGAAATCCCTGATCCAAGTGTCATTTTTGGAAGATTCCAGAGCAATGACTCAGTGTGCCACTTGTCCCATCTCGCTCAGCGCATGTGGCCTTTGTTCTACCTGCTTTGCAACGCAGGTACACCATGGAGGAGTTGAGTTTCAGCGCAGAAGCCTAGTGGAGCACCTGCTTTGATTTCAGGATTGCTTGTTTTTGAGTGTTTTCAGGTGGAGAACTGATCTGAGAGCTGTTGGTTTGTTGACCTTGTTCCTCTAGGGGTAGGAACATCATGTTTAGGGACTTTGGATCCCTTGGATTATTGACAATTCATGCCTGATGCTGCAAGGCACAAAATTGTCTATAACAGATGCCCCCTAAAGTATGAGGTCGTTTATCGGGTGAAATGCTTTATTAGGAGGATCCGAAGTTCATTCAATCTGCTGAGAAGTGTCCTGTAATAAGATACAATACAATACATTATTTTTTCATACTTTTTCATGATCTAGCTGAGGCGGGCATTCCCATGCTCAGCTTTATAAATTCATTTTGGTACATAGAACAGACGATCGTCTGATGGTAGACTGATAATTCTCTGCTGAAATTATCATCCTTTGAGAAGGATGATCATCTGCTGCAATGGTGTACACATCAAATGTCTTTATATCCTGAATATATATCGCAGCCCGGATGGATGAAACTAGATCCGGGGTCTTCAATCTCTTCCGATCCTCACTCGATGTACAAGTCGATCCATGTGAGAATTTCTTGAAGTCGAACATGGAAAGACATCGCTTGATTACCGGTCAATGATGTAAACCGTTAACAAGCGCGAGAGGAATCACCGATAAGGATGATGACCCTCAAGGTACAGCAGTACAATTCACATGGTGGGAATAAAGGACTTGGCGTCGACCACCATGCAAAATCCTCTGGTCGAAGGTCATTGATGTATACCTGTCGCCGGAAGTGAGAAATTTGCCATTGAGGCATGCAAGCTTCAAAGTACTGAAGGGGTTGTTCCTAGATCAACTCCTTGGATAATGAGCTGATGTCGACAAGGAGCGATCCGTCAAAGGAGGGCCTTAATGAATCCCACATCATTGACACGGAACGGAGCTAGTGATTGTGATGAGGTGAAAACAAACTGTGATGTATGATTCAGGGTGGCGGTCATGAAATGGATGAAGGACAATGTATGGCAGTGGATGGGACACGGTTGACTCTTTGCAGAACAACATCTCTTGAACATATAACGACACTGATGTGATGGATCGGTAGCATTACCCCAAATGTGGATGGTGTGGCGAGGACCATGGTGATGAGACCGGTGAATGAAACAACCCAACCCGATGTGATACGGAGGACAAAGTGTCATGTTCAAGAGCGACTTGCTACCATTAAAGCTGTGAGGTTCTCCCAATTTTTCCCCAGTCATTGCTGACCAGTACCTCTTTATTTTTATCAAGCTTGAGGAGGATAACATATGCTTGTTCTATAACCTGCCCTTCGGGCAAGCCCATCGCTATGTTTTAACAAGCCTAGCGATAGGGAAACTCGTTCTCGTCTAAAGACAAGTTTGTCGCTATTTAATGAATTTAACGAGTCTAACGACAAGGATAACTCGGTCCTTTTCATTTTTAGAGAGTCTGAAAAGGTACATAAAGTCAACTCCTGAATTCCTTTTTCGTCATCTAATCCCTTAAGTCCGAAAAAGTATAAAACAATACAGAAGGGATGAATTTTCGATTGTTTTAACGAGCCGAACAAAACAAGCACTCGATCTTTTTGTGCAATAATCCCTCAGGTCCAAAAAGATTAAAATCTAGAGGAGGGATAGCTCTTCCGGTCGTTTAACGAGCTGGAAGGCCAAAACTCGGCAAACTTTTCATATTTTACGAGTCAGGAGAAAAGAGCTCAAAGAAGACTCGTCTTTTGAGGAACGAGTGATAAACAGGGATAGCAGCAGATTCCAGGTACAGGTTGGAATTTTCCAATCACGGCAGTGTCACAAGGATGGCTAAGTGAAATCACTCTTCGCAGCTGTTCCTCAAAATGGGTAAACAAACATATGGAGATGAACGATTGGCCAAATGAACGGATGGAGGTGAGACTGCAAGAACACGACCAAGGGCTTTTAATATGGCTGTCAAAGGTTACATTTACCAAGGTTATTTACCGGGCTGGGTTCGTTTTTTAACGAGCTTGAACACTGCTCAACCTTATGTTTATTTTTTAACGAGCATGAACTATGTGCTAAAACTGCTCGGATCTTGCGTTTATTTTTTAACGAGCATGAACTGTGTGCTAAAACTGCTCGATATGGATGCCCCCTAGCATGATAATGCAGACGAGGCATATGCCCCCTAATCCTTAAGGGGACATTTCATTTTTTAACGAGGTTGACATCGTAAAGAACTATCCTCTTAATTCTTCATTTCATTTTTTAAACGAGGTTGACCTGAGATAGGAACTATCCTCGACGCTTTAGATCCATTAAAGATAGAAGGCTTCATATTCCACTGCGCCCATTTCAGCCAGATTACTTGGCGGTGGTGGGGCAACAGTGCCCATTAAAGAAGGGCCTTTTAGGAAAATCACTCCGATAATTTGGAGAGGATGATTGCCTCCATGGATCGTTGGAATGCTTCTTGTATTGGATGGCGGTATAACTTCTGTCGAAGTTGTTGTCGAACTGCCTGATCGACCTTTTCTCTCGCCATTCAACAACTGCGAATTCCCATAGCTTTTGTTTAATGTTGAAATTAAAGCATCATCTTGGCGCTTAAAACTTGACAACATCATAACTTGTGATGGGGAAGCATTTCCACTATCAACCAGATTTTGACTTGGATCGGGAAAAGGATCAGTCAACACAGCTGGAGTATGCGGATTCTTTACGAATCTTTTAAACTCAGCTTTGTACGGGCAATCTGCCGTCCAATGATCATCGTCACATATGTGACACCCCCCAGGTGGTTTCTCCTCTCTATGAGGAGTTTTTCGAGGAGATGACTTTCTTTGATCTTTCTTCCCTTTGTTTTGCTTCTTCTTGCTTCCTGGTTGATTGGTTTCTTTGCCTTTATCTGTCGATACGGCATTCACTTCCGAAGCAAGAATTTCTCCATGCGCATTTTGATTCGAATCCTTACGGGCCTTCTTTTGATTGGTCCTTTTCGGATTCGTGTTTGCCGTGCCAATCACGCCATCGCCGGCATGAGAGTCACTATTTGATTTAGGAGGAGGAGGGATTGAAAACTCTGGTCTAGGGGCGTCTGGTATTTTGTCATAGAGCGTGCCGGACTGAGTATATACTAAGTCCAAATATTGTGCACGAGCAATAACCTGCTCTTCTGTTACGACTCCCCCCTTTGCCACATCTTTCGTTATGGCCAGAAGTAACGACTTTATAAACCACTCAGCTAAAAGCTGATCAGGAACGTATGTTTTAACCATTCTTCGTCGACGTCGCCACTCATGTATATGATCTGATATATGAGTTGCGGTTGTCTGTTTGAAGTTAGTCAATATCTCTGTTCCCGTTTCATACCTTATCGGTAATTGAAAGTGGGTTAAAAATGTCGTGGCAAGGGAGCTAAAATTGTCGAACGAAGCTCTTGGCAATTCTATATACCATTTCGCCGCTGGACCTGTCAATGTCCTCTGAAAGAGGCGAAGCCTTATCGAATCATCATTTAAAGTGTTCGACGAACACCATAGATGAAATGTCATCACATGATTCGACGGGTCTTCACCTGGATTTCCATTGAATTTAGGAATGTCGGATGGGAGTTTGTGCGGGATCACTGGCCACCATGGGGCGTAAGCAATTGGATCATTGGTTAACCGATGTAAATCAGGCAACTCTAAAGTCGCCACGAATGGTAACTGTTGATTCAAGTTAGGGGAAGCGTATCCAGGGTATGATGGAATCGCCTGAACAGTTGGTCTTTGCATACCAGCATAATGGAGTTGATGTTGGTATGACTGATACGGTTGATGGACTTGACCACTTTGGATATATGGTTGTCCAGTATTCGCAAAGATTTGCTGTTTAGAACCTTGGTACACTTGTTGGAATTGTGGCTGTTGGTATTGCACTATCCACGGTTGCGATACCATGGGTTGTTGTGCTATACTAACCATTGGACCAAGATGTGGGGTGATTGTACCCGATTGTACTTGTGTCGCCCTACCAGTAGGCGATTGTGGTTGGGTCGCAGGGTCAAGGGGCTGTTGCATGAGAACCTGAGAAATCTGAGGTTGACATACAACAGGCATCGTTTGAACTTGCGACACGGTTACAATAGCCGGTGTAGTTGGGATGTTCGTCACAGGTACACACTGTTGCATAGAATATACAACTCTTGGTGGCTGGGATAGCATAGGTACCCAACTACTTGTTGCAATTCCACCATAACTTGAATAAGGTTGAGAACTCCCGTATGGGTACCCTCCCGGAGGGGGTAATGAAAGGGCGTACTGCCCCCCATACGGTGGTAATCCAGAACTCAAGGCAATTGATTGTCCTGGGGGACTGGATGGCCTAAATTGATTCCCAAAAGGGTCAATTTGTTGAGTCTCACCATAAGAGTTACCAGACATTACTCCGGAACAAACAGGAACAGACCATACTGCCGATATAGTCCCTTGGTGGACTCCTTCTAGCGACTGAGAGCTAGTTGGGACAGATGGTATGCCGGCGAACATTGTTGGATTTGCAACAGGTAATTCTGCCGTCGCCGTGTCATTTGACACAGTCCTAGATGTCGACGGTTGTTCAGACATTTTGAGTCTATTCAATTGATTGCCTAGTGATTCTACAGGAACTTCCACTGGTGATGGACAAACTTCTGTTGTAGCAGGAAATAGAGTGACCCCTACTCCAAAATGAGTTGGAGTGGATACTTGCGGTTCCTCTATAATTTCCTCTATCGCAATCAGACCAGGTGGAAGAGGAAGACCGTCAGGTCCGTAATAGATTTCCGGTGCCGAAGAAGGGGTTGTATCAACAGCGACAGATGTTTGAGGAACAAAACTCTCTGGACCAGTTACAGATGGAACTGGTTCAGTTATACAAGTATTTGCCCCCAGACTAGGATCAGTATTACTGTCCTTCTGCGGCGGTCGAACTTCTTCTATAGAGGCAGGGTTTCCGGAAATGTTTGGAGTAACCAGAACCTCAGATGTTGTTGGAACACTTGTTCTAACTTTTAAAGGAGATTTTGAACTGGTTCGACGAGCTTGCTTCGTCCGGACTGTTTTCGATTCCAGAGACAAAGACGGTTGACTCGCAAACCTCCGAGAACGACGGATATTCAATTGACTTTCTTCCACGATTGCGGATTACTCGATCAACTAAAATATAAAGGGGAAAATTTGCGTTTCTGATTTGAATGAATTTTATTAGACGCTTTTAAACATAACTTTGCTTTTTCATGTTTTAAGAGTCGAGAAAAAGCTAAAGATGACTCTAGTCTCCTTCGATGTATTAACGAGCCCGAAGTGACAAATGCTCGGTTGGACTTTTTCAGTTATAGAGTTTGAAAAAGGCCAAAAGAAATTGCTCTGGAGATCTAGGCAGAGGGTGTGCCAAACCTTTCGCAAAACCACGGAATACGTTTTACGGTACGTGTGGTCAATCTTCGTGAATGCTGTGTTCACTGCATTGCGATCAGTAGGGCGGCGGACACGGCTTCCTAAGGATAAAGGATATATGCCTATAGGGGTCTCCCAATATATACTCGACGGTACGTGGGAGCACAAGTCCGTATTAGTGCCACCGACTCTCAGGAGGAATCACCCACCTTCGTAGAGATCGACAGTCACTACGTTTAACGACGCCGGAACACGTCTCTAGCTTAGACCTCTATGTGTTTGCGTTATGTTTCAATGCGTTGTTAGGTTCATTCAGTATATTTTAAGTTGATCTTTTTAAAGTTTGCCTTTCAAGGTTCACCACGAGATGTATATGACAAAAATCCTAAATGCAGCCTAAGATGAGAAGCAAGCTTTTTTCAAATCTTTTTGACTGATGAAAATCTTAACTACTGAGGGAGAAGAAAGGCATATCTTTTCACACAGTTCATACAGCACAAACTAATGCACTTTCTCCTAAATCATCATGCAAACTTTTTCAAATGCAAAATGCACAATGCATGTATTTTCTTTTCCCTTTCTTAATGTTGATGTATTACAAAAAGAAAGTTGTTATATCACTTTGATTTCGATTTAAAGCGAAAGTAAACAAGCTAGTCCAAAATCAAAAGACACCTTAAGATTTACTTGTTTAATCACTGGAAATACATGAAATCAAACCATAATGACGAAAGTAAAAAGACTAATCAGCTATGGACAGCAAACAAGCTAACTCTTTAGACCAGCAAAATGCCTAACACAGGTTCAGATCTAAGAGGCCAAAGCAAGACTAGTTTACTTTCGTTATGGGAAATTGTAAATGATGTAAGAAATACAAAAGAACAAGTACAATTTCGTTATATAACAGAGGCGGAATGATGGCAAGTAAGGTTGGTTTCAGAACAGGTACAAGACTGGTAACTGGCTGCAAAATCTATAGTGAAAACAGGCAAGAAAAAGGGAGGAAACCCCAAATGCACAAGGCAAATTTGGGCCAACGCAGGTGCTGCACAGCCAGTCTGGCTCTCAGCGCAGGTAGCCCCTTCGAGACCTGCGTTGCAAAGCAGGTAGCCTGTGTACTACCTGCTTTGGAAAACGAAAGTTGCGTTTTCTCAGTTTCCGGGTCACAATTTTCTCAAAAATTCACAGTTTTTGCTCAAATCAGAAGCTATCAGTCAAGCACACACTAAGGGATGACAAGGAAGATGAAAAGCTATCACTAAGAGCTTACAAGGATCCTTGTAGATCAGCTCTTCAAATCATGAACATGCTCAGAAATGAGCTAGAGTAGCTGCCCTCTACTTCGCTTTTGATATAGTCAAAAGCTTTTCGATTTGGTACTCTTTTGTTCAGGAAATGAATAGCAAAATACTACAAACAATCAAACAGATACGATCCCTAGCGGAGTCGCCAGTTTGTTGTAGGGAAAAGTATCCGATTCGGATGACCCTATCCCACTCTAAGGGTGATAGTACCTCGGCAACAACTGTAAAGAAAACTACTTAAGGTTTACTTCTTTATGAAAGCAAGAGAGAATGAAGAAATGCACTAACCGTTGTCTTGCGCTTAATGTCGAATCCAAACTCTTCTCTTTGCCTGCTTGCTCCCAGCTCCTTGCTCTTTTGCTGGCCCAGCTACAATGAGATCCTGCAAAATAACAAAGAAGGAAACTACAAGAAGCATGCAATCATAACTGATTCAAGGATTAGCATAAATCAAATATACAATTATCACAATACATCATTGAAACAAGTGCATATAGAAGAACCTCAATAGCTTTTATTAATGGAAGAAGTAAAGTTCTGAGAGTGTTACAACCATTGAAGGCCCCAATCCAGCAACACCTCCCAGCAGAAAGAATTTCTCCTCTTCACCTCCTTCAAGCAATCACCCAATAGCTCTATAGTGAAACCAACAGCATATCATTACTTTGCACAAAATTCCAGCCTCCTGAGCTCATAGGAGAGAACTCAATATATAGATGAATTGAGAAAGGATGAGTCAGCTTGCAATTGATGTGTAGCTGCCTTGTGTCCTCTCTCTCTTCAGTTGATCTTCAGTTCTTGAGTCCACTTGGAGAACCTTACTTCCACTTGGAGAAACAGAGCCTCTGACTCATCACAAGGCGAAATCCCTGATCCAAGTGTCATTTTTGGAAGATTCCAGAGCAATGACTCAGTGTGCCACTTGTCCCATCTCGCTCAGCGCAGGTGGCCTTTGTTCTACCTGCTTTGCAACGCAGGTACACCATGGAGGAGTTGAGTTTCAGCGCAGAAGCCTAGTGGAGCACCTGCTTTGATTTCAGGATTGCTTGTTTTTGAGTGTTTTCAGGTGGAGAACTGATCTGAGAGCTGTTGGTTTGCTGACCTTGTTCCTCTAGGGGTAGGAACATCATGTTTAGGGACTTTGGATCCCTTGGATTATTGACAATTCATGCCTGATGCTGCAAGGCACAAAATTGTCTATAACACCTCCCCATCTAGAGTTTAGCCTATTATGGAGGTGGATGAAATACAAAGAGGGGAAGCAACATTCCCCATCCAGGAGGTCAGCGAACAAGTGGCACTGGAAGAAAGTCTTCGTGAGGAGCTGGCGGGAAGCTAGTAGCAACCTCTATAATATCTATTTCTATAAATGTTTTATTGTTTTATTAAAATCAGTGGTGTATTTTGACGAAGCTATAGGATAAATGTAGTAAGAATGATAACACTGAACATGCAGGGTAGCTATAGGATTTATTTTGAACAATTTTGGAACAGACTTGAAATGGTGCAATGTTTGAATGTAAAGGCGCTGGTTTGATTCTAGCTTGATAAATATAAAGCTACTTGTTCCTTAAAAAAAAATTACTTTGATTTCTATTAAAATCGAAAAATGTTATTACGTTTTCATAATGTTTCTCATAAATTTATATTAAAATAATTTAAAAATAAAATAAAATAAAATTATATTTTAACTTTTTTACCAATGAAATTTGTGAATTTTGATGGGTGAATATTGATTTTTCGGAATTTTGATGGGTGAATATTGAATTTTGATGGGTGAATATTGAGTTGATAAATTTTATTGGGTTTAAATTGAATTGGTCAAAAATATAATAATTTAAAAATAATAAAACCAAAAAAACCTCATATTTACACACAACTCAAAATCATTGTTGTTCACACACATATGTGCCACTCACATGGTTCTCACAAATATTATTACTAAATATGTAATATTAGATATTTATTTATTATACATGAATTTGTTAACCATCAATATTTTATGGCCCCTGTGTTATTATAACTCAGAGGCCTCGTAATGCTAGATCTTTGCATGGGTGGTAATATTTAGAGCTTCATTTTGCTTGGCAATTTATTCTTAGGCCTCATTCTAGCAACATTAGAGTCATGCAAATGTCTAATAACATGGAATTTGTATATTATTAGAGTTTACGTAATGGCCACTTTTGACATTTCAAAATCTATGTAAAATAATGTCGATTATTTTTTTTTTTTTTTTTCTCCGTACTTTTAAGTTCTCTTTTTCACTAGTATTTCCAGGAAAATAATTCAAAATTTTAATAATGTTTTTTTTTTTCTCCGTATTTTTAAGTTCTCTTTTCCACTAGTATTTCCAGGAAAATAATTCAAAATTTTAATAATGTTTTTTCAAACTATATTTAAGATGAAAAATTAAATAAAATTTTCATATATGATTACAATTTCAAATATTTTATTATTTTATTTTAAATTTAATAAAAGACACAAAACCCATTTTAAATTAATTTATATTGGTAAGTTAACCCATTTTAAATTAATTTATATTTGTAAGTTAATTTAATATTAATAAAATTTAATTGAAATTCTAAATCATCAAATTAAAATTTAAAATATTTTATTATTATTATTTTTTTAAATTTAACAAAAATTAAATACTAATTTTAAATTAATTTGTGTTTTTAGATTTATTTATATTACTAACATATGATTAATATTATAAATTAACAAAATTTATTATTTTTATTTTATAATGAAATATGAGAAATTCACTAAAGGGTTAGCTTAATTGGTCAAGTTTTCGTTGTTAAAGCACCTTGCTAATGAGAGGTCATGGGTCAACTATCGTGGATGCCCTCGGGGTTAGGATTTGTTAATAAGCCCATGCGATGTGATCCCTTCGGATTATTTAGAAAAATATAAACAATTTTTTACATAATAGTAGTGTCCTTTTTATCCTAGTTACTATAACTTTCACTATCAATTATTTTTTGCGTAAGAGATAGGTATTCAGCAACAACACTGCATATTACACTTGTTTTAATTAATTTTGATTTTGATAAGGTGAAGTTTTTTCTTTTTCTTTTTTTACAATATTAATCTTATTAGTTTATGATTATTATAATTTGATTAGAAGCAATTTCATTTTTTTTAGATTTTTTTTTAACGATTAAAAATTTAAATATATTATTATAATGAAAATGCTTAATATATTATATAAATAGTAATAAACTAGCCTAGATTCATTTTAACTTGGGAAGAGATCAAATTTCATGACGTGCAAACCTTTCCTCAAGTTTCACGCTAAAAAAAGAAGTTTGCATCTTGAGAGATTTGATCCCTCTAAGGGCTTGATAAATTAGAAGTTACTATATATATATATATATATATATATATATATATATAGCTTCTAATTTTATTAAAAAACAAAATTACATTTTACATGTTCTTAACAAACTCATAACATAGTTGTTTTCACTTAAACGTGCACAAAAAATTTCAAACCAGAATTACGCTATACTAATAAGCTGACGGGGTGTGATCCTTTGGCGTTATCTAGAAAAATATGTTAAAAATATAGATAATTTTTTAAGTAGTATTAATGTTCTTGTTATCCTAGTTACTATAACTTTTTTCTATCAATTAATTTTTGCATAAGAAACATGTATTAAGCAACAACACTACCTATTACACTTGTTTTAATTAATTTTGATTTTGATAAGGTGAAGTTTTGTTTTTTTTTTTTTTTTTTCCTTTTTTGACAATAGTAATCTTATTAGTTTGAGATTATTATAAATTGATTGGAAACAATTTCAATTTATAGTTTTTTTTTAACAATTTAAATATATTATTATAATGAAAATGCTTAATATATCATATAAATAGTAATAAAACAGCCTAGATTCATCTTAACTTGGGGAGAGATCAAATTTCTTGAGGTGCAAACCTTTCCTCATGTTTTACACTCAAAAAATATATTTGCATCTTGAGAGATTTGATCCCTCTTAGCTCTTAATAAATTAGAAGTTAAGATGGATCTAATCTGGTTTTATATATATATATATATATATATATATATATAATTTTAATTTTATTTATTATTTATTTATTATTCTTTTCCCGAAGAAACAAACTTGTAATTTTATTAAAAAATAAAATTACATTTTACATGTGTATAACACACTCATAGCATGGTTGTTTGCACTCAGAACATGCACACAAATTTTCAAACCACAATAACATTTACTTAGATAAACATATCTTCTCTTTTCTACTTTCCTCTTCTGAACTTCTCCAACCTCCAGAATTGGAGTTAGTGATTACTATTGCCATTTATTCTCATTTAAACTTCGTTTCTCCAGCCCCTAGAATTGGAGTTGGTGATTACTATTGCCATTTATTCTCCTTTAAACTTCGAAAGCCCTTCTTTATCTGAGTCATAACTTTAAGATGTATGTGTTCGTTTTGTTCCTGCCACTCCTTGACTATTGCATATTTCATCATGTTGTTTTTATGGAGCTTGGATCACTACTAGATCAATGCCTTTCTCGGTGTGTCTTTCAGGATCATCCTGTTTATTTTCACCCACCTCTGATTGGGAACATTGTTGATTATGTTCTTCTACTATTTGATGATTCTCATCCATTTCTTTGTCTTCATATTCTGAAAGATGTGGATCTAGAAACTGCCACCCCTTTCATTTTTGGGATCTTTTCTTTGTCCTTTTTTTGTTGCTTGTGGGCATGAATTTTGCGTATGCCCTGTCTAAAGACAAATCCAACATCCGAATGTCATATTTTCAAAATGTAACAATTGTGTCCACTTGAAATCTCTATCAACGACATGTATGTGATATGGTAGACCTTTAGTAGGGTTGATTTCTACGTAGATACTAGCAAAGGTAAAAATGCATTTTTCCATTCTTTCTTGATCTATCTTCATAAACCTCCCCAATGTGTTTCCAATACCTTCTAAAACTTGGTGGTGCCAAAAAGGGAGAGGGAGGTTTTGAAGTCTCACACATACCGACATCTTTGTAATCACCATGGTTGTAGCATCAAAATTTGGAAACCATTTAGTTATGAATAGACCCACCCTTTCCTAATTTAAACCATGGTACCTCATTTAAAACAAACTCCAGATCTTCTTGATTGCCAAATTATACCATAAAAAACCCCTTAGAACACAATTAAATATCACATGTATTGGTCTAATCAGTAAAAGACCCACTAATGTAGATCTTCAGACTTGGGCAAATAACCGTTAAATCTGCAAATCAGAGCTATGGCTTGGAGGAATGTGAAAATACCACTTACCTCTAGAAAATTTACTAACATATAAGATGTTTTTTCTATCTGGTATAGAAACTTTCCCTTTCATGACATCCTTGAACAAGGTGGAAACCTTAGGATATCTAGAAGACGAAGCTGGTCCAATTGGGTTACTCACTCCTGGAGCTCCACCTCCCAACCTAAAATTTAGATAATTGTGGAGTTATGTCTAATGTTTTTTTTTTTGTAAACTAAGGAGGGACCATTCTTTTTCCATTACTTCGAATTGAAACCATTACATTTTCATGGTGGCCTCAACCCGCCCCGAGGGGAAATTGGGTCTGTTGGCCACCTTAAGTTTTTGACAGCCATCCAAAAACAAAAAATACTGATTCTTCTTGTCCATGATGTAAACTATACATTCAAAAAGATTACTACTGTCTCTTTTTTGCATTCTTAACTAGAAATAGAAGCTAAACTATTCAACCATTTTCACAAAAAAAACTGCAAACATTATACATATCTTCCAGTATTAGTCCGCCATGACTTCTTGCTGCTCCTCTTCTTTCTTTATACACGGGTTGGTTTCCTTGATCAGCTGCTGAATCTCCTCCAATTTTTTATCCTGCATTATCAGAGTGACCTACATGTTTTGCAATTCTTTCTTCAAGTTTGGGATTCCCTGTGACAGTTCTGCCATCTCCATGGCCACTTGCTCCATCGCCTTTGCCAGCAGCCTTTTCATGACCCAGTAAACATGCAAGGCCTGTTTATACAGAGTCATGCAGCCTCTCGTATTCCCTGGATCTGAGAGGAGGTATTCCCGGTCTTCCATTTCTGACCCTGATTGCCCCTGTGTTGCTTCTTCCTCCATATGCTGGATTATTCTTCTGATATCTTTATTGGTGTTCTCACAATACGCTTCCTTCGCAAACTGAATCCTCTTCTTTAATGTTTTCCTATATTTTCTTGCTGGTGTAGGTTCATTCTCTGCCCGACTCCCTGCCGATCCTCCTCTTCCTCTGATTCGATGCCCTCATCCCCGTCCTGCTCTTCCTCTGTTCCTGTAATTTCCCCTGCCTCCCCGACTCTTCGTGCCTGAGGTGCTTCCAAATTCACCTCTCTCCTCTCGCCATTTGTTACTCCTGTCTTCCTGCTCCCTGTTCTCCTGTCTTTTATCCCTTGTTGACCCTACATCCTTCCATATCTTCGTGCGCGGTTGTTCCTTTCCATCCTGGTCAGAGTCAAACATTTCAACTTCTTCTTCTGTGTCATCTTGGATCGTCTAATACTCCTCTGCCACTTCTCCCTCTTCGATTCCTTTCCCCTTCTTTCCCTGGCTTCTCCGTTCTCTGTTGTCTTTGCCCTCATCGCTCCTCATTCTCCTCCTTGTCGCCATTCGATACCTCTTATCGACGTTGTCCGCTTGTCTTCTCCGCCTTCCCTGCCTTACTATTAACCTGCTCAGATTTTTCACTGCTCTGTCTCTTCGCTGATCCTCAACACCTTTTTTTAACGTTCTCCTCTGTTTATCTCGCCTTCCTTTATGATGT
This sequence comes from Pinus tabuliformis, assembly GCA_031772625.1. Classification (NCBI taxonomy): domain Eukaryota; kingdom Viridiplantae; phylum Streptophyta; class Pinopsida; order Pinales; family Pinaceae; genus Pinus; species Pinus tabuliformis. The sequence continues at coordinate 1,580,267,192 of CM062820.1, read as the reverse complement.
CTCCTCCGGCGGTTCTCCTCGTCTCCCATCGCTCGCTTTACCTGCCAGCTGCCTATTTCATCATCTCCCACCTCCTTTCGTCCTTCACCTGTGCGGTCATTCCCACGTCCGAGCTCTGCCACATTACCTCCATTGGCTTCTTCCTGCATTGCCTTGGCGCCTTCCCTTCTCGATATGATACCTTTGCTGATAATCCCTTTGTCCTCCTTCATCATTACCTGACGGTCTTCTGCCTCGTCACCCACTCTTGCCTGATCCGTATTAATTGCACTGATCACCACCGATATCACCCCAATCGGGGGTTGGAGTTATGTCTAATGTTATAATCTTTCAACTAGTTAATATCTTGTAATGACTTGCCTTCACTAATCAAATTCTATAGATTTGTAGGTATACCCAATATAAACTGAATCTTATTTTGCAGATCTTTCACTTGATCAGAGGATCGAACCCATAAAAGGAACGATTTCCCATTTAGGGTTTTCACAAAGATTTGAAAACACTTCTCCCAATCCAAGATTGATTTCTGAAGCAAATGCCTCTGAGCATTGAAAGGAAGGGTCTAAATAGAAGATCTAGACCAAATCTGGAATAAAAAGCTTCATCTTGGTTCATAAAGCAACTGTAAAATATTACGATCCTGATCTAGATCTATAGGATTGAGGAGAACAAGTTCTACTGTCCCTCCATTCCTGACAATAGTAATATCTGTGTAACACCATACATATAGTGATTGATATAGAACATGGAGAGATATATTCTTCATTATTTTAATGGGAAATCATATAAGCCCCTCTAATTTTGTGGGCTCACAATATTTCTTTTCCATATCTATGGTTATATAGATTAGATCTACGCCCAAGTATGCAAATAAAATTTTTAGTTACCATTCTTTTGCGATCTATAGGCCTCTCGCCACCCTTGCCTCATCCAAAAAAGACTGAAATGACTTTGGGAAACAAAGATCTTAAGAGAGGCCCAAAGTACTTCAAGAGAAAACCAATGCAACAATAAACATGATTGAACTCATGAAAAAGAAGTGATTCTACAGAAGCCTATTTTCAAGATCCTCAGATACTAGCTGAAGCTTGAGGGCAACAACATATGATACAATGCCTATGAAAAACTTAGTGCTCCTCATTGTGTTAAGATCTCCCAAATTGATCGTTTTGAGATCTCCTCATTTTTTTTTCATTTGATTGAGTTGAAATGTTTACACAACAAAACATAACATGACAATATCTCTTCCATATTACAATGACTTTTATTTTATTTTATTCAATTGAGTCAAAATGTTTACATAACATAACACAACATTACAACATCTCTTTCATACTGAGTTAGAGAGCACCTCTTGGCACAACAATCAATAAATTAAACAAAATCCATAAAATATGATATTAATATTAATATAATCATTAAAAACAAAATCTTTACATAGAAATATATAATTTTATTCATTATTTTTTGTTTCATAAATTGGTGGGACGAACCTGTATTTTGAGGAACCACTACCCAAGTGCATCTAAGTTGTTAACATCCTCTCTAAGGGTTTCACTAGGCCTAGTCAATACCAATTAGTACTCATGGATCAATGACCTTTTCATTATGAAGCGCCTTAATAAAACATCTTGTCACTAGTTGTTTTCACAAACTATTTTACACCATGTAATTTTTTAAATCGATTTTTGAATGAAAAAGATTTTATTAATTTATTAATAAATTTTATTTTACAATTTTTATTCATACCCTTGACCAGGGTGTTGATGTGGAGAAGATGGGGGCTTTGGAGGAAATGCCTTCCACCCCCTTAGACGTGATGTGCATTTAAGCTAGGTGGGGTGCGACCTTCCCTCACATGCATCTACATGCAAAACTATAATTAGCAATTGTTATTTATTACATGTCTCGTGAAGGATATGGATTATGTTCGTGGTAGTTTGAGTGGAGGTGAAGGATATTCCTCGACCTCCCATCACATTTTATATGTTCTAGTTGCAATAGTGCGGTGCTTTGGGTCTTGGTGGGAGTATATAATTGAAGTTGTAGGACTTGAATTTTCTAGTATGTGTGGGAATTGGAGGATGCACTAAATTTTCCTTGGAGAACAAGTTTGTTCATGGTTGTTTGGTACTAGGTTTTGTGGAGGGATGGCAAGGATGCCAGTTACCTATTGCAATGTGAAATTTTAGGTCAATTTCCTTAATTGTTTGGTTATTTTGGTTTTCAAGAGCTTGTTGTCCGGGCCTATCTTTTTTGTGAACTCCAATCTTAGTTTGTTCAAAGGGGTCAAGGGGCCTTGGTAGTTTGCATGCGTATTTGGGTCCAGGGCCTCTTGGTTTTACTAATGTTTGAGTATGAGTTTATGGCCTTGATGATAAATTTTGGGTGCCAATGTGTGAATTTCATTAATGGGTTGGATGGGTTCTTGGGGATTGGTTGTCGTGACCATCTATCCATTTCAAGCTTCCAATATTTCATGTTTTATCTGAGTATTTTCTATTGTTTCATGGTGTTGGGGAGTGGGTTGTCTGTCAAGGGAACTACGACCTCTGTTGTTTACACAACTACCCGATTGAGTCTGAGTCTTTTATTTTGATCCATGGGGATGATTTAGTTGGTTTAAGTCCTGGTCCTAGAGAGCATGCATATAATTTATTTTCTTGCTTGTTTGCAGGTAGAGGAATCTATAGTGGGTGCTCTACATGTGCCCCCTTGCGTCTCAGCTATGCCACCAAGACAAATATTGTGTTGCAAATAGGGTGGGGGAGGTGACAAATCTCCCTAGGAGTAGAGAGAGGTGAGACTCTTTTATCATGATTTGGATTCCACCTGCTTCAATGTTGTTTTTCCAGAGACGATGAAAGAGATTCATAAATTGGAGACTCAAGTAGGGGTTGAACGATAATCCAATTTTGATTCATAAATCCTGGAGGATATGTCGACATGGGTTCCTAACCTAGGACACACTAGGGGCAGGAAGAAGCAATACCTGAATTTGATAGCTTTACACTAGAAAATTAAAACTTTGTTGGGTATGGTCCTAAAAGAAGAGCAGGTGGAGTGGTATAATGTCCTTGTCTCCTTGCAAAACATCAAAAGGATGATTATAAATCAAATATTTTGTTTAGATAAGATCAATTCCCACTTGCTCCATGGGGAGGATCATATTGCTTGTGAGTCCGACTATGGAGATCTAAGGGATCCTCTGGGGTCAAGTGTGAGGGTTCCGGTTACAATTTCCTCTTGGGAAAATGATAAGAGTTTCAAGTGGTTGAATTGTACAGTCTATTGGTTCCTTTGTTTTTATTTGGACCGATTAACAGGGTCTTTGTCATTTTTACAATCTTAAGTTATGGTTGTGTGAGCATTGATTTTGGGCATAATGTGGTGGTCACTTATGTATCAACTATGGTGTTTGTGATGTTGATTTCTTGGTTGGCCTTTGTACTAGTTTTGTTGTGCGACGATGGGTTAAGTGATGGTCATGGTGTATAACTATGTATGAGATCTTGGTGTTTGGTATTGCATGGGTTATTCAACCTTGTTTCTGTTTTGAGTAGTGTCTTGAGGAAGCCCAAATCCTTAGAAAGAAATATGGAAGAGTAATGTATATCTGATTTTTGATTAATACAAAGCCTTAATTTACAAAGAAAATGTTATTCATAAAAAAAGAGTTATTTACATCTATTTTGTTTAAAAGAATGACTAGAACTTGGATTATAACACATGGATTCACCACCATAACCATTTAAATGCTTCAGAAATTTCAAAATCTTGCAGATTTTAGGTTGAGCACAAAGGCTCAATCCAAACCCTTAAGTGAATTTCTCATGACACAAAATTTTTGGTCCCTTTCCAACTAAATTTTTTTTCCAAAAAGCCCCCAATATCCAAACACATTTACATTCCATTTTCACTATTTTTTATTTAATTTGGTCTGATTTCTTCTTTTTCTTGGTGAATTATTTTTTCCTTTCTTACCAACTTATATCCAACCCGTATTTTTTGCAAATTCCAATAGGTCATTCTTCAGCAAGTGCACATTTCTATTCTTGAGATCTTCCTCATCTAATTGATTTACCCAAGAAGGTGCCTTTTCAATGTTATTCCTCGTGGTTTCAAGAGGGGATCTGTTTTCCATGAGGGTTTGTTTCTTTTCCAATTTCACTGTATATGGAGAGTCCTTGTTGGTGTCTGAAGAATCCTTATTGGCGTCCAGAGGGTCCTCATTGGAATGTGTTTTATCTTGTTTATTTTTTGTTGTAGCAGATGCATTTTCTTTGGCCATATCTACCTCCTTCTTGTCTTTTGGTTCCTTCTTATCATGAAGCTCTTCCTATTTATATACTACATAGTGATCACCTTACACTCATTCCCACCATTTGGGCCTTCAAGGTTTTTTCTCATATTTACTACTCTATAAACATTTGGGTTAGTGTTTAATTACATGCCCTATTTCATAGCATGCTTTGCAATGAAAATAAATATTCTAATAGTCAAGCTTTTGGACCTAAACATAGTTTAGAGCCTTTAGATTAATCTTCATTGGAAAATCCTTTTTGAAGTCCATCTCCACACATATTTTGACATAAGTAGTCTTGTAAAAATTTTTAGATTTAGGACGACAACGATAAAACTTTCCCAATGCGTTCCCAATAGAGGATAATGATGGCAGATTCAAAAAATATAATGGAAGATTTAGAAGCCTTACCCAAACTAGGGCCGTGGAAATTGATGCCATTACCATATCGAAAGCGGGAGTCCAGGGATGCATGAAAAAACCATCACTACCCTAAAACCATGGCTCAACTTTGCAAATGGCCTTCTTATCCTCTATATTATAAAAAACCACAACGAAAAAACCTTGAGCCATAGGGTAAATGTTCATTTCATCCGTCAAAAGGGGCTTCCATGTCTTATATATCCATTTTTATAGATCAACCAACCATGGCGAGTACCCATTAAACATGCAAACCATGCCATGCTTTGAAAAAATAAATTCACAACATAAAATTTCCTCATCCACTAGAACAATGGGGTAAGGAATTTCTTGAACCGCTAGAAGAATAGAACCAAACTTCAGAATGGAACTGTATGAAATAGAAGAAGCGCTAACTTGATTGGAAGCTATACTTGCAAAAGAAATAAATTTTTTTGTCGAATCATAGTGATTCACCATTAAATAAACTGCATAAGAGATTTGTAGATCATTCACCCAAACTAAGCAAAGATTGGTTCGCTAGGGAAAAACCCTAGCTGCCTCAAGCGTTTCCATAGCTCCATCCATCAGAAGTGTTGATTACATTATTAAAAAAATATTTTAATTTATTATTTCTCTTTAATCCATTAATTTCTTTAAAATTTGGAGATAATGAAATATTTTAAATGATCCAAAAAAATTATTATCTATATCTATATAAATGATTTAAGATCAAATTATAATTTTAAAATAAAACCATCTTCACGAATAAATAAATTTATCCACAAATTATGCAAGGTTGGCATAAGGATGCTCAGTCCTAGCTAGACCATTGGTGGGTAAAGGAGGAGATCATCTTGGAGAATAAGGATAGTACTAAAAATATTACTACTTCCAAATTTAAGTATAAGTTGTAGGATGATAAGGAGTTAGAGGGAAAAATAAAGCTAAGGTATTATAATGAGGTGATCAACCGCAATCTTGATAACCAAAATTACCTTTGTGACTTGACCAGTGCTAAGAAGAAAATGAATATTACCAAGATAAGAATTAATTCCCCTGAGCTTCAAAGTGAAATCGCTCGTTGGTCAATTCCCAAAACACCTTAGGATGAAATAGTGTGTCACCTTTGCAATACTAAGAGGGTTGAATATGAAAATAAATTTCTCTTGGATTTCCCATCTCTTATTCACATCCGTTCTAATTTTGAAAATATTTGTGATGCTACAAAACTTGTTGAATTATTTAGTTAGCAAAACTATGGCGATATAGGAACACTTGTCTCCCTTATTTTCGATGATAGAAATAAAATATTAAAGAACCTCAATTAATATCTTACTTTTTTAAGGTATGATATACCATATTTGTCTTAGTGGATGTTAATCATCATCATCATCATCATTTTTAAAAAATATATTTATCACATAAAATAAGATGATTTTATTATTATTATTATTATTTTAATTTTTGAACGAGAATGAGAATTTCTAGAGAACTTCGATCAGATTAGTTTCCACCCGATATTACACCAAATGCAAATTTGTTAGGAAACTAATTAACAAAATAGAAGAAAATATAGATCAATGACTTGAGAAATAACCTCTTCGAGCGGAAAACCTCCTTTACATCACTTAAATGAACAATTATTGGATGATTGAATGACAAGACCTCTTTTCTATATATAGGAGTCTAAGAGGTCACAATATAATCAGAGACTACATAACAATAATAATGTAAGGGCACAACAATAAAAATAGTGGGCTTCTATGGGGCACAACAATAACAATATGGGGGCTACATTAACAATAGAAATAAGGGGACTACACTATTATTATAGGGACCTAATGTGACCCCCTCCTTCAAAAAAAGTGTTATCCTCAACGCTTGAGTAGTTCTGGATGCTTCTGTATAAAATTCTCATTCTCTTATGTGGAATCTTCAACGGGTAATTTCTTCCACTTAATGAGATACTTTGAAAATGATCAATTCTATAGTTGTCGGGTTCTTGTTTCCGTGACCTCTTCAGGCTCTAATATGATTTTTCCTTCTTCGCCAAGTTCTGGAAATATTGTTTGAATTGAGAGCTTGTCATCGATAACCTTTTTTAAGCATGAAACATGGAAAACTAGGTGTACTCAAGAAGATGCAAACAACTCCAATTTGTATTCCATAATACCAATCTTTTGCAACACCTTGTAAGGACCATGGTACTTAGGTGTTAATTTATTATCCTTCTTAACTTGCTCGAGGGACATTTGTTTGTATGGTTGTAACAATAAAAATATTTGGTCGACTACGTCAAAACTTATTTCACAGGGATGTTGATCTACTTGTTGTTTCATTTGATTATATGCCAGAGTGAGGTTATCCTTTAAGAGTTGGATAACTTGTTGTTGATGCTCGATGTGATCTTCCATTGCTTGAACCTTGGAATTTTCTAGTAAAGATGATGTGATGGACAGTGGGTGATAACCATAATGTGCCATAAATGGGATTCTTTTTGCTGCAGTATGGAAGGAAGTGTTATACCACCATTCAGCCAGAGGTAACTACTTGACCCATTGTGTTTGTCTATCAGATACAAAGCAATGAAGATATCCTTCCAAACATTTGTCCACTATCTTTTTTTTCCCGCCATACTGAGGATGATAAGATGAGCTATGAGTTAATTGAGTACCAAGACAAGAAAATAATTATGTCCAAAAAATTTCAGTGAAAATGGGATCTCTTTCACTTACAATAATCTTTGGGTTTCCATGTAGCTTTTGAATTGTTCCATAAATGCAACAACAACACTATACTAGCTTTAAAATGATGAGATAATGCACAAAAGTGTGCATACTTGGTAATTCTATTAATTACCACCATGATGACACTCTTTCCTTTATACTTGGGTAAACATGTGATAAAATCCATTGAGACCTCCTCCCAATGCTGACTTGGAATGTCTAAAGATTGTAATAGACCTGAGGTCTTAATTGTCTCAACTTTATTTTATTGGGAAACGAAACGTTATGCTACAAACTTTTGAATATCAGATTTAAGGCCATCCCAACAAATTCCTTCTTGATCCCGTGATAAGTTTTTAAAAATCTTGAGTTCCCTCCTAAGGGGGAGGTGTGCAATTCCAAAAGAGTCTTTTGTTTGAGTTGAGAATTCTTACAAATATATAAGCGATCTTTGTACCATCATGAATCATTTTTCCAAATAGATGTATCATAAGTACTGGGGTCTTGTTGTAACTTTTGAATGAGTGTCCATACCTCTTCATCATTCTTCCATTCATCCCTTGTGTTGGTTATCCATTCAAGTTGGATAATATAAATGGCACAAGGCAATGCTTCCACATATCATCCTTTCTTTGGAATGCATATGTAACAACATTTTGTTTCCCTTTTCTGTAGATGATTTCAAAGTCATAACCCAACATATTTGTGACCCATTTTTGCTGCTCTTCTAAAGATAATATTTGTTCCAAAAAGTATTTAAGACTATCATGATCTGTTTTTACCTTGAAGTGTCTTCCCATTAGGTAAGATTGACATTGCTTTAGTGCATGTAGTACTGCCAACATTTCCTTCTCATAAATAGGTTTGTGTAAATACTTTACTTTGATTGTACGACTTTCAAAAGCAATGTGTCTTCCTTCTTGCATTAAAAAATCACCAATTCCATTTCCTAAGGCATCACATTCCATAATAAAGGTTTTAAGGTTTTAGTGAAGTTTGGCGTAGCTAAGACCGGTGCTTGACACATTGCCTCTTTAAGATGTTCAAAGGCCTCAGTTGCTTCTAGAGTCCAATAAAATGCATGTTTCTTCAATAATGTTGTTAGAGGTGTTGTTAGTTTCCCATATTTATTAACAAACTTGCGATAATATCCTGTCAACTGGAGAAATCCTTGAATATGCTTTATGGTTGTGGGGATTTTCCATTCCTTAATGGCTTTAATTTTGTTAGGGTCTATCATAACACCCTCATGAGATACAATATGACCCAAATATTCCACCTCAGTACTCCAAAGAAACATTTGGAGGTTTTTTCATATAATTATTTCTCCTCCAATAGTTTGAGCACCCTGTCAACATGTTGAACACGATCCTTCCAAGACTTGTTGTAGATTAGTATATCATCAAAAAATACTAACAAAAAATTTATAAGGATGGGTTTGAAAATGGAATTCATCAAACCTTGAAATGTGGGAGGTGCATTAGTAATGCCAAAAGGCATGAAAAAATATTCATAATGACCCTCATGAGTTCTAAATGCTATTTTCAGAATCTCTTTATTATTCATTCTAATTTGATGATATCCTGAACAAAGATCCAACTTGGTGAAGTAAATTTCTCCATGTCATTCATCCAACAATTCAACAATGACAAGAATGGGAAATTTATCTTTAATAGTGGGCTTGTTGAGCTCCCTATAATCTGGACACATACACCATGATCCATCCTTCTTGTGCACTAATACTACTGGAGCATAGAAAGAACTTTCACTAGGTTGAATTATACTGGCCTCTAGCATTTATGTAACCATACATTCAATTTCACTCTTTTGGGCACAGGGAAAACTGTAAGGCCTAATGTTTGAATGAAAAATTCTTGGGATCAAAAGAATAACATGATCATGTTCACAAATAGGTTGGAGGCCTTTGGGAGTCTCAAATACCTTAGAATGATTGTCAAAGAATTTTGGAGATATGGAGAAATAGATGTTTTCGATTTTTGAATCTCTAGTGAGCATAATTGTGAAATTATGCCCCATTGTTCTTGCTTGAAAAGCATTGTCATGCCATTAGAGATAATTATTTTTCTTGGTTTCCCTACAATACCCCTTAATTCAACTACCTTTCCTTCCCAAAAAAAATTCAAGAAAGGTTCTTGAAAATTAAAAGCTATCGTCACAAAAGATTGTAACCATTGGACTCCTAGTACAACATCAACACCACCTATTAGAATGGAAAGCATTGGACTATTCAATACATATTTCCCCATGGTTAGCTTGATATTATGACACTTATAAGAGAAATTTATAGTTCCTCCATTTGCAACCATCACTTGACACTCTGGTGCTGGATAAAGGAAGCAATTTAATTCCTTGGCTATCTTACAATGGATAAATTATGGGTACTACTCGAATCAATCAACATTATTACCTTTTTCTTCTTGATATATCCTTCTATCTTGAGAGTTTGAGGAGTGGTGATTCCTTCCAATGCATTACAAGATATGTTCGGATTCATTTCTTCTTTGCTCGGATTCATTTATTCTTTCTCTAGGGTTGGTTCCTAGTGTATATCCTCCTCTTTTGATGTTTTTTTATTACATTTCTTCCTCCTTTTCACAATCTACGTAAAATAATTTATTCTCAACACACTTATGATCTTTACAATATTTTCTATCACAATTGTAACAAAGCCCTTTTGATCTTTTTTCTTCCAATCGTTGTGGTGTCAACATTGTAGGTTGTGGAACTCTAGGAGCAACAATAGTTCCATCTTTATAAATGTGAGTGGTAGACTTCCTTGTTGTCATAATTTTTCTTTTAACTTTTCTTGCGACCTTGAATGTTTTCTCCAATGAATCACGTTCCCAAAGGTGAACCTCATGTTGGATGTTATCCTTTAAATTCCCTATGAAGACATCAATCCTATGCTCCTCTGGAATGTCAATTACCATGATATTCAATTTTTGGAAGTCCTCTATGTGCTCTGCCATTGAACCCTTTTGTTTGAGATTTATCAACTGGCTAAAGATGGTGTTTCTCTTTGTATCCCCATAATGTGCTATCATTTCCTCCATAAAAATTGACCAAGCGACAAGTGGTTTTCGAGAAAAAATCCATCGATACCATACAAACTAATTGGGTTCTAAATATAACGATGCAACACATACTTTTTGTGTGTATTGCACATCACGGAGATCAAAATATTGCTCCATCTGTAGCATACATGTTATTGGATCCTTGCCATCAAACTTCCTCATATCTATATTTGGATTGTGGTGGGTCCCAAACCCAACATTCGAGTCTCTAAAATCATAATTCATATTCTTTTTATCCTCATCATGATTTTCATGGATTACCTTGCCACCATTGGGAAGATTTTCTTATAGCAACTTTGTCAAAACTTCCGTCAAACCTTCCATGACTACTTTTAAACCTTACATATCCCCTTTTAAACCATCCATGTCTCTTTTTATTTTTTCTCTAAACCATCCATATTTACATTCATCACTCCCAATTCATTTTTGGTTGCTCTTTGGGAGAGTGAAATTTGTTGCACTTGGTCCTGCAACTTTGATATATCATGTTGCATTTATTCCTCTTCTTCATGCATCATATTATAGATTTCTGGTTGCTTATTGGGCTTGTCCTTTTTTTTGTTTAGAGGTATATTATAATGAAATAATGATATCTATGCTTCTTTATGCCATTTGAATCACTTCAAACTGTTTCTTCAAACAAAAGCTATTAAAATTAAAAAATAATATTCACACCTTTTTCCTTGTTGTTTGGAGCTAGATATTGAAACTGTTGTATCTCTGTAATTTCGACTCTCCAAGATATGAAATTCCTTCATGTGCTAGCCCTCTGCGTCATCTTTTCAATGCCACAAGTTAGACCAAAATTGGATTTTTTAAGATAAAGTTATGCCCAATCTCCCAATATGACCTGATTATGGATTGGTTCAGTAGAGCGAACTTGTACGGAGTGCCACGTGTCACTGTTTCAACCTTCGACCTTGAAAATGACACAAGAAAAATTATAGTCTGTTCAATTTTGGTTACTCTTTGCGAAATTCAAATCCGATGCTCAAAGACATAGTTATGACAATTTTACCTGGGTCACATGTTTGAGATGAAATTCTAGAGCCTGCAAAAACCCTAACTTCCTTAGATCATGTCTCTGAAAATATAGAGAACCAAGATATGAAATTCATACACGAAGTTTACAAATATTTCAGATCCACGTGGTTGCAATTATAGATTATGAAGCCTCGTAGGAAAAACATTATAGCGAAAATTCCAAGGTGTCTTGTTTGAAGAAGTGAAACCCTAGAATCCAAAGCTCTGATACCAAATGTTATGCAACCAACTCACAAAATAGAAGAAAAGATTTATCAATGACTTGAGAAATAGTCTCTTAGAGGGGAAAACATCCTTTACATCACATAAATGAAAAATTATTGGATGATCCAAATGAAAAGACCTCTTTTCTATGTATAGGAGTCTAAGGGGTCGCAAAATAATCAACGCCTACATAACAATAATAATGTAAGGGCACAAAAATAACAATAGTGGGCTTCTATGGGGCACAATAATAACAATATGGGGGCTAAATTAATAATAACAATAAGGCGACTACACTATTATTATAGGGACCTAACAAAATCGGTTGTCTTTATTACACCAAATACAATTATTCCATAAATGCCACTAGTGGGACAGTGACAACATGTCTTTGGAGACTTGAACCCATGCAACTGGGGAAACACATTGTTCAACAAACCACTCGAGCTAAGATTCTTTGACATAAATTTCAATATTTTTATAATTCTATAAATATTTCATTAAATTTATATTTAAATATATTATAAAAATAAGATATTCGAAAATCTATTAATTCACATTAGAAAGGTCGCAAAAGAAATCCTCTCAATTAACTATTCCTATGTCTTACGAGATAAAAATAAATAAGCAAATGAATGTCCAATAAAGGTTGCATATTGAAGTTTGATGAATTAAAGGTTTCCTTAAATTTCAAATAGATTGGATGTCTTGAAGATTTTGATTTTGGAAGGTTATTAACCCCAAAGACTTGTACTTTGTCTACAGTTTAGCGTTCCTCAAGAAAGGATAGTATTGATACAAGTTATGTTAGATATACTTGAAATATATGGAAACATTGAATTCTAAACCCCAATGTAAAGTTGTGAACCATGAATAGATTTTGAAATCAATACAAATTTCTCATTATTGTTATTAAAAAAAAATTAAAAATTTCAATATTAATTTAATGTTAAACTTCTAGATGTATAAGTTATATTATAATTTGTACCACCCATTGAGTCTTTTCTTTTTGTGATAAAGAAAGATACCTAAACATGCATTGTTTTCCCTTTTATTGCATCGAGAGATGCTTTCTAGTCTAGTATGGAAGAGATGTTGTAATGTAAACGCAAGCATTTTTTTTGTAAGCTTGGCAGGACTACATCTTCATCATGTCCAATATATCACCCCGATCGAGGCGAAGAATTGAACCGGTGACCTCACATCAAGGAGTGCCTTAACAGAGCACTTGATCATAGTTTATCCAAGACCTCGTGGATGTAAACATAAGCATTTTGACTTGGTCAAATGAAAATAATAATAATAAAAAAACTATTAATTTATCATTGGTGGTTTTTAGGCTCCAATTTTTGACAACCCATGTTTTTTCCCATGGGATTTGTTATGATGAAGCCTTTTTAAAACCCTGAGGATATCTATTATGGAATGCAAGAGTACCAATTTAGATCCATTTAAGCTTCGAACTTGATCCCTCTTGACGCTTGGTAGATCCAGATTTAAGATGGATCTAGGCAAGTGATTAACAAAAAAACAAAAAGAAAAAATGGTAAATGAATAATAAAATTGATTATTTTCATTGTTTAAATAAATTTTAAATTATTAAAATTTTATAAATACACATTTTTAATATTATTTATTTATGTATTTTTTTATAATAATAATAATAATAATAATAATTTTGTTTATTAACTATATTATATTATAAATAATATAAATCATTGTCTTTAAAAAAATAAAAAATTAACAACCAATTTATTTATTTTTTAAGTTTTCAATGAATTTTTCTCCTCCAAAGTAGTCCAAAGATGATTTAGGAATCTTCTCTGAGTATTTTTTTTGGTTGGTTCTCAAAGAACATTTCTGCATTTCTCCTCTAAAGTAATCCAAAAGGATTTAGGAATTTAATCAGAGAATTTTTGAAGCTTCTCTTAGTTTTTCAAAGAACATTTGTAGTCCACGGGGAATTTTGGGATCTACTCCTTGAGAATTTTTATATAGTATAGCGTAGCATTAATCGAAGAACTCTTCTCCCCAAAAGTAGTCCAAAGGGCATCTATGAATAATCTACTACTTTATAATATTTAGTATATTTATGTAGTAAAACATAGCAATTGTGAAGAGAATCTAGGAATCCAACCTTAATTTAATAAGTGTGTACACAAGACAAGTAATTGCATACATCTTTATTATGACACATTCTCTTTTCTCTAGTTAATATTTTTGACATGTACTTTGTCCTCTACTTGGGGAATTTTTGAATTATTCTATAAGCAGGGAACTTATTCCATAAGCATGGATTCAATATTTTTACTACAACATTATATTTATCAATATTCAGACAAATATTTTAAAGCAGGAGTAGATTTATGTGTAAGGGTCACCATTATCTTTACTTAATATTATTAATTAATTATATATTTTATAATAATATTATTGTAATTTTTTAAATAAAAAATTAAAATGATTAAAATAAATTTAAAAAATATTAATTTTTAAAAGTGTAGTTTAATTTATTGATGAAATAGTTTTTTCATTGAAATTTAATGATACAATTTCAAGTAAGATTGTAATTTTTTGTCATTTAAAATATATTTTTGAATGTATAAATGGATTTAACATTCTCAAAAATCTTTAAGACACTCAAATTTAACAACTTAAACTCAAATTTTAAAAATTTCTACTAAATTTTAGTAAACCAGAAAAAACACTCTGAAAAAAATCGTTTCATTTCTAAATTAAACTACACCATTTTTAAATTATTTTATTTTATAATTTAAAATAGTTTATTTTGTTTTATAATTTAAAAAAAAATATTATAAAAACATATTCCTATAAAATAAAAATAAAGCATATAATATCCCTTCATTATGAACATCAATTCTATATAATTATATATTATTCTTTAACTACAAAATCTAAATATATATTATCTTTTACTATAAATTCTAGAAAAATAAGTGTTATCTTTTACTATAGATCTAAAAAATATAATGAATTATATTGGTCATCTCTCAATTGAAAGTAAGAAACTTTATTCTCCAAAGATAAATATAAGAATCCTCGAATTCAATATAAAATTGCTTTAATGACTCTTTTTCCATGCTTATACCATATATATATATATATATATATATATATATATCTATATCTATATCTATATATATATATATATATATATATATATATAAATTTCATATGAATTTGGTTGAATTTGGTTTTTCTTTATTAAGTCAATATTTTTAATGATAATTTGATGAATTAATATTAAAAAAGATAGTTTTATATAATAATAATAATTTAATTTTAAAGTTATAAATAAGTTAGATACTAAATTTCGTATGAGATATTTTTGTTTGTAGAATAAAGGATCTATCTCCAGGTAATGATTTGACAACTAAAGTCTATAAACGTGTATATATTCTACCTCGTTTGAATTTGAACTTGTGAGCTCTTATGAGAAAGCACATGTTCTTAACCATTAAGCCCACTTAAGTTATATTGTTGTAATTTGATGAGTTAGTTCGTAAGATCGAGTATTTTAAGTTTCATGTAATAGGTTTTAAATTCATGTATGTGATATTGAGGAAAGAGAGGAGCCTGCAAAGGGTTTAGCGAAAGGTAGATGAGAGGGTTTGTTTGCTAGGGCCTAAAAAGAAGCAAAAAATACAAGGTAATCAAAAGTTGTAAAGTGGAGGTTGCATTAATGGTGGGGGAGGACATTGTGTTGAATGAAATTCTTGATCTTCTAGTCATACCCTGGTAGGAAAATCCCTTATCATAAGAGTGGAGATGGATTGTTTAGTGTCCTAAATAGAAAGGCATTGGGGTACTAGTTTAGGGCATACCTTCATTAATCAAAAGGAGAGTACATAGACATCAAAATGTTGGACGCACATCTCTTAGCCAAAGGGTGGTTTGGAATTTCTTTTAGATTAGAAGAAGACACTAATTCAATTCTTAAGGAGGTTTGGCTTATGGATAGATCATACCTATCCATAAACCATAACATACTTTATTTAATTCAAAGAACCAATGCCCAAAACCCTAGTCTAGATTAAATTGCTAGGGTTGCTTATGGAATTTTGGATGATGCAAGCCTTATGGGCCATTGGAAATTAGCTTGGGAAGACCATATTAGTTGATGACAATTTTTTTGATGATGAATTAAGTTGATAACTTGAATTCTAGTAGAATTTGATTTTAACAAGGGTTTATCAAATTCAATTATTTGGCTCTAGAGGAGAAAAGGTAATGGTATCTCCTTGATTATGTTAATATATAGTTCTATTTTTCCAGGTGTCATATGTATGGATACATTATAAAGGATTTTATGAACCCTTTCTTAAAAGAAATTTGGAGGAGGTAAGAGGAATTATAGAGAGAAACTTCTAAGGAGAATGGAGATTGTTGATCAGAAGTCAATTATTGAAGTAGCTCTTATGATTATTCAACACATGGAAGTGGGTAAGGGATTTGAAGGGGCTATAAAACTCCTTATTGGGATCTCTTGATGCCTTTAATTATTGGAGCAAGATCACTTTTTGGGTGAAAGGTGGGTTCTCAAGGTCAAGAAGGTTCAACTTTGGAGCACAAATCCTCCACATATATTCAAGGAATCTCAAAGGAAATCATCAACACTTGTGCGCATGATGCGGGTAAGTTGAATCTTTCTTCTTCTTGTTCAAATTAAGAGACCTATAGGTCAGCCTCCAAAGATGACTGAAACCCTCCTTTGCTCTAATATCCCTCTTATTAACCTATTAATTGACTATGATGCGTGTGATCTAGTAGGTTTTGAGTCAAAGGAGGGTTGGGTCATTTTTATCTGAGGTTCAATCTATCGGAGGTGGAAATTGTGATCTATTTCTTAGGATAGGACATGATTTTATGTTTGGCCCATTTGGAGGTCTAAGAATGGAGTCCACTACAAAAGTAGGGAGACCCATATTCTATAGGAAATTAGCCTTTAAATGGGCACAATAATAAATAAATAAAATCAATCAATAATTTGTAAATTGTTGTGGATATTCCATTATACAATTCATCATAACAATCTAATAAATTTATATTGAAAATAAAAAATCTATACTTTGAGGGTTATTTTCCTTAAACCTTTGGATTTATTAAGTTATTTTTTTTATGCATGTAATATAGGAAATGAAGAAAATAGAGAACATCATTCACAACCATAATAACATAAGATATGACTTGGGAAACCTTTCAAGAGAAAACTTGGTTGGAAGGTGAGGCTGCCCTACTTTATTTTTCTCTAAAAAGGAATGGATGAAAATGAAAATAAGTGAGATTGTGGCATGTGGGATACTATAGTGCACAAACCCTCTCTGTCAACTCTCAACTAATCTTCTCATCTATGGAACAAAATGCATTCAAATAGAATGGAAACCCTTTCATTGTCTAAAACATGGAAAATGTTAATGTGTCCCTTTGCCATGTGGCATTGCTGACGTGTGCCACCTGTCACTCATATTTCCATCTAGCGGGCATGCCAAAATATATAATCTAGGATACATGTGTCCTCCTCTTGTCACTTCCACATCATTCATTTGACAACATACTAATGTCATTCCTTAATACCTTCATTGTTGTAATACCTCAGTGTCTTCAGTGGACAGACTAGGTGAACAAAAATAGGGTCGTCAAATGATGATCTATTAATCATGGAAATTCCATATTGGGGACTTTTCCAAAGTAATTTCACCCATTCTTCCAAGACTTGATATCCCAGTAAGCCCCCTTCAGTTGGCTCTTGGTACTATTTCTATTGTTCCATGTGACAAGGGGCTAAGGCCAAGGCCTCCAACATCATGTTTTCTGGTAAAGTTGATTTTTTTTGTATAATCCCCTTTTCAATATTTCAAATTCTTCAACTACTTGCAAGGCCTATAGTCATTTTCTACCTCTAACCAAGCAACATCAAACTTCTCACTTCTGACATTATCAATTCAAGAGACTCACGGGATCGCTTCTCTCTAGGGTCATATGGAGCCTTAAGATCCTTCCATCACATAGATTTACCAAAACATTACAGTATGCATAACAATCCATCATGACAACATTCATGAAACAATATTGAGTGTAGCCATTACAACTAAGCCTAACATCTCAATTTATGAACATACAATATACAAAAGTCACAATTAACATATGTCAAAGGATTCCATTGCATACAAAATTCATTCATAAAAGAGTGCATATCAACATTCAAGCAAGCCATGTTAGTTACTCAACTCATTGATCATACATATTCAATATGATAATACAAAAAATTTCAGCCTATCGAAGCATACATACATAATGAATCCAACATAAAATTTAACCATAAATCATTGAACAACATTTACATCTCATTTGCAAAGAGGGAAATATACTTATTTTTTCCACTTGAATTTTCTTTAAAGTGAAGAAGGGACAACCACTCTCCACCCAACCATAGGCACAACTACACTACAAGTTTCTTGCAATTGGACACCCCCAAGCCAAATCCAATGTCTAAAGGATGCATCTCTCAGGGAATTTCAACCAGGGTTCAATTCAAGGTATGGAGTATGAAGGCCATTCTCCTTCACTAATAGGAAACATGAGTGTTTCCTCTCCAGTACTGAGTCCAGGAGTTTCACACAACAAATTATGGCCACTAAGGGCCCGTGAAACACAAAGGGAGACCTCTTCACTACTTCCTATGGTCCCTTGGTTTTCTTCCCCCTCTTCATTGCTTCTCATGGAAAATGAAACCAAAAACCCAAATTGCTTTTTGGTCTACCTAATTCAATCTAAGGGTTCGTCACTGGTTTCTAATCAAATTTCAAAATAGGGACTCCCTCAAATGTCAACTGCAACTTGAGGGACTTTTTTGTTCCCCCTTTTTTGGTTCAATCTCTCTCAGCCTTCTCATTCCCAAATCCACATGGTTTCACATGTCACTAGTTTCACAAAGGGTTTTGGGTTCTCTTCCACGAAATGGAAATGTTTCCAATTTCTACAATTCACATCACACACATCATTTTCTTCAGTCATCATAGTGGAAATTCTCCTCTTCCCAATGTTGCCTCAAACATGAGAGGTTTGTTGAAGAATGTAACTAGCTGTAGTCTTCATAATTGTATTTGAGTCATGATGTGATGTATTAGTAAAAAAGAAAGTAATTTTATTATTAAAGAAATTGACTTATTAAAGCATGGGTTTCATGCTTAGGTCAATAGTTTATAGGTTAAATCCTCCATTGTAGGCTTTTAGGGTTTATTTCAAGTGTCCTAGTCCATGTCATACTGTAATAGACAATTCTTGAGCATTGTTAATAAAGAAAAAACTTTATTTTGATGTCAATTAGGTTTTTTAGGCCTCCTCCACCAAGTCGGTGTCAAACTGGACAAGTCAGCCTCACTAAGGGGAAAAATATCCTATATAAAGGCAGCAACTCAACCTCATTTGACACACTCACTCATCAAGTTCGATTTGCAATTTTTGGGACAATAAATTCAAGGAAAAAGGAGGAAAGGGATACCAAGCACAACAAGTTGACATTATATATCTCTCTCTCACTCTCTCTCACATGTGAAGCTACTGGAATGGTAAAAACTGTAGTCCTGAAATTGGGCTAAAATTGTGAGTTGTTGGGGGCCGAAATTCTAGGTTGTTGTTGGGCTATAGTTGTTAGACAAGAAAAATACTACTAAAGGTTGTTAAATCATATTGGAAGGTTGCCTTGGTGGAGGAGGAAGGTCTTTTGGTATAGGGTCTTGGCCCATCTCTACTTGAATTTTCCAGTGGAAGCGTTTAACTAGGTTTTACCCTACATAGGGGTTTTAGCCCTGGATGAATGCCTACATCTTGTGTCATTGATATTTGTGTTTTTTTTTATGATTTCTTGCTGAAACAAAGATAAAAGAAGAACACAATAAAGTTAATAAGAACACTAAGATATCACAAGTAATTATCAACATAATAAAATATTTTTGCCTTTCTGATTTTCTAACATGGTTTCAGAGCTAAGTTGAATAAGGAAGAAAAAGGCAGATTGAAGATATATTGAAGAAAACGGGATCAAAGGAAGGCCATTAAGGAAAAATATTATATAAGGAGAGAAGCCTACTATCTATAGGAACTATGTCAACTAGAATGAATTTAGAAAACAAGCTAGAAGGAGCCTCCAACTCTAGGGCATGGAAAAAGAGGATAGATCTTATCCTCGCTAAACATAAAGTTATGTACCTTGTTCAAGGAAAACTAAAGAAGCCTAAAAATGAAGAAGAGAAAGAGAAGTTTAGAGAAACTGAAATATTTTCCATGAATATAATAGTATATGGAGTAAAAGAAAACCTAATTCCATACATATCCAACATAGACTCCGTTCAAGAAATATATGAGGCTGTCTCAAAATTGTTCACCATCAAGAACATTGGTAAAGTAGAAAGCCTCAAGAATGAACTAAGGAGAATAAGAATTATAAGAGATGATATTGTATCATCATACTTTGTAAGGATATCTAGAATAAGAGATGAACTCCAAGCAATAGATGAAGTTGTACCAGATAAGGAACTCGTAATTGTTGCTCTTCTAGGAATACCAATATATTGGAGTGATTTTGCATTAGGAATTAACAATTGGAAGGATACTCCAACATTCAAACAAATGTGGAATGAATGCATTCGAGAATAAGCCTTGGATATAATTAGGAAACAACAAGAAGGAGGATGAAGAAAACAACACCTCTAATGCCTACTCTGTGTTGAGAAATTTAGGGCAGTTAGTTAGGATTATGACTAAATTGATTTCTCTGCAATTCTTGACATTTTCTTGTGAGATTTATTAGAGAATTAGCATTATTAATTAGTTCCATTCTTCTTTTTTTTGTGTAAATAAGCTTTGATATTAACAAGAGTAACATATAGTACAAAAATTCTGTCGAAGCAGTTGACTGGCCGCTATGAGGCAGGCCTTGCCAGCTAAAAACAGTTTGAAACATAAGACAGGGGTAGTAGCAAACATAAGAGACAGAGTGTTTCCGAAAAGTGCACCACGCAGGGCGACTTGGACCAAGAAAAATGGCAAGCACATAACTGAGAAAATGAAAACAAAACATACATGCCAAAGTCCAACAGAGGGACAGGGAAGACTGATCAGAAATTTTTTGGGGAGTCTGGCACTGTGTGCATCTCTTTGCAGTTGAGTGCATTGTCCTGGTTGACATTCGACGGACCACCCCGATGCGGCTCTAGAGGCTTGCTGTCTTACTCAATGCTTTTCCTGAGTAGCTTGATCAGGACAGTGAGCTTTCTGCTTATAGTATCAACCTCCTCATGCAGAGCGGTGAGTTTAAATTCACTGCTTTGAACCACAGCCATGTGCTCCTTAGTCATTGTGGCAGCAAGCTGCTGGAGAGTTCGCATTTGCTCAGCCTGTTCCGCTTGGACATCCATGGCCTTAGCCAGGATGGTTTTCATGCGCCACGCTTCTGCTTGAGTGCGGACGAACTGAGTCGCCCGAGTGCTGGTCGTCCCCGGATCTTGCAGCCAGTCTACTTCCTGGCTTAATTGATGGTCGGATAACTTGCTTTCTTCTTCCTGTGCTGAGGTCTCCAGGTCTATGATTTTCCATTTGTTCCATTGGGAAGCTCTCCGCTCGAACATATCTCTAGCTAGCCGCAGGTCATTGTTGGCAGATTGGTTTCAACAACCTTCCCCCGCCATGGGAGCCCTCTCCTAATTTTTGCTTGCCTGAATGATAATGCGAATCGAAAATCTCTGATTGTTGAGCACCAGAGCAGTGATGCTCCAAAGAAGAGCAAGGAAGGATATATAGATAATAGCGGGAAGATTTCGGGCGGTGGAGCAGATCACGACATGCAATTTTCATGTCCGATCAACATAAATGTTGCGATTCGGAGTTGTGGAGGGAAATTGCGATAATTGGGAATGTTTTAGATCACCTCCTTCTGCACGGTTGTGAATGTGCCAAGTGTCCCTCTGTCCTGCGGTTCTGTGGCGGCTTATGTCACTCCGGATCATGATTCTGTACAATTGACTATGGCCTGCAGTGCGCATTATTTCCCTCAACCCGGTTGTCCTTCTATGCTTGCTGTGTATTGATGGCTCTCGTCCCGTCGACCTATCCATACTCTGGAGGTAGTGAATTAGGCGGCCTGTCATTCTACCTTGTCAGCTGCCACCAAATCTATTCGTGCGAGGTGAGAGCACCGTTCCTTTAATTGATTACTCTCGACCTGATGCCAACAACTGTCCACCATTCCGTTTGGGTTCTCGATCCCATGGTTGGCCAAGCGGTCGGCAACCGAATTTGCTTGCCTTCTTAACGCCTGGAAGATTAGGCCTTTCATTTTCCCGAGCAATTTCCCTATGCTCTCTGTGACCATAGCCAGGCGCCAGTGCTTGATGGCCTTGCTGGCTGACGTTCCCCCATAGATTTTCCTTGCCACCAGAATGGCAATTTCAGAGTCACCCTCAATTACTGCGTTTTCGGTCCGGTTTCTTTGAAGAATTGTTAATCCTTTTTCCATTGCTGCGAATTCCATTTCATTGTTTGTGCCCTCACCCAAAGCTTGGCTGTAAATATGGATTATTTCACCTCTCTAGTTTCGAATGAGGCCTCCTATGCCGGTTGGTCCCAGGTTACCTCGCGAGGCGCCATCAAAGTTCAATTTCAGGAAGCCATCAGGAGGCCGAGTCCATTCCTTTGGAGTGTTGTTGATGTTCTGCTGTTTAGCTTGGGGCTTTTGGCTTTGATCGTAGCGAATGTTGAAAGCCTTCAGGATTCTCTGGTCTTCCGCGGAGATTTGGTTGGATGGGTCTACTTTACTTTTTACCAGAATCAATTGGCGAATGTTCTCCATTAAGGTAATTTTCAGGTGCTCTATATTCCTGTGCTCGTTTTGGAAAATTCGTCTGTTCCTTTCTTTCCATATTGTCCATGTGATGAAACCTGGCAGAGCTTTCCATATGCTATTGATTTGAGGGTTTTCAGAGTATTTGCTTGGCTAATTGGTGATGGTGTTTTGGATGGAGTCCATATCTCTTCTGTTTTGCTGCATGATAGTTTCTATCCCTTGCCAAATGTGGTTAGCCCATTCGCATGTATTAAATAAGTGATTCATAGTTTCTTCTGCTTGATTACACATAGGGCAAAAGGAGGGGCCTTCGAAGCCTTTTTTTCGCAGGTTCTCCCAGGTGAGCGTCTTACGCCTCATAAGGAGCCATAGAAAAGTTTGAATTTTTGGCCAGAATAAGGGATCCCATACCTTGGTGAACCAAGGGGCTGTCTCCCCCTGCTCTGTGAGTTCCAACTGTTCTCTGGCTTCTTTAAGAGTGAAGTTGCCATTGCCCTTCATATCCCACCTCAACTTGTCCGCCTCCGAGGTTATCCTGATTTTTCGTTTGTGCAGGACTTTAAGCAAGTCTTGAATGTTATTATTTTCCTCATTAGGGTTTGTGGTATCTGGAAGGGTCCATTCTCTCCAATCTTGATCAATTCCATTGGGGGTCCAGTAATGACGGTGTATTTTCCCCTGTTATGACAGTTTATTTTGTAATCTTCAAGGTCTGGATTTTCAAGCTTTGGATGTTGTTGCCAGGCATCTTCCCAGAAGAAGGCTGATTCCCCATTTCGGATCTCCCAGAAGCTGTGATCCTGAATAAGGTTTCGGTTTCTTTTTGCTAGATTCCAGATTGGAGAACCTTCCGGCAATTCTTGAAGTCTTATGAGGTCCTGGTCTCTGCAGTTAGGAGTGTATTTGTCCTTCCAGTGTCTGGCCCAGGGGAGGTTGGGCTCTTTCAGCCAGCGCCACCATAGTTTGGCTCCCCCTGTTTTGTTGCTAATATCTGGGTCTATTAGGTTTAAACCACCAGCAAGTTTCGATTTACAGATCTTTTCCCAGGCCACGAGAGCCCATTTCCTCTTCTCTGCGTTGCCACTCCATAAAAAGGATCTTTGAATGGATCGGATTTTCTGCAGGATGGCCTTGGGCGCCGGGAGGATAGAAAGCATGTACTGAGGGATGGCCTGTAGGATGGATTTAGTTAAAACAAGGCGTCCCGCAAAGTTGAGAGCCCTGTGGGTCCAATGTTTGCATCTTTTTTCCATGTTTGCTATGAGCCTTTCCCAATGAACCTTTTGCCAAGGCTTGGTGGTGAGCGGGGCTCCCAGATATTTTGAGGGTAAAGAACCTTTTAGAAAGCCTAGGATGTTGGTGAGATGGTTCTGAATAGAAACATGAGTGTTAAAGAAAAAAATAGTCGATTTGGAATGGTTTATGTCCATACCTGATGCCATGCTGAAAAGAGATAAGATAGATTTGAAAGCCTTGGCCTCTTTGACAGTTGGAGAGCCATGCAGTATAGTATCATCGGCAAACTGCTGGTGAGTAGTTGCAGGGGTGGAGGGGATAGGGCGCAAACCATTGATCTTCCCTTCCGCTTTGGCTCTGTGAATATATCTGCTAAGCCCTTCCATGAGGATCACAAGGAAGGGGGACAGTGGGTCTCCTTGCCTTATGCCTCGGGAAGGAGAGAAGGTGGCCGAGGGGGATCCATTAACCAAAATAGAGAAATTTGTTGACTTGATAAGAGCGAGAATCCACTTGGTCCACCGATTGTCAAAACCAAAAGCCCTTAATGTGGCCTCCAGGTAATTCCAATTCACTTTTTCGAAAGCTTTTGAAAGGTCAAGCTGGATCATCATACCAGGGATTTTTCTGGACTGCAAGGTGTGTATCATCTCCTGCGCCAAGAGGATGTTGTCCAGAATTTGTCTGCCTTCCACGAAGCCTGACTGCTCCTCCGAGATGATGTCCGGGAGGATAGGTTTAAGTCTGTTGGCGATGACCTTAGAGATGATTTTATAAATCACGTTGCACAGAGCTATGGGACGGAACTTTTCTGGAGTTCGGGCTTCCTCTTCTTTGGGGATTAGGGCTAGGAAAGTAGAATTTAGGCCTTTAAGAATTGAGCCAGATCGTCTTGAATCTTCAACTACTTCCCAGACCTCTGTTTTGACTGTTTGCCAACAAGATTTGTAGAAGTTTATAGTAAAACCATCTGGGCCTGGAGCTTTATCATTAGGCATGTCTTTAACAGCCTCCTCCACCTCCTCCATTGAGATAATTCTTAACAGAGAGGCATTTTGTGCTGGAGTAATGATTTGGGGTATGGCCTGAATTATTTCCTCTCTGGCTTCCGATCAATCTTCTTGAGATTCCTGAGCAATTTGCTTAAAGTGACTAGTAAGCAAAGTTGAGATCTCATTATGATTCTGAATAACTTCTCCAGATGCATTGGTCAGCTTAAGGATTTTGTTAGCCCCCCTGTAATCCATCGTCGATCTATGGAAGAACTTTGTATTTTGCTCTCCCTCCTTCAACCATTGGATGCGAGATTTTTGCTTCCAAAGGATTTCTTCTTGCGCTGCCATTTCTGCATTAGTATCTTTTCCTGTTCATTTGAGTCCTCCCTGTTAATCCCTGAGGCCCAATCCTTATGAATTTGACTTAGTCGGTCTTCTATATTGTGCTTTTCCTAGAAAATATTACCGAACTCGGTTGCATTCCATTCCTTGATTTTTTGTTTGATGTGTTTTAGTTTGGACTGGAGTTTAAACATTTTGGTCCCCCTTATATTCCTGGGCTCTTCCCACCATTTTTTCACCAGGTCAGGGAAATTTGGGTGAGTTAGCCAGAATTTCTCAAATCTGAATGGCCTGTTTTTGGGGGTCTCAAGAAAGGCAGCTTCCAGGGCGATGGGCCAGTGGTCTGATCCCCCACTGGGGAGGATGTCAGATTCAACTGTTGTTCCTTCCAGTAAGATGTTTTCTGAGATAAAAAAATGGTCAAGGCGAGAGGCTATCCTGTTTTCTCCTCCTCTTCGGTTGTTCCAAGTGTACAGCCCATTTTTTGGGGGGATGTCGACCAGTTGGGCGGATTCCATGAAGTCAACAAAGAGTTCTGAGTCTCTATTTAGTCGCCTAAGGCCTCCTTTTTTTTCCAGGAGGGTGGTAATCATGTTGAAATCCCCTCCCATTATGATCTTTGAATGATGGTATCTTAGTTTTAACTTCATTAGCGAGTTCAGGAAAGAAATTTTATCTTCTAAACGCTGAGGCCCATAAACATTTATACAGAGGTAAGTTTCAGAATTACCTGTTAATTGAAATTCTGTGGCAATGTATGATCTAGTAGCTTCCATAGAGGTGATTTCAATGACTCTGGAGTCCCAGAGGGTTGCAATGCCTCCTTCCCATCCTTGGCTGGCTATGTCTATATATTTGATAGTTTTTCCTAACTTTTTGGTGATGTTCTCCAGCTGATCAGTGGCACATTTTGTTTCCTGAATGAACATTATATCTGGTTTTTCCTGTTGTAGCTTCCTCTTGAGAAGTCGTTGTTTGACGCGGCTGTTGAGCCCTCTTGTATTCCAGGAGATGATTTTCATTAATAATGATGGGGTTATTGGTAGGACAGGAAGGCGTGTAAATCCTTCATTTTGCCTGAATTGATCATGAAGATACCCAAATCATGAAGAACCTCTCCATTCGTCCTTCGGCCTCTTTTCTTGTTTTGCTTCCGTCCTAATGAATGAAGAAAAAGACTTTTGGAATGGTTACCTGTGCCTTTCATGATTCCTAATCTTTTCTTTTGCTTGTCTAGTGCCGCTTGTTGTCTTGCTATGAAGAGGTCGCTGATCTTCTTTATTTCTTCCTCCGGGATATTTTCTAGCCCTTGTGTTCTCCAGTGCTTTTCCATATCTGACAGGTTTACCCCTTCTTTTTCTAGGACTTCATTGAGTTCCAGGTCTTCACTTCCCCCATCGCTTGTTAGCATATCGGTGTCTTCGTCTCGTTCATCTGCTACTTCATGCGTTTGTATTTCTGTGTTTTCAGTGGTTTCCTCTGCATCCGTTGATCTGTGATCTGTCTTATTTTTTTTGAGGAGCTTCTGGTAGCTTTGTCTCTTTGTTGTTACCTTCTGAGTCTGCTTCTGAGTCTAGAATGCTAAGGGATTAAGAGTTTTGCTGGGATCTGTCACTGCTTTGTTTATTCTTTTCCTGTAGGCCCTCTGTCGTGGTTTTGGCTTTTTGAAAACCTCCTGGTTCTTGGTTGGCTGCTCAGGCTTGGCTTCTTCCACTGGTTTCATTAATGGGCATTCCCTGACAAGGTGACTGTGTTCATGGCATTTCCTACACCGGAAGGGGATCTGTTCGTAGTCAATGGCTTGAAAGTAGTCTTCATCTCTGAACTCTAGCCACAGTCCTTCATGTAAGGCACCTGAGACATCCATTTCAACGCAGATCCTGGCATAGGAGGTGTACTTCCTTTGCATCGTTGCCTCCGAGGCTTTAATGAAGGTGCCAAGTCGGTCTCCTATGCGCTTTAGAGTTGCTAGGCCCCAGTAGTCTATAGGTAAAGAGAAGAGGCGAATCCACACAGGGACTTGGGTGAAGGTTTCCTTTTCAGGCACAAAGTTCGCCTTCCATGGCCTCATGTAGAGGCCTGATGATGAAAGGAAGTAAGGCCCTCCATCGAAGATCCTATATTTGTCTTCTAGGTTAGAAAATACAACAGTAAAAAAACCTTTAGCTCCAAGATGTAGTTTGACATCACCTTTTGGTCGCCAGTGCTGCTTGATCCATTGACAGAGAGCTCTTTCTGTTGGCCACAGTCCCATAAACTTACATATGATTGCATGCTCCATCATGTGGTCTCTGTAGGCCTGGATATCTGGATCTGAGAAGACCACACGGAGGGCTTCCTTCTTTTTGGGTTTGCAGACTCCTTTCAGGGTATTTTTAGGGGTGAGGTTGGGAGCTTCCGTTTTATCCTCGTTTTCTATAAGGCGTTTTCCCTCCCTGTGGTCCTTTTCTTCATCTGACAGATCGGTTATTGGATCTGAGCTGTTTTGGCCTGCTTTCGGTTTGTTCCCGGGCTTCTCCTGCCTGTTACTGACTTTTCCTGGAATCTCTGATCCGTGATTTGGATCTTTCTGCCCCTGGGTTGCTCTTCCGCTGCTTGTCCCAGAGCTGTCTTTTCGAGCTTCATACCTAGAGATATTGAAACCTTCATGTGCTTTGTGTTTTTGCATGACTATTTCCCTGTAAGATGGGGTCCCAGTGGACCCCCCGTCTGCCATTTGTCGGGCCAGTACATGGCCTCTGAGAAGAAGATCAACTAATCGGTCTCTGTGTGCTGCCAGAACTATTGATGAACCTGTTCAGAACAGTGCTAAACCCTAGGTGCAGGGTTTTCCTTGCAGAGCTCTTCAAAGGCGTGGTATGTAGTAATTAGTTCCATTCTTCATCAAGACAAATTCCAACCAAAATATGACAACGCAAACAAAAGAACACCAGATGTAGACAGTACGCCAGTGCCGAAACCACTCATAGAGGGGAAAACCCAGAGAACTTATAGAACTTTCAATGAAGACTTCCAAGACCAAGATACTAGATCATACACCAAGAGATCAAGTCGATTGCCTAAACAAATTATGTTCCTAACTTCACAATTTCAGATCTGTTCTTCTTTAGAGAATTTAGTTGTCCAGGAGAGAGAAACCAAAACTTCAAGATCAAAATAATCTTCCAGGTTTTGTTGCCTTTCTTCCTTCTATTCATACTTCTCTTCTGCCTTAGATATTCTCTTGAGAAAGTTGAAGTGAAATTCTATATTTGGAGGATGAATTACTCTCCAATATATATTCGATCGAGTATGTCCTTAAGTCTCTTCTAGGCTGACCCTTAGGGTTAGTCGACCTGATCTCTTGGGAAGTATCTAGATATTTTCATGACATAAAATATTTATCTTTACATTGATACAAGAGCCCTTTAAGGGGTTTTACATTTTGACTTTGACCTTGACTCCCTAGAGCACTCAATGGGTGCACAACCTAGGACCATGGGCAAGAAACCCATAAATAATTTTTCTTTTACAAGAATAAATATTTTTCTTTTCTTTCTTTTGACAAGTACAATGATTACATCATAATTATGAAGACTGACACTAGTTATATTTCAACACTCCCTCTTAACTCGAGAGGTATTCATAATTGACAATCATTACAAGGATAATACTTCCATTGAAAAATTCTCATACGAAGAGTTAGATTGGTATCCCATCTATTTAGCATCATATTATCCAACATTATCACATTGCAAGGCCTTGACTAACAACTCTATCTCTCCTTAAGATTAGAGCAGAATGCTGGAGAGACCAATGACTTATAAACACCATCATCATTGACTCTCAAGGTACATACCCCACCTGAGTGTTCACAGAGTATGTCCTTCCAGGACTATTCTTATCTTGGATTCATAGTCCTCAAAGAAAATTGGTCCTCTTCAAATACTCTTATCTTGGATGCCCTACATTATCCTCAAAGAGTATCAAATTCCAAATTCCTACCCAATCCTCCACTCTTTCTTCCCAAAGTGAACACAAGAATGATGTGTCTATCTCTCCCTCTTAACTAGGGAGGATATACCCATTCCTATAAGGGAGTGTACCCATTCCTACAAAAGGAATGTACCCAAGTTCCCTCTCATTTGGGACTTGTCCAAGCTCCCTCTTAACTAGGGTCTTGCTTCCAAGCTCTCTCTTAACCGGGGACTTTCCTCCAAGCTCCATCTTAACTAGGGAATTGTTTCTAGCAATATCTATCTATTCTTTGGTGGATATCATGGGACATGTAGCTGCTTGTAGAGATCCTCCTTTCGATGTCATGAATTTCTTCTTCATTATTACAGAGACTTCATCATTTATTTGTAGGGAATTGGTCATCCATCACTTTCCTTCATGAGAAATCTCAGTCACATCATCCTTTTCTTCAACAGAAAGTGATCTTCGAGTCCACATCTAGCTTTCCTTCATACAACTACCTTCTCCACGTCATGTTTCCTTCAGGGTCTTTCATCTGACCACATGAGTGCTAGTTGTAGGTGAAATCTACAAATCTCTTTTCAGTGTACTTGTATCAACCTATCTAGATGTTGTTAAAAAAAATGGACATCAAATAAAAGTTACCTTTTCTGATGATCTTTCATCATGACATTTTTCTTGCTTGCAAAATCCTGCACATTTATAAACACATCTCCAAAACTTAATATTTCAAGGGTCTCCTTTCTTTACATACCTTATCACTGTCTTCTCCTCTATGGATATGTCATGATCAATTCTTAGTCATTGGATGTTGACTTCCTATGAACATAGTTGCATCTTTCACAGTCTCTTCTTTCTTTCTCCACATATTGCTTCCCAGGAACTCATAGTTCATTCATCTTTGTCAACCACCTCATATACCATATGAGGACAAATTATATTGATTTCAACTTGTCAATATGTGAACCATGCTTTCATGCATCTTTTCAAAGGAAGAGATCCTTGATCATTCTCTCAAGGTAGAGCATTTACCCATGCTATCTAATGACATGATTTAAGCATTCCACTTTTCTCCTTTTGGTCATCTAGTCTTCCTTTGACAACTTCTTTGATTGAAAGTACTTCAACCATCCCAACATTCTGCATTCCTTTTTCATCATACTGTTATCCTTCTAAACAATGGATCCCACACAAGGTGGAATGATCAGCGAGACACTTGCTTCTTCCAGGTGGAGGTGAACCTTCCAATGAAGATTCCAAAAAAGGATCTATATTACCCTCATCCAACAAATGCTCCTTCATGATGATGATGTATGATGAATTTCTTCTATCATTGATCCAAATTTAAACAGGAATGCAACAAATTAAAGAGATAACCATAAATATAGAGATACAACATAAATAATACTTCATTTCATTAATGTAAAATACTGAAATATGCTTACAAACAGAAATGGAAATAAACTAGCTTAGACGATGGTAGCTTATCTCTGAGGAGAGATGTGATGGCTACATGCCTCTAAACTGTCTTACAATGAGGCTCAAAGGCCTATTTATTTTTTAGAAACAATGGAAAACCCTAAACATCAAAATCCCTAACCCTAGGAGATGAAGTGCCAAACTATGGGCTCCGTTTTGGGTAAATCGGTACATCAACTTCTCGGGGTCGTAACTTTGGCATACGATCTCCGTTTGATGCA
Organism: Pinus tabuliformis; assembly: GCA_031772625.1. NCBI lineage: Eukaryota > Viridiplantae > Streptophyta > Pinopsida > Pinales > Pinaceae > Pinus > Pinus tabuliformis. The sequence goes on along the minus strand of CM062820.1, from coordinate 1,580,236,327 downwards.
CACAATACCTCGTTAGAAATATCTATCCGAGGAATACAATTTTGGGTTGAGAAATATTAGTCCATGGCCCCATATTGCTCCTATTTGTCCCAAAAAATGTCATTTAGGGCCTCAAAGCGGCTCCGAAAGTCTAGGACTCAAAAAACTGCCAAAAATAGTAAATTGTGCTATAGATAAGGAAACTGAAAAATTGAAAGAAATAATGGTGCGGGTCCAGGTGGAATTGGCAGGTGGCCACCAGTATCCATCTGGATTATTCCCCCCCCCCTCCCCCACCCCTTAGGAATCAATGGTCCACATTGCATTGATTTCCTCCATGAGATGAGGAAACTTCTATTGAACTTAGTCCCTGGTGAGCCACTTTCCCTGGTGAAGGAGCTGGCCTACTTTGACAACTTGATACAGTTGGATCTGCTGCTAATGAGTGCACTTGATCTGCATGTCCATGATCCAATTAGTTGTAGCTTGTTCCATGCAATCTAGATTTAACAATGCTGGTGTGAGTTGTTCTGCAATGTCGGATGTGTCTAGTAATGGTGCAAAGTATGGTCGAAGGTTGTCCACATTGAACATTGGGTGCAGGCCAAGGAATGGGGGAATGTTGAACTCAAATGAATTGTCTCCCATAGACTTGGTAATGGTGTAAGGACCATATCAGAGTGGTCTGAGTTTCTGATAGGATCTGGTAAGGCGTTCCTTTTGCAAATGCAATCAGACTTTGTCGCCCACCTGAAACTTGTGTGGCACCTGATGTTGATCATGTCGCTGCTTGTACTTGGAATTTGATTTCTCCAAAATTTCATGGACCTGGTGGCAGATATGTTGGATTTTCTCAACAAATTTTTTTGCCTAATCTGTTTCGGACTGGACATGAGCCGAATCTTCCTGAGTAGCTGCAAATGGCATGACCACATCAATGGGACAAAGTGGTTAGAATCCTAAGCCCACCTAAAAAGGGTTGTGGCTAATCAAGCTGTGGAGAGCCCGATTATAGCTATGCTGAACAGAGGGAAGGCTCTCATCCCATGTGTGTGGATGCTTTGAGTTGTACATGCGGAGAATGTGTATGCTCATCCTATTGACAACCTTTTTCTGGCCATCAGTTTGGCGATGGAAGGTTATGGACTTAGTGAGTTTGGTGTCCAGCATCGACCAGAGATCGGACCAAAATGTACTGAGGAACCTGCTATCCCGATCTGAGATGATAGACTATGGGATTCCAAAGTGTACCCACAATTGTTCAAATAAGAGTTTAACAGTGGCTTCTTTTGTGATATTCTTCTTGCATACCGCCATAATTACTATCTTTGAGAACCTGTTGACGATCACAAAAACACAATCATTTCCATGCTTAGTAGAAGGAAGGCCTGATATGTAATCCATGGAGATGGATTCCCAAGGTCGACTAGGGGTAGGAAGCGGAGTATAGAGGCCTTGCTTCTTGATGGTCGGCTTGGTAATGGCACAGGAAGTGTAGGATCTGATGTACTTCCTGACATCCTTATCTGTTTCAGACTGGACATGAGCCGAATCTTCCTGAGTAGCTACAAATGGCATGGCCACATCAATGGGATATAGTGGCTAGAATCCCAAGCCCACCTGAAAAGGTTTGTGGCTAGTCAAGCTGTGGAGAGCCCGGTTATAGCTGTACTGAACAGAGGGAAGGCTCTCATCCCATGTGCGTGGATGATTTGAGTTGTACATGTGGAGAATGTGTATGATCATCCTGTTGAAAACCTTTGTCTGGCCATCAGTTTGGCGATGGAAGGCTGTGGACTTAGTGAGTTTGGTGTCCAGCATCGACTAGAGACTGGACCAAAATGTACTGAGGAACCTGCTATCCCGATCTGAGATGATAGACTATGGGATTCCAAAGTGTACCCACACTCATTCAAATAAGAGTTTAACAGTGGCTTCTGCTATGATATTCTTCTTGCAGACTGCCATAATTACCATCTTTGAGAACCTATTGATAACCATAAAAACACAATCATTTCCATGCTTAGTAGAAGGAAGGCCTGATATGTAATCCATGGAGATGGATTCCCAAGGTCGACTAGGGGTAGGAAGCAGAGTATAGAGGCCTTGCTTCTTGATGGTCGGTTTGGCAATGGCGCAGGTAGTGCAGGATCTGATGTACTTCCCGACATCTTGTCGAAGATTCAGCCAATAGAAATACTTCTACAATACTGCCACCATTTTCTCGACCCCGAAATGCCCAACAGCCCGACTATAGTGTGCTTCCCAAATCATCTTGGCACGCTCACTTGAAGGAACACAAACATGACCCAGGTGGCATAACAGGGCATCTTGGAGGTGAAAATATGGAACATGCTGACCCTCCAAGAGTGTTCGCTACGTGTGGCCAAATTCTAGGTCATTTTTGTAGAGAAGTGGCCAATCATAAGTCTCATACCCACAAGAGTTGAGCATAGTGGTTAACACCATGATCAGTGGTCGACTGAGGCAATCTGCAACATTATTGTTGCTTCCCTTCTTATACTTTATATTCAAATGGAACTGCTGTAGGTATGTGGACCACTTCTGATGGCGATCATTCTGCAACTTCCCTTGTTTCTGTATGTTATAATATTCTGACACATATGAAATAGTTAAGTATAACCTGGTCTAGTATAGAGTTAGGTAAAGTGTGTTTCTTTACTATGTACTTTTGTAACTTACAATCTGACGGTCACAATATGTAGTGATCTGACGGTTCATTATCTCCTCGGTATTACCGACACTTGATCCGTGGCTTAACACCTGATTGGTCCATGATCTCTATTTAAACAGAATGGAGGGTCATTTGTAGGGTAACTGTTCATGAGAGAAGCTGATGTAAATTTTCATTCTTTCATTAATAAATTGCCTGAAGTGATCGCGTTGGCTCAAGCCATGGACTGTTTCCCTCTTTGAGGGTTTTAACCACATCAAGAATACTAGTGTACTGATTTGTGATCTGTTTGTGAGCAGTGTCCTTTTATGTTCTATTTGAGGAACTTACCCTGCAAATTCCTACATGGTATTAGAGCTATTTGAGGGCTACATCCCTTGGTGATCCAAATCTGCAGCCAGTAGAACTGCGTCTGATTGTCGTTTCCTAGATCTATTGTTTCTAACTGCTTTTAGGCCAAGAGGACTACACTATTGTGTTAGGAGCATCTATTCCAGTGAGGAACCCCTTTCATTTGACACGAAAAGGTTTTTGGTAGCCCTAGCTATGCCATTTTTAAGATCTAGAGGTATACAATGTTTATTTGCAATTTTTAGTTATTTTCTCTCTGCTTATTTCGGTTTATTTAGCTCTCTGGTTTTTATTACCGGATCTATACATTTCATTTCCATGTATGCTCTTTGCCCCATGACTCTGTGTGATCTGGGAAAATCATAAACATAAAGGAAGGATTTTTCTCATGCGTATGCTCTCTTCTACTGCACCTTAGTGCGATCTCGGAAAATCAAAAACATTGAGGAAAATATTTAGTTTCCAGCTAAAGCTAACTTCAAGCCATAAGGTTTTTTTTTTGTATGTCTGTGTTGGGTTTTGTGTTTTTTGTTTTGTAGGTAAAAAAGAGGTTTCTCAAGTAAGCATGCACCCCAAAGCTTCAGCGACTAAAAAAAAAAAAACCCCTTCCTCTTTTCCAAAAATTACTAACCTTTTAAACTAGCTCAATTGGTCCAAAGTTACTTTATGAGAATAGAGGTCTTGAGTTCAAGTCTTTCTTTTTGTTGAGTTACCTTTTCAAAAAACACATGTAACATATGTTTTAAAGTTACTTTATGTAAAAATGTTCCCACCCATTAGAAAAAGTGAGTCACTTATAATTCTAAAGTCTCTTTATCTTTTATTTAAGTTACAATTTAGTGGGTAGCTCATAAAGTACCATTGTAAAAGTGGCTTTCACTTATTTATAAAAGTGAGTCACATAAAATCTTTTTTTAAGTGAGCTAATTAGATTAAATTTTGAAAAGGGGGGATTTTTTTTAAATATAACATTATCATTCATTTCTGCACATTCACGCACTTCATCGACATCTTCAACAACTTTTATTCAAAAAGCCATAACTTCTTCATTTAGAAGCCGTTTTCAGAGCCGTTTTTTTAATCAACCTATTTTTTCAAGATCTTTCCATTGGAACACTTGTTTTCAGCATCTACAGCTTCAGTTTCTGTTAAAATGTAAATTCAATGCCAAGTTATTCTTGACAACACAAACTACTTCCAATGGTGGTCCTACATTGTGGATTTAATTAGAAGTAAAGGTCTTTACAAAATAGCCTCAGGCCAAGAAACCAAACCTAAAGATGAAAATAAGGCAACCAAATTGGGAAATAGGTAAGATCAAGCACATGGGTTGATAGGGATGTCTATTTCTCCAAAACTTAGATTCCATATCGCAAAACTAGATACCCCTAATGAAGCAATGAAATAACTCACTAAAGTTTTTGGAATTAAAAATGAAATTAGAGCCCATCAACTTGAAAATGAGTTGCTTATGTTGGACCCGAATAATTTTTCTTCCATTGAAGATTTTTTGTCCAATTTAAAGACCCTTAGACTTCTCTTGGAAGGTGTTAAGGTTAAGAAAGAAGATGGTAGCCTTATCTATTCCATTCTTACTAAGTTGGGACCAGCCTACCAAGGAAAATTTTAAGGATGGAATTTTATCTTAAAGTTTAGAAACCTTGGCGAATCCCACTAGTCCATAATATGAAACCTGTAAAATGTTTGGAGATATTTTTGTAAAAATATTCAAATTTATAATATTTTTATATAGTATATATATGATTTTTTTGGCAATTTTTAGGGTAAAACAATTTCATTCTATAAAATTTGGGCGAATCATTTTTACAAAAAAATGGAAATTAGTGAATCTTTTTTTTTTTTAAGTATAGAAAATTAGCCCATGGGCGACTATTAGCCCCCCTAAAATTTTCCCTTTAGCCTACCTTGTGTTTGTTTCCACCTTCCATTATACAAGAGAAGCCTTCATTTCTCAAGGACAAGACTACAAGTCCCCTTCCTTTGATGCCTTTTGTGATTCTTTAATAAGAGAACAAGAAAAACTCTTACATCTTGGTCTTCTAAATCTTGGAAACTCTTCTAAGAAAACCTTAGCCGCCCAACAACAACCAAATTCAGAGAATCCTAAGAAGCCATATCCTAAAAAGAATAATCCTAAACCAAACAAGGGTCCTAAGCAATTTCAGTCTCAAAATGAAAAATCATTCCAACAAAATGATAAGGAAAATAAAAACAAAGGGAAGAAGACTGATAGACATTTCCACTTTTGTAATCGAGATGGCCACTTAGAATCCAAATGCTTTAAGAAGATGTAAGCCTTGGAAGCAGCGATGAAGAAGCATAACATCCTTTTGGAGCACTCTCCAACTTCAACTTCATCTTCAGGAATAACACTTTTTGCATGTGGTTGTCAAGCATCTTGGTCTAGATATGCACTAAATGTATCTTCTTCTTCTCATTCTCATGAGTGGCTCATTGATTCTGGAGCTTCTTCTCACATGGCCAAAAAAAAAGCCATGTTTTCTTCTTTAAATGATTGTAACACCAAAAATATATGTTGGTGATGATAGATCTCTTAGTGTTGTAGGGACTGGAACTGTTCATATAAACAATGGTCAATTTAATGTTGTATTATGTGTTCCAACCTTATCTTGTTGTTAGCCTCACTCTCCTAAAAATAAATAATAAATCCAATTATTAAATTAAATAAATAAAATCATGAGAATTCCTCAAACCAGGGATTCTAGTTTGGATGAGAGATTCTCTCCAACTAGCTCTCCTAAATTAGTGTGTAAGTTGAGAAATTATCTCAACCAAGTGAGTCTAAGATAGACTCACTATCTTAAGACCACTTACTCATGTATTTAAATGTATTATTAAATTATTTGAATAAATAATAATTACATGAGTATGAGAGATCACATGATGGCTCTCTCGCTTTTCCGCCAGTTTAATTTCTTTGTGTTAATTTACTGTGCATATGGTTATATGGTTGTATGATTCTTCTTCATGTGGTATCAGAGCAAAGTTCATGATTGTTGGGATCGTGTGACAAAGCTTGAGTGTTAAAAATTCTACGTGCAACTGAGGAGAACTTGGCAAGGAATTGATGGCTTGATTGGAGCAAGGTTCATCCATGGTTTTTGATAGTGGATGTTGTGTGAATCACATAAGGATTTTGTGAACATAACCATTGTGTGTTTTGTACTAGATCGAGATCGCAGTGTGGAGAATCAATTTGCAAGTTAGAGACATTCAATGGTGCTACGTTTGTGCTGTTGGAAATTGTCAGCGTGATATTTGGCAAAGAGAAAGGACCTACTGTCAATACAACCCTTGCCCCTACACTTCTGAGGTTTGAAACTTCTTTCTTTCCCAAGAATGATATCTTGAATAATTAATTCCTCTAAAAATTTCAATCCTTATTGGCTTTTGGGGATGGATGTCTGCTCTAAATATATGATTTGAGGTGGTTGTTCTGATGGTGACTAGTCGGAGCTCTTCAAAGAATTAAATAGAATAGTATATCAACGGAAATTTTTGAGTGAGCACTGAAAATTATGTTTGAAATTCCCCAGAGAGGAGTGTGGAATTTTTTATATTGTGTTCATTGATGTCTTTTGAAAACATGGTTGATTGGATGATCATATGATTTTGTTGAATCATAAGCTCCAAATGATTCAACAATAAACTGCATTCACATACAAATTCACTAAAACTAAGCCACATAGTCAAATGAATGTTTCAGGTTTTTTATTAAGAACAATTGTCAGGTATTATAATATTATTTGCAAAGAATACACCTGGGTTTTAACACCAGAAGACAGAGCTCGATTGTGCTAATCTGGAAATGCTATTGAAAACCAAATATACCACTACAGGTATGTCTCTAAAGAGAAGCTACAGATCTGAACATGGCAATTGATTTCATGCCACTGCCCAGTCTTAGTTTGACTTGGTTCGGCCCAGTGATGGGTTGTTTCAATATGAAAAGTTCTGCTATGCTCATGGTCATTATATTTATGGGATTGGCCAAAATTCCTTGTAATCCGAACACATTCCTCACTTGTTAAGGAGACTAAATTTATCATATCAATACCTGGGCAAAGTTTCTTGCATTTTTTGGGTGAATTATCTTGCCTGGCAGCTGGGCGAAATTCTGGGTGAATTTTCAGTTAACTTCTGGTCATTGGCAAGGTTCAAGAAGTCAGGTGGAACGATAGAATACAAAGAAGCCTGAATAAGTGGATCATAGCCAACACTATTGACTAACATTTTTCTCTTTTCTTCAGCATGAAATCTTATTCATATTATGAGTATTGGATTGATTTTATCGACACCCATATGGAGGCCTCCTGCGCTGCACCAGCAATCACCCTTCACATCAATCAGTCTGTCCCACATGAAAAATTCTTCGTTGGATGTTTCTGATCACAATAGAAGAGATCCAATTGAAGTGCTGGAGTGTTTTACTGAATAGCGCAGTTGGCAGTGCTGAAGTAGTGGGATGAGTGGTGCAATGATGCCAGAATTTACAGATCTAGATCAAGAGACGACTGGAAAATAAAGAATATGCTTCTGATTCCAATGTCAAATCGCCGCCCAACCAACATGCTTATGCTGGCACTGTGAGTGCGAATTATGTGTAGACCTTTGAGCTATTTTGGAGCGATGATAGTTTATGATGTGCCAGCAACAACCAGCGTTGACCAAACAAATGTCTAGCGTGGAGGAGTACTTGCATGGAGGACAAGTGAATGCGTTGAATTAAGGTGCGCTTTATGAATTAAGTGTGCTTTGAATTTTCAAAAAGGAGATTTCATTCACTTTTAAAGTGACTCCATAACCCTGAATTCAATTTTTAATTCACTTTATTAAAGGGACTCCATAAAATTCTTTTAAGTGGGAGTTTAAAAAGGAATTAAATTATTTTATTAAAGTTTATTAATGGAGTGAAAAAGTGCATTTTTTTTAGTGGAGGTATAAGTGTGAATTTCTTTGAGGTTATTTTGTGGAGTCATAAGGTGCCTATTTTATAAATTTTTGGAGTGCTAAGTGAAGATTTTTAAAAGGGAAGCTCATTGTTGTATTTTGAAGAAAGTTTTTTAGCAGAGTGTACTTTTATTTTTGAAGACAAGTTGCTTCAAGCATTTGTGAGCTTGGCATTCTCATTGTTGGAGAAATTTCATTCATGATGTTGTGAAGGTGAAGGTTGATGTAATTCACTATTTAAATAAAAAAATATCTTTTTGTGGTGATCGTGTCCTAGATCCACTCGAAATTGAATAAGGGGATCATAGGTACACTCTGTGTCGTGAATGTGCTTGCATGATTTGAGTTGAATTTGTAAAAAACTCTCTTATTATGCTTAAAAAACTACATGCACATAAGCAAGCTTAAGTACACAAGCAGAAAGCATCACATCATCGACTTGATAAAAGTAATATTCTACAACAACATTTCACAATAGCTAATTCATGCCATCAAGTTAAGGACGCTACAAAATCAAGCACTTCAAGCCTAACGACATCAACATCATCAACACTTTTTGTATCACTTGCAGATAAACATTTTTTCACTGAATTGTAACGGCACATTCTTAGTTGAAACTGGAACCCAAGCTTTGAATTGATAGGGAATCAATTAAACCAAGTGAATCCATTGTTTTTTAATTGAGTCATTCAAATCATTGTAAGCATTTCTCTTGGGTGCATTTTCGATAGTATTTGACACCCTTCTTTTGATCAAGCAAGCAAGTGTGAGTTCAAACAATCAATTTTTCAAGCAAGTTCAAGCAAGAAATCTAGAAAGAAATCACCATTCAAACAATCAAAGCAATTGAGCATGTCATTTAAACAACAAATCAAGTGAGCATGTCAAAATCAAGTGCGAAATTTCACAGCACGACATCTACAACAAATGAGCCAGTGTGAAGCTGATTGAAGCATTCACAATGTCAATGAATCATTCAAGCAAAGCGATCATCATCAAGTGAGTGTGAAATCAAGAGTTCAAGCAATCAATTTATAAAAATCTAGCAATTGTTTGAAGCATCAGCAATAAGAAATAGTACAAGCAAGTCTAAATTCAAAGTGAGCAAGATAACATGGCGACATACATTCAACTATCCCAAATTCTTCACAATTTGATTTTATCATCAGTTGGCGACATGGTGAACATCAACAAAACAACTCTTGCTGACATTTAAGTGCATATTCAACATGCACATGAAACGATTGAGTTCCTTCAACTGGAATCGCAACTACAGAGAAATGAGTTGCAAGAGAAGTGTGTTTCTTCCAAGTCTTTGACCAAACCAGAGACAACTAATCATTCAACTTCATTCATCCAACCAGCTTCAAGTGTTGAAGTTGTTCTAGTTCAGCTTTCTTCCAAACCCATCATCAAGCCATGGGAAGAAATTCAAAGTAGTCGAAATCGACGCGGCTTAGGATATGTCCAAGAGAGCGACAACTTACATATCCCTGATTATTCATAGCCCATTCAGTTCGTCAATGCCAGATTACTTGAACAAATCACCTCAGCAAGTTCTCAGCAACTTGCAGACTGACGTCAATGCACACACACTGAAGTTGCAGATAAATAGACATGCACACAAACTCAGATTGTAGACAAACCAACATGTTCTCATTGTCAAAGTACCGGTCATCTAGAAGATCAGTGTTTTGATCTCCATCCTTGTCACCATTGTGGCAAGCAGAATCATTCATTAGAGAAATGCTGCAAACAAGACCAACTTGCTAGATTAAAGATTGATTATTCATGGATTGATCCATTTGGATTGATCCCTGGGAATGGTCATCCACAGCCAGATGATTGTACAAGTTTTACAATCAGATTCACTCACACATATTGCAGCCAACAATCAAATGAAGATGGTACTCTCATGCAGTTGGATGGGGGAGTACAACAGTGAAACTCTCCTACACTTGAAAGGGGGGAGTTAAAAGTTCAGATATAATTTGGAGAAGATTTCATCTCCTTTCAGCTGAAAAAGGGGGGAAAATTTCAATGAAATTGACAAGTGGTTGTCAGACTGAAAGCCTCGGAAACATCAATGAAGCAGCTAGTGGGCGATCATCATCAGCAAATATGCCAGTGGGCGTTCATCAAATTGTGTCAGTGGACACCAGATGTTGTTTTAAAGCAAAGGAAAGCTGGATCCTTTTGTGGCTTGGCACATGATGGAGTTGTCAAGCAACATTCAGAGATGAATCAAACATGCAGTTGATTCATGTTCTCTTCATATTTGAGTTTTTCCAGATCCAGCTTTGGCGGTTTTTCAGGAAAATGGTTTTTGAGGATCAAATTGAGAACTTGGAAGATGGTTCCTTATTCGTTTTTGATTTATCATTGGGGAGGGGGGGGGGGAATGTTAGCCTCAATCGCTTAAAAATAAATAATAAATCCAATTATTAAATAAAATCATGAGAATTCCTCAAACCAAGGGCTCTAGTTTGGATGAGAGATTCTCTCCAACTAGCTCTCCTAAATTAGTATGTAAGTTGAGAAATTGTCTCAACCAAGTGAGTCTAAGATAGGTGCACGATCTTAAGACCACTTACTCATGTATATAAATGTATTATTAAATTATTTGAATAAATGAGATTTACATGAGTATGAGAGACCACATGATGGCTCTCTGCCTTTTCTGCCAGTTTAATTTATGTGCGTTAATTTACTGTGCATATGGTTATATGGCTATATGATTCTCCTTCACCTGCAACCTTCTATCTGTATATCAGATAACTCATTCAAGTGAAGGTGAAATCATTGAATTTTCACCTCACGATGTTGTAATTAAGGACCTGAGAGATCCTAGACAGATTTTAGCTAGTTGCATTGCTGATGATTCTACAAGGTTGTATAAGTTTAACAACTTTGGGTCATCAAATCTTCCCTCAATATTTGTTACTTATAATGATGAAGTGAGCAAAATTTGGCATAAGTGATTTGGTCACTTAAACTATCGCTCCCTTTAGAATATATGTAAAGAAAATATGGTGATAGGTCTTCCAATGGTATCTTGCAGATATGGTGTTTGTTCTGGATGTGTACTTGGAAAACATCATCGAGATAGTTTTGAAAAATGTGCCTCTTAGCATGCCTCAACCCCTTCACATCTTGTGAATAGTGATTTATGTGGTCCACTTCCAGTTGTTTCATTCTCTGGCTACAATTATTTCTTAACTTTTATTGATGATTTCTCCAGACGCACTTGGGTATACTTCTTAAAACTCAAGAGTGAAGTATTTAACATGTTCATGGCCTTTAAGGCCTTTGTTGAAAAACAATATGGACATCAAATTCTTAAGCTAAGATATGATAATGGTGGAGAATATGTTAACAACAAATTCATCAACTTTTGCACTAAGAATGGAATTCAAATGCAACATATTGTTCCATATGCTCCACAATAAAATGGTGTAGCTGAAAGGAAGAATCGCACCTTTTAAAGGAAATGGCTAATTGTATGCTTCAATCTAAAGGACTTAGTCTCAATTTTCGGCAGAAGCGATTAACTATGCAAATTACATAGTAAATCACACTCCTACTAGGTTTTAAAGAATATCACTCTAGAAGAAGCATGGAGCTCAATTAAACCAGATGTAAGTCACTTTCGTGTTTTTGGAAGTGAAGCATGGGCCCATATTCTAGATGAGAAACATAAAGCTTTAGAACCTAAGAGTGAAAAATGTATTTTTGTTGGATATTTTGAAGATGTCAAAGGATATAGACTTATTCCACTTAGGTCCAAAAATTTTATCATTAGAAGCGATGTAAAGTTTGCTAAAAATATATCAGCGTACGAGCCTAGTTCGATGGATGTTCCACCTCTCTCTATCCCTTCTACTTCTGAAAATATTTCTTCTTCAGGTGATGACAGCAAAGATGACAATCCTCCCCCACCTTCTCAGGATCCTCCTTCAGCTTAGCTTCCAAAATGGGTCCGTGTTACACGGGATGCAACAGGTGCTCTTGTGGGTGATCCTACAGATCAGCGATGTACACATTCTCAATTCGATATGGCCTCTTCTTTATTGGCTCATGCTTCAGCGAATTATGATCCTGACACCTTTGCAGAAGCTTCAGGCCATCTAGATTGGGACACAACGATGAATGAAGAATATCGTTCATTATTCACAAATGATACATGGGATCTTGTTCCTCTACCAAAGGGACGAAAACTTGTTAGATGCAAATGGGTTTATAGAACCAAGTATGGACCATATGGAAAAGTTGATAAACATAAAGCTCATTTTGTTGCTAAGGGTTTTTCACAAGTAGAAGGCATTGACTATATTGAAACCTTCTCCCCTGTTGCCAAAATGAACTCTATCCGCCTTGTTCTTTCCCTTGGTGTGTCTTTCAAATGGGAATTCCATCAGATAGATGTTAAATCTTCCTTCTTGCATGGCGACTTGCATGAAGAAATCTATACGGAACAACCTACTGGCTTTATATAAACAGACTCCAGCCTTGTATGTCAGCTTAAGAAATCCCTTTATGGTCTCAAGCAAGCCCCCAGGCTTGGTATGTCAAAATGGATAGATTTCTTTTAGAAACTAGCTTTTCTAGGTGTCATTGTGACAATATTGTCTACACCAAGAAAGTGGGAAAGTCTCTTATCATTCTTGTTCTTTATGTTGATGATCTTATCCTCACCTTATAAATCATGTGAAGTCCAGCCTTAAAAGGAAGTTTGAAATGACAGACTTAGGACACTTGCATTATTTTCTTGGTCTTCAAGTCTTGCAATCCAAGGAAGGTATTTCCCTTTCCCAGTCCAAGTATGCATGTGATCGTCTACGCCATTTTCACATGGAAGACTATAAGCCAGCCCCTTCTCCCTTTTAGCATAGAGCCAAACTTTTAGTCACTTGTACTTACCCTGAATTTGATGCTACCTTATACCATGAACTTGTAGGAAAACTTTTGTATCTGACCCACCTTTCTTTTGTTGTTGGCCTTATTGCTCGATTTATGCAAAACCCACATGAAATTCATTGGAAAGCAACTAAAAGAATACTTCATTATGTTCAAGGTATAGTTCAGTTTGGGATTCATTACAGTGTAGAAGCATCTCCTCTATTGGTTGGTTTCACTGATTCCGATTGGGCTGGTGACCCTGATGATCGGAAGTCTACTGTAGGTTATGTGTTCACTCTTGGTTTAGGACCAATTACATGGTCTTGCAAGAAACAAAGTGCCATTTCTCTTTCTTCAGCAGAACCACAATATCGTGGTGCCATAGAAGCTAGTAAGGAAGCCCTGTGGCTTCGTCAGATCTTATCAGAGTTTGGCTTTCAGCAGCAGCATCCGACTACACTTTGGTGTTATAATCAAAGTGCCATTCAACTATGAAAAGGTCCAGTCCAACATCAGCACAACAAACACATTGAACTGCACATGCACTTCATCAGAAATCTCATTCATGACCATGTTCTTGAAGTGCAATATTGTTCAATAGATGATCAAGTTGCAGACATCTTTACAAAGGCTCTCACAAAGGTGAAGTTTACTAAACTTCGATTTATGGTTGGAGTTTAGGAAGTTGTCACTAAGGGGGGATAGGTTCTAATGCCTCCTTCCTTTTCCTATTGTGTCATATTTGTACATCCTTCAATCCTATCCCAAGTTGTTCTTAAGGGGGGATGTTAGGATATTCCGACACATAGGAAATAGTTAAGTATAACTTGCTCTAGTGTAGAGTTAGGTAAAGTGTGTTTCTTTACTATGTACTTTTGTAACTTTCAATCCGACGGTTCATTGTCTCCTTGGTATTATCAACACTTGATTCATGGCTTAACACCTGATTGGTCCATGATCTCCATTTAAAGAGCATGGAGGGTCATTTGTAGGGTAATCGTTCATGAGAGAAGCTTATGTAAATTTTCATTATTTTATTAATAAATTTCCTAAGGTGGCCGCGTTGGCTCAGGCTGTGGACTGTTTCCCTTTTTGAGGGTTTTAACCATGTCAAGAATACTGGTGTATTGATCTATGATCTATTTTTGAGCAGTTTCCTTTGGTTTTCTGTCTGAGGAACTTACATTTCAAATTCCTACAGTGTATGAATTGTAGGGGTCGGTGGTCTATGTGGATGACCGTTTCCTTCCCCAAAATGTAATGCTTCCATTGTCGGTAGGCTTACACAATGGAATATGTCTCTTTGTCATAAGTGGGATACTTCCAGATTGTTTCTGAAAGAGTCTCAATGTGATATGTCACTAGATGCCCGTGTTGTGTAAGGACTACCCAATAGCATAGTCAGAGGTATTTGTCTCGATATCAAATGTTTGTTACAAATCTGATAATGCGAGCATTGGTGCCGAGCAGAGGCAATGTTTCAACTCTACGAATGCCTTTTGTTGATATTCAGACCAAAATAATTTTGCTTTGACTCCTCCCTTGGTGACTTGACTCAAGGGCCAAGTGATATGATAAAATCCCAATACGAACCTATGGTAGAAGTTGGCAAGACCTAGAAAGTTGTGAAGCTCTGTTAGAGTGGTTGGAGATGGTTAATCCCGAATGACTTGGATCTACATTGGATCCACATGCACCCACTATTTATCAATAATGTATCCCAGATACTAAACTTGGGTCAGGCCAAACGTGAATTTCTCCAAATTGGCACATAACTTGTGTTGCCACAGTATTTGGAGAACCTCTCAGATGTGGTGGAGGTGCTCTTCCCAACGCTGGCTAAAGATCAAGATATCATCCAAGTATACCACTACAAATGAGTTGGTGAATGGCCACAATATGTCATCTATTAGCCTCATGAAGGTTGCAGGAGCATTCGTCAACCCGAAAGGCATAACCAGCCACTCGAAAATGCCCTCCTTGGATTTGAAGGCAAACTTCCACACATTAGAGGGTTCGATTGGTACTTGGTGATATCTTGACTTCAAATCGATCTTACTGAAATATTTTTCCCCCTTAAGTTGGTCCAGAAGGTCATCAATATATGGGATTTGGTACCTATTTTGGATAGTGATCTTGTTCACCGCCCGATAGTCAATACAGAGTCTCCTAGTCCCATCCTTCTTCTGTACCAACACAATCGGGCTCCCACAGGGTGATAAACTCGGTCGGATGTGACCTTTCTACAGTAACTCCTAAATCTACCTCTTGATTTCATCATTCTCCATAACGAAGCACTGATGGATTGGTCCATTGGGCAGCGACGCACCTGGGGTCAGATCGATGGAGTGCTTGACCTGACAGTGCAGAGGAATCCCTACGGGGGAGGTGAAGATGTCCTTGTACTCCTCCATGACCTTGTCCATCTGTAGTTGTCGTGCGGAGGGGCCCTATCTGGAGGTCATGGCCACCGTCTTCTTCTTTCCTTGATGGTGTATCATCAGGAATTTTTTTCCTAGTTTTGGAAATGAGCTTACTGCATTGTTTTGCAGTAACCAAACTGCATTGTTTTGCAGTAACCAAAGAGATGGCAGTTAGCAGTGCTACCTCTGATATCCTGTGCAACTTGTTTCCCAACGTAACAATAACAACACGAGGCCTTGACTCATATACAACATGTCACTTCCACAAGTATGGTTGGCCTAATAATACATCACAAACATCAAGGGTAGAAACTTCACACAATACCTCATCCGTGAAGGGTTTGATGTTGTATGGAAGGTGACACTATTGGCTCATGTAAAGATCCTGTCCTTGGTGAAGCCTCCCGATGGTGTACAGTTGTGGATTTGCTATGGCCGGTAAGCCCATCTGCTTCACGACCTCTGTTGGAATGAGGTTCTTTTGGTTCCCGCTGTCAACAATGAACCGTAGCAGGGAGCCCTTTACCCACTTCTGGAGTGGAAGAGGCACTCCTCCTCCTTTGGATCTTCAAGTTCCTCCTTCTGGATCTTCGTGGTGGCAATGGTGAGGTTGGGCTCTGCATTGATAATCAGCTTCCCTTTTTCATTCCCCTTATCAGGTTTTGACTCAGAGTCTGAATATGCATTTGATTCTGGAGACTTTAGCTCAGCCACCAGTGACTTCTTGGCCCAACACTCACTTGTGTTGTGAGTGGAGCTCTTATGGAACTCACACCACTTTCCCATGTCCTTCTTCGGCTTCGTGGTGTTGTTCTTTGCTTGCAGCTTTGGTTGGTTGTCCTGGGCCATCTCGCCTTTACTTTGTCCTTTGTTCAGTGGATTGGGGGCACCTTTCCCTTGCTTCAGATTTGCAAATCCAAAGTCTCGCTTCTTCTATTTAAACTTCTGCTCGATCTTGATAGCGTATATGTACGTCGTGCTAAGCAAGGAGATGTCCAGGAAGTCCATCTCGTCCTGGATGTATCTGTGTAGGAAACCATGGTATATGAGTACCAAATGTAGCTCAGAATCCTTGATACCCAACTTTGTGCTAAGGGTATGAAAAATATTGGTAAACTCTGACACATCTTGGTCCCTTCCATGCCGCATCATGGTCCACTTTATGTATTTATACCCATAACTTCTACCCGAGTTGTAGTACTCCTTGATGGTATTCTGGAAGGAATTTCAAGTGGGTACAACTGAAAATAGTGAGGCTGTACTTTCATACTTATGCTTGCAATAGGTTTCCCACTAGTCCTTGACGTGGGGCGTGGCTTTGAGAAGAGTGAAAGTAATCTACCCCCCCCCCCCCCCGCCCCCTCGGAAAAAACATGAACAAAAAAAATCCCTTCTAGCAGATTTAACCATTTATCTATAGTGTCTGCATCTATCTGATCCTCAAATATGGGAATGTGAAAGTTAACTTGTACCTTAAAGGGTGTGGCACTTCCAGAGTAGTTGTTGGAAGTAGATGTGTCGCCCCTTAATAGCCGCTGAAGGATCTGGAAAAAGTTGTCCATCATCGCATTCCTTTGTCGCTAGAGGGCCTATTCGAGAAAGATTTTGATAGGATCTCTTGCCCCCTCATATTTCTTTTCATCCGCCATTGGAGGCCATTGTGATTTCAAAGGTCGGTCTTGCAAATGTTCGACCAGTTCAAGCCCTAGCTCCTTATATCCCGACCTCGTTGGGGACATGCAAAGAAAATTAAAGAAAGAGAAGATCGCTTTGATACCACTGATCTAAATTTAAATAGGAACACAACAAATTACATAGATAACCACAAATATAGAGATATAACAGAAATAATACTTCATTTTGTTAATGTAAAATACTGAAATATGCTTACAAACAGAAATAGAAATAAGCTAGCTTGGGCGATGGGGGCTTAACTCTGAGGAGAGATGTGGCGGCTAAATGCCTCTAAACTGTCTTACAATGAGACTTGAAGGCCTATTTATTGTTGAGAAACAATGGAAAACCCTAAACATCCAAAACCCTAACCCTAGGAGATGAAGCACCAAACTATGGGCCCCGTTTTGGGTAAATTGGTACATCAACTTCCCAGGGTCGTAACTTTGGCATACGGTCTTCGTTTGACGCGCACAATATCTCGTTAGAAAGATATATCTGAGGACTACAACTTTGGGATGAGAAATATCAATCTATGGACCCATGTTTCCCCCAAGGTTTCCAAAAAACGTCGTTTAGGGCCTCAAAACGGCTCTAGAAGCTCAGGACCAGAAAAACTGCCAAAAATAGTAAATTGTGCTACAAATAAGGAAACTAAAAAAATGAAAGAAATAGTGGTGGGGGTCCAAGTGGAATTGGTAGCTAGCCACCAATATCCACCTAGATCATTCCTCCCCCCTTAGGAATCAATTGTCCCCATTGCATTGAGTTCCTCCATGAGATGAGGAAACTTCTGTTGAACTTGGTCCCTGGTGAGCCACTTGCCCTAGTGAAGGAGTTGCCATGCTTTGACAAATCGATACAGTTGGATCTACTGCTAGTGAGTATCCTTGATCTACATGTCCATGATCCTATCAGTTGCAGCTTGTTCCATGCAAGTTGGATTTAACTATGTTGGTGTGAGTTGTTCTGCAATGTCGGATGTGTCTAGTAATGGTGGAAAGTATGGCCAAAGGCCGTCCACATTGAACACTCGGTGCATGCCAAGGAATGGGGGAATGCTGAGCTCAAATGCATTGTCTCCCATAGCCTTGGTAATGGTGTAAGGGCCATATCGGAGTGGTTCGAGTTTCCGATAGGCTCTGTAAGGCGTTCCTTTTGCAAATGCAACTAGAGTTTGTCACCCACCTAAAACTTGTGTGGTACCCGATGTTGATCATGTTGTTGCTTGTACTTGGCATTTGATTTCTCCAGAATTTCATGTACTTGTTGGCGGATATATTGGATGTGCTCAATGAAGCTATTTTCTTTATCTATTTCAAACTGGACATGAGCTGAATCTTCCTTCTTAGCTGCAAATGGCATGGCCACATCAATGGGACATAGTGGCTGGAATCCCAAGCCCACTTGAAAAGGGTTGTGGCCAGTAGAGCCATGGAGAGCCCAATTATAGCTGTGCTAAACATAGGGGAGGTTCTCATCTCATGTGCATGGATGCTTTGAGTTGTACATGCGCAAAATGTGTACGATCATCCTATTGACAACCTCTATTTGGCCATCAATTTGGGGATGGAAGGCTGTGTACGTAGTGAGTTTGGTGTCTAGCATCGACCAGAGATTGGACAAAAATGTACTGAGGAACCTGTTGTCTCGATCTGAGATAATATACTGTGGGATTGAAAAGTGTACTCACACTCGTTCAAAGAAGAGTTTAGCAGTGGCTTTTGCTATGATATTCTTCTTGCAGGCCACCATAATGGCCATCTTTGAGAACCTATCGACGACCACAAAAACACAATCATTTCCATGCTTAGTAGAAGGAAGGCCTGACATGTAATCCATGGAGGTGGATTCCCAAGGTTGACTAGGGGTAGGCAATAGAGTATAGAGGCCTTGCTTCTTGATGGTCGATTTGGTAACGACACAGGCAGTGCAAGATCTAATGTACTTCCCGACATCCTGTCGAAGATTCGGCCAATAGAAATACTTTTGAAGTAATACCATTGTTTTCTCGACCTTGAAATGCCCAACAGCCCAATTGTAGTGTGCTTCCCAAACCATCTTGGCACGCTCGCTTGAAGGAACACAAAGGTGACCCAGGTGGCATAATAGGGAATCTTGGAGGTGATAATCTGGAACATGCTAACCCTCCAAGAGTGTTTGGTATGTGTGGCTGAATTCTGGGCCACTTTTGTAGAGAAGTGGCCAATCAGAAGTCTCATGCCCACAAGAGTTGAGCCCAATGGTCAATGCCATGATCGGTGGTCGACTAAGGCAATGTACAACATTATTGGTGCTGCCCTTATTATACTTGATATTCAAATGGAACTGTTGTAGGTATGTGGACCACTTCTGATGGTGATCATTTTGCAACTTCCCTTGCATCTGTATGAACTGCAGGGGCCAGTGGTCTATGTGGATGACCGTTTCCTTGCCCAAAATGTAATGCTTCCATTGTTAGCAAGCTTGCACAATGGAATACATCTCTTTTTCATAAGTGGGATACTTCTGGACTGTGTATGAAAGTGTCTCACTGTGATATGCCACTAGATGCCCATGTTGAGTAAGGACTGCCCCAATAGCATAGTCAGAGGCATCTGTCTCGATCTCAAATGGATATTGCATGTCTGGTAATGCGAGCACTCGTGGTGAGTAGAGGCTATGTTTCAACTATGTGAATGCCTTATGTTGAGATTCAAACCAAAATAATTTTTCTTTCTCTCCTCCCTTGGTGACTTGACTCAAGGGCCAAGTGATATGAAAAAATCCCAACATGAACCTGCGGTATAAGTTCGCAAGATCCAAAAAGCTAGTAGCTTTGTCAAAGTGGTTGGAGATGGCCAATCCTGAATGACTTGGGTCTTGGCTGGATCCAAATGCACCCCCCTTTCATCAATAATGTATCCCATATACTAAACTTGGGTCATGCCAAAAGTGCATTTCTCCAAATTGGCACATAACTTGTGTTGCTAAAGTGTTTGGAGAACCTGGCGGATGTGGTGGAGGTGCTCTTATCAACTCTGGCTCAAGATCAAGATGTCATCCAAGTATACCACTACAAATGAGTTGGTGAATAGCCACAAGATGTTATCCATTAGCTTCATGAAGGTTGCAGGAACATTCATCAACTTGAAAGGCATAATTAACAATAGGAAAAGGCCCTCCTTGCCTTTGAAGGCAATCTTCCAAACATCGAAGGGTTCGATTGGTACTTGGTGATATCCTAACTTCAAATCAATCTTGCTGAAATATTTCCCCCCCTTCAATTGGTCCAAAAGGTCATCAATCCGTGGGATCATGTACCTATTCTAGACATCGATCTTGTTTAGCACCCATTAGTCAATACAGAGTCTTCAAGTTCCATCCTTCTTCTGTACCAACACGATCAGGTTCCCACAGGGCGATGAACTTGGTTGGACGTGACCTTTCTGTGGTAGCTCCTGAATCTGCCTCTTGATTTCATCATTCTCCAAAATGGAGCGCCGACAGATTGGTCCATTGGGCAATGACGTACTTTGGGTCAGAACGATGGAGTGCTTGACCTGACAGTGCATAGGAACCCCTGCAGAGGAGGTGAAGATTTCCTCGTACTCCTCCATGACCTTGTCCATCTATAGTTGTCGTGTGGAGGGGCCCTGTCTGGAGGTCATGGCCACCGTATTCTTCTTTCCTTGAGGGCATATCATTAGGAAAATAAATTTTATGGTTTTGGAAATGAGCTTACTACATAGTTTTGCAGTAACCAAAGAGATGGCGATAGGTGGTGCTACCTCCGGTATCGTGTACACCTTATTTCCCAAAGTAATAATAATAGCACAAGGCCTTGACTCATATACAACATGTTGCTTCCACAAGTAGGGTTGGCCTAACAATACATCACAAAAATCAAGGGGAGCAATGTGACACAATACCTCATCCATGAAGGGTTTGATGTTGTATGGAAGGCGACACTATTGGCTCACGTGAAGATCCCGTCCTTGGTGAATCCATCCGATGGTGTACGGTTGTGGATGTGTTGTGGTTGGTAAGCCTAGCTGCTTCACGACCTCTGCTGAAATGAGGTTCTTTTGGCTCCCGTTGTCGACAATGAACTGTAGTGGGGAGCCCTTTACCCACATCTGGGAGTGGAAGAGGCACTCCTCCTCCTTTGATCTTCGGGTTCCTCCTAAATATTTGTGGTGGCAATGGTGGCATTGGGCTCCGCATCGATAATCTGCTTCCCTTTGTCATCCCCCTTATTGGGATCTGACTCAGAGTCTGAAAATGCATCTGATTCTGAAGAATTTAGCTCGACCACCAGTGACTTCTTGGCCCAACACTCACTTATGTTGTGAGTGGAGCTCTTATGGAACTCACACCACTTTCCTGTGTCCTTCTTTGGCTTCGCAGTGTTGTTCATTGCTTGTGGCTTTGGCAAGTTGTTCTGGGCCACCCTGCCTTGGCTTTGTCCTTTGTTTAGCAGTTTGGGGGCACCTTTCCCTTGCTCTGGATTTGTAGATCCAAAGCCTCACTTCTTTTGTTTCAACTTCTGCTGGATCTTGATAGGGTATTGGTACACCGTGCTGAGCAAGGAGATGTCTAGGAACTCCATCTCATCCTGGGCACCTGTGTAGGCAGTCGCGGTATTTGAGTACCAAATGCAACTCAAAATCCTTGATACCCAACTTTGTGCGAAGGGTTACTATAAAAAAAAAATTGGTAAACTCCGACACATATTGGTCCCTTCCCTGTTGTAGTGTGGTCCACTTTATGTATTTATCCTCATAGCTTTTGACAAGGTAGTACCTCTGCTTAATGGCATTCCAGAAGGAATTCCAAGTGGGTGTGGCTAAAAATAGTGAGGTCGTACTTTCATCCTTCTGCTCACAATAGGTTTCCCACCAGTCCTTGATGTGGGGGGCGGCTTTGAGAAGTGTGAAAGTAATCTTTTCCCGGCTGGAAAAATCATGAACAGAAAAATACCCTTCTAGCAGATTTAACCATTTATCTACAACGTTTGTGTCTATCTAACCCTCAAATATGGCAATGTAAAAGTTAACTTGTACCTTAAATGGTGTGGCACTTCCAGAGTAGCTGTTGGAAGTAGATGTGTCAGCCTTGGGCAGCCGTTGAAGGATCTAGGCAAAACTGTCCATCAGTGTGTTCCTTTGTTGCTGACGGCCTCTTCGAGTAGAATTTTGATAGGATCTCCTGCCCCCTCATATTTCTTTTCATCCACCATGGGAGGCCATCAGGATTTGCGAGGTTGGTCTTGCAAAGGTTCGACCAGTTCAACCCCTAACTCCTTATATCCCGACCTCGTTGGGGACATGCAAAGAAAAACAGAGAAAGAGAAGACCGCTCTAATACCACTGATCCAAATTTAAATAGGAATGCAACAAATTATAGAGATAACCATAAATACAAAGATACAACAGAAATAATACTTCATTTCATTAATGTAAAATATTGAAATAAGGTTACAAACTGAAATGGAAATAAACTAGCTCAAGCGATGGCAGCTTATCTCTTAGGAGAGATGTGGCAGCTACATGCCTCTAAACTGTCTTAAAATGAGGCTCAAAGGCCTATTTATTGTTGAGAAACAATGGAAAACCCTAAACATCAAAAACCCTAACCCTAGGAGATGAAGACCAAACTATGGGCCTCGTTTTGGGTAAATTGGTACATTGACTTCTTGGGGTCATAACTTTGGCATACAATTTTCGTTTAACGCGCAAAATACCTCTGTTGGTGTGAGTTGTTCTTCAATGTCAGATGTTTTTAGTAATGGTGGAAAGTATGGCTGAGGGCGGTCCACATTGAACACTGGGTGCAGGCCAAGGAATGGGGGAATGTTGAGCTCAAATGCATTGTCTCCCATAACCTTGGTAATGGTGTAAGGATCATATCAGAGTTATCAGAGTTTCTGATAGGCTCCGGTAAGGCATTCCTTTTGCAAATGCAACCAGATTTTGTTGCCCACTTGAAACTTGTGTGGCACCTGATGTTGATCATGTCGCTACTTGTACTTGGCATTTTATTTCTCTAGAATGTTGTGGACATGTTGGTGGATATGTTGGATGTGCTCAATGAAGCTATTTTCCTTATTTGTTTCGGACTAGACATGAGCCAAAACTTCTTTAGTTGTTGCAAATGGCATGGCCACATCGATGGGACATAGTGGTTGGAATCCCAAGCCCACCTGAAAAGGGTTATGGCTAGTCAAGCTCTGGAGAGCCTAGTTATAACTATGTTGAACATAGGGGAGGCTCTCATCCCATGTGCATGGATTCTTTGAGTTGTACATGTGAAGAATGTGTACAATCATCATGTTTACAACCTCTGTTTAGCCATCAGTTTTGGGATGGAAGGATGTGGAATTAGTGAGTTTGGTGTCGAGCATCGACTAGAGACTGGACCAAAACGTACTGAGGAACCTACTATCCCTATTTGAGATGATAGACTGTGGGATTCCAAAGTGTACCCACACTCATTTAAAGAAGAGTTTAGCAATGGCTTCTACTGTGATATTCTTCTTGTAGGTCGTCATAATGGCCATCTTCGAGGACTTGTCGATGACCACAAAAACACAGTAGTTTCCATGCTTAGTAGAAGGAAGGCTCGAGATGTAATCCATGCATATGGATTCCCAAGGTCAACTAGGGATAGGTAGCAGAGTATAGGGGCCTTGCTTGTTGGTGGTCGGTTTGGCAATGGCGCCAGCAGTGCAAGATCTGATGTACTTCCCGACATCCTGTCGAATATTCGGCCAATATAAATACTTCTGTAATACTGCCACCATTTTCTCGACCTCGAAATGACCAACAACCCGACTGTAGTGTGCTTCCAAAATCATCTTGGCATGCTTGCTTGAAGGAACACAAAGGTGACTTAGGTGGCATAACAAGGCATCCTAGAGGTGAAAATTTGGAACATGCTGAGCCTCCAAGAGTATCTAGTATCTGTGGCTAAATTCTGAGTGGCTTTTGTAGAGAAGTGGCAAATCAGAAGTCTCTTGCCCACAAGAGTTGAGCACAGTGGTTAATGCCATGATCAGCGGTCGACCGAGGCAATCTGCAACATTATTGGTGCTGCCCTTCTTATCCTTGATATTCAAATGGAACTATTGTAGGTATGTGGACCACTTCTGATGGTGATCATTCTGCAACTTCCCTTGTGTCTATATGAACTGTAGGGGTCGGTGGTCTATGTGGATGACCATTTCCTTCCCCAAAATGTAATTCTTCCATTGTCGGTAGGCCTACACAATGGAATACATCACTTTGTCATAAGTGGGATACTTCCAGACTGTGTTTGAAAGTGTCTCACTATGATATGCCACTAGATGTCTTTGTTGAGTAAGGACTGCGCCAATAGCATAGTCAAGGGCATCTGTCTCGATCTCAAATGGTTGTTGCAAGTCTGGTATTGCGAGCACTAGTGGCGAGAAGAGGTGATTTTTCAACTCTTTGAATGCCTTCTGTTGACATTCAGACCAAAGGAATTTTTCTTTCGCTCCTCCCTTGGTGACTTGAATCAAGGGCCAAGTGATATGAGAAAATCCCAACACGAACTTGTGGTAGAAGTTGGCAAGACCCTAAAAGTTGTTGAGCTCTGTCAAAGTGGTTGGAGATGGCAAATCTCAAATGACTTGGATCTTGGCTGGATCCAGATGCACCCCATGCTCATTAATAATGTATCCCAGATACTGAACTTGGGTCATGCCAAAAGTCCATTTCTCCAAATTGGCACATAACTTGTGTTGTCACAGTGTTTGGAGAACCTATCGGATGTGGTGGAGGCACTCTTCCCAACTCTGGCTGAAGATTAGGATGTCATCCAAGTATACCACTAGAAATGAGTTGGTGAATGGCCGCAAGATGTCATCCATTAGCCTCATGAAGGTTGCAGGAGCATTCGTCAACCCGAAAGGCATAACTAACCATTCGTAAAGGCCCTCCTTGGCCTTGAAGGCAGTCTTCCACACATTGGAGGGTTCAATTGGTACCTGGTTATATCTTGACTTCAAATTGATCTTGCTGAAATATTTTCCCCCTTCAATTGTTCCAGAAGGTCATCAATCTGTGGGATTGGGTACCTATTTCGGACAGTGATCTTTTTCAATGCCCAATAGTCAATATAGACTCTCCAAGTCCCATCCTTCTTCTGCACCAACATGATCAGGCTCCCATAGGGCGATGAACTTGGTAGGATGTGACCTTTCTGCAGCAACTCCTGAATCTACCTCTTGATTTCATCGTTCTCTAGAACGGAGTGTTGATAGATTGGTACATTGGGCAACGACGCACCTGGGGTCAAATCGATGGAGTGCTTGACCTGACAGTGCATAGGAACCCCTGTGGGGGAGGTGAAGATGTCCTCGTACTCCTCCACGACCTTGTCCATCTATAGTTTTCATGCAGAGGGGCCCTGTCTAGAGGTCATGGCTAATGTCTTCTTCTTTCCTTGATGGAATTTCATCTAGAAAAAAATTTCTTGGTTTTGGAAATGAGCTTACTACATTGTTTTGCAGTAACCAAAGAGATGGCGGCAGGCAGTGCTACCTCCGGTATCCTATACAAGTTATTTCCCAAAGTAACAATAACAACACGAGGCCTTCACTCATATACAACATGTCACTTCCACAAGTATGTTTGACCTAATAATACATCACAAAAATCAAGGGGAGCAATGTGACACAATACCTCATCCATGAAGGGCTTGATGTTGTATGGAAGGTGACATTGTTGACTCACGCAAAGATCTTGTCATTGGTGAAGCCATCCGATGGTGTACAATTGTGGATGTGTTGTGTTTGATAAGCCCAGTCGCTTCAAGACCTCTACCGAAATGAGGTTCTTTTGGATCCCGCTGTCAACAATGAACTGTAGCAGGGAACCCTTTACCCACATCTAGGAGTGGAAGAGGCGCTCCTCCTCCTCTGGATCTTCAGGTTCCTCCTTCTAGATCTTCGTGGTGGAAATGGTGGCATTAGGCTCTGAATCAATAATCTACTTCCCTTTGTCATTCCCCTTATTGGGTTTTGACTCAGAGTCTGAACATGCATCTGATTCCGAAGACTTTAGCTTGGCCACTAGTGAGTGCTTGGCCCGACACTCACTTGTGTTGTGAGTGGAGATATTATGGAACTCACACCACTTTCCCATGTCCTTCTTCGGCTTCGCAATGTTGTTCATTGCTTTCATTTTGGTGGGTTTTCTTGGGCCACCTCACGTTGGCTTTGTCCTTTCTTTAGCGGTTTGGGGGCGCCTTTACCTTGCTTCAAGTTTGCAGATCCAAAGCCTCACTTCTTATGTTTAAACTTTTGTTGGATCTTGATAGTGTATCAGTATGTCGTGCTGAGCGAGGAGATGTCCAGGAACTCCATCTCGTCTTGGATGTACCTGTGTAGGAATCCTCAATATTTGAGTAACAAATGCAGCTTAGAATCCTTGATACCCAAATTTGTGCAAAGGGTATGAAAACTATTGGTAAACTCCGGCACATCTTCGTCCCTTCCTTGTCGTAGCGTGGTCCACTTTATCTATTTATCCTCATAGGTTCTGACAATGTATTACTACTCCTTGATGGAATTCCGAAAAGAATTCCAAGTGGTTGTGGCTGAAAATAGTGAGGCCATACTTTCATCCTTATGCTCGCAGTAGGTTTCCCACCAGTCCTTGACGTGGGGGGTGGCTTTGAGAAGAGCGAAAGTAATATTTTCCCGGCTAGAAAAATCATGAATAGAAAAATACCATTCTAGTATATTTAACCATTTATCTACAGTGTCTGCATCTATCTGACCCTCAAATATGAGAATGTCAAAGTTAACTTTTACCTTAAAGGGTGTGTCTCTTCCAGAGTAGCTGCTAGAAGTAGATGTGTCGCCCCTGGGTAGCCATTGAAGGATCTAGGAAGAGTTGTCCATCGTTGTGTTCCTTTTGTCACTCAAGGGCTTCTTCGAGCAAGATTTTGATAGGATCTCCTGCCCCCTCATCTTTCTTTTCATCCACCATGGGAGGCCATCAGGATTTGCGAGACTAGTCTTGCAAAGGTTCAACCAATTCAAGCCCTAACTCCTTATATCCCGACCTCGTTGGGGACATGCAAAGAAAAATAGAGAAAGAGAAGACCACTCTGATACAACTGATCCAACTTTAAATAGGAATGCAAAAAATTACAAAGATAACCATAAATACAACAGAAATAATACTTCATTTCATTAATGTAAAACACTGAAATATGCTTACAAACAGAAATGGAAATAAACTAGCTCGGTTGATGGTAGTTTACCTCTTAGGAGAGATGTGGTGGCTACATGCCTCTGAACTGTCTTACAATGAGGCTCGAAGGCCTATTTATTGTTGAGAAACAATAGAAAACCCGAAATATCCAAAACCCTAACCCTAGGAGATGAAGTGCCAAACTATGGGCCCTGTTTTGGGTAAATTGGTACATTAACTTCCGAGGGTCGTAACTTTGGCATACGATCTTCGTTTGATGCACAAAATACCTCAGTAGAAAGATCTATCCAAGGACTACAAGACTGATGTTGCTCCAAAGTTTCCCAAAAAAGGTCATTTAGGTCCTCAAAACGACTCCGAAAGTTTAGGACCTGAAAAACTGCCAAAAATAGTAAATTGTGCTACAAATAAGGAAACTGAAAAACTTAAAGAAACAATTTTGGTGGTCTAAGTGGAATTGGTGGGTGGCCACCATTATTCTTGTGGATAATTTCTCCCCCTTTAGGAATAAATGGTCCCCATTGCATTGAGTTCCTCCATGAGATGAGGAAACTTCTGCTTAAATTGGTCCCTCGTGAGCCACTTGCCCTAGTGAAGGAGTTGGCTTGCTTTGACAACTTGATATAGTTGGATCTGCTACTGGCGAGTGTGCTTGATCTGTGTGTCCATGATCCGATCAGTTACAGCTTGTTCCATGCAATCTGGATTTAACTCTGTTGGCGTGAGATGTTCTACAATGTCGGATGTGTTTAGTAATGGTGGAAAGTATCGTTGAAGGCGGTCCACATTGAACACTGGGTGCAGGCTAAGGAATGGGGAAATGCTGAGCTCAAATGCATTGTCTCTAATAGCCTTGGTAATGGTGTAAGGATCATATCAGAGTGGTCTGAGTTTCTAATAGCCTCCGGTAAGGCATTCCTTTTGCATATGCAACGAGACTTTGTCGCCCACCTGAAACTTTTGTGGCACCCGATGTTGATCATGTCACTGCTTGTACTTGGCATTTGATTTCTCCAGAATGTCATGGACCTACTAGTGGATATTTTGGATGCGCTAAATGAAGTTTTTTGCCTTATCTATTTTGGACTAGACTTGAACCGAATCTTCCTTAGTTGTGCCAAATGGCATGCAAGATCAATGGGACATAGTGGCTGGAATCCCAAGCCCACCTGAAAAGGGTTGTGGCTAGTCGAGCTGTGGAGAGCCCGATTATAGTTGTGTTGAACATAGGGGAGGCTCTCATCCCATATGTGTGGATGATTTGGGTTGTACATGCGCAGAATGTGTACGATCATCCTGTTGACAACCTCTATTTGGCCATCAATTTGGGGATGGAAGGATGTGGACTTACTGAGTTTGGTGTCGAGCATCGACCAAAGACTAGACCAAAATGTACTAAGGAACCTACTGTCCTGATCTGATATGATAGACTGTGGGATTCCAAAGTGTACCCACACTCGTTCAAAGAAGATTTTAGCAGTGGATTTTGTTGTGATATTCTTCTTGCAGACCGCCATAATGGCCATATTTGAGAACCTGTCGATGACCACAAAAATACAGTCGTTTCCATGCTTAGTAGAAGGAAGGCCTGACATGTAATCCATGGAGATGGATTCCCAAGGTCGACTAGGGATAGGCAGCGGAGTATAGAGGCCTTGCTTCTTGATGGTCGGTTTGGCAATGGCACATGCAGTGCAAGATCTGATGTACTTCCCTACATCTTGTGAAAAATTCGGCCAATAGAAATACTTCTGCAGTACTGCCACTATTTTCTCAACCCCAAAATTCCCAACAACCCATTTGTAGTGTGCTTCCCAAATCATCTTGGCACACTCTCTTGAAGGAACACAAAGGTGACCCAGGTGGCATAACATGGCATCCTAGAGGTGAAAATCTGGAACATGTTGACCCTCCAAGAGTGTCTGGTATCTGTGGCCGAATTCTAGATCACTTTTGTAGAGAAGTAGAAAATTAGAAGTCTCTTTCCCACAAGAGTTGAGAACAGTTGTTAACGCCATGATCGGTGGTCGATTGAGGAAATCTGCAACATTATTGGTGCTACCCTTCTTATACTTGATATTCAAATGGAACTATTGCAGGTATGTGGACCACTTCTGATGGCGATCATTTTGCAACTTCCCTTTTGTCTATATGAACTATAGGGGCCGGTGGTCTGTGTGGATGACCGTTTCCTTCCCCCAAATGTAATTCTTCCATTGTCAGCAGGCCTACATAATGGAATAAATCACTTTGTCATAAGTGGGATACTTCCAGATTGTGTCTGAAAGTGTCTCACTGTGATATGCCACTGGATGCCTGTGTTGAGTAAGGACTGTGCCAATAGCATAGTCAAAGGCATCTGTCTCGATCTCAAATGGTTGTTGCAAGTCTAGTAATGCGAGCACTGGTGGTGAGCAGAGGCGATGTTTCAACTCTGTGAATGCCTTCTGTTTAGATTCAGACCAAAAGGATTTTTCTTTCGCTCCTCCCTTGGTGACTTGACTCAAGGACCAAGTGATATGAGAAAATCCAACCACGAACCTACGGTAGAAGTTGGCAAGACCCTGAAAACTGTGGAGCTCTATCAGAGTGGTTGGAGATGGCCAATCTCAAACGACTTGGATCTTGGCTGGATCCACATGAACCCACTGTTCATCAATAATGTATTCCAGATACTGAACTTGGGTCATGCCAAAAGTGCATTTCTCCAAATTGGCACGTAACTTGTGTTGCCATAGTGTTTGGAGAACTTGTTGGATGTGGTGGATGTGCTCTTCCCAACTCTAGCTGAAGATTAGGATGTCATCCAGGTATACCACTACAAATGAGTTGGTGAATTTC
The DNA here is from genome assembly GCA_031772625.1 of Pinus tabuliformis. NCBI lineage: Eukaryota > Viridiplantae > Streptophyta > Pinopsida > Pinales > Pinaceae > Pinus > Pinus tabuliformis. The sequence continues at coordinate 1,580,206,247 of CM062820.1, read as the reverse complement.
CGCAAGATGTCATGCATTAGCCTCATGAAGGTTGCAGGAGCGTTCGTCAACCCGAAAATTATAACCAACCATTCGAAAAGGCCCTCCTTGGCTTTGAAGGTAGTCTTCCACACAGTGAAGGGTTCGATTGGTACCTGGTGATATCCTAACTTCAAATCGATCTTGCTGAAATATTTTGCCCCTTCAATTGGTCCAGAAGGTCATCAATCCATGGGATTGGGTACCTCTTCCGTACAATGATCTTGTTCATTTCCCGATAGTCAATACAGACTCTCCAAGTCCCATCCTTCTTCTGTACCAACATGATCAGGCTCCCACAGGGTGATGAACTCATTCAGATGTGACCTTTCTGCAGTAGCTCCTGAATCTGCCTCTTGATTTCATCGTTCTCCAGAATGGAGCACTAATAGGTTGGTCCATTGGGAAATGGTGCGCGTGAGGTTAGATTGATGGAGTGCTTTACCTAACAGTACAGAGGAACCCTTATGGGGGAGGTGAAGATGTCCTCGTACTCCTCCATGACCTTGTCCATCTATAGTTGTCGTGTGGAGGGGCCCTATCTAGAGGTTGTGGCCACCGTCTTGTTCTTTCCTTGAGGGCGTATCATCAGGAAAACAAATTTCCCGGTTTTGGAAATGAGCTTACTGCATTGCTTTGTAGTAACCAAAGAGATGGTGGTAGGTGGTGCTACCTCTAGTATCCTGTACAACTTATTTCCCAAAGTAAAAATAATAACACGAGGCGTTGACTCATATATAGCATGTTGCTTTTACAAGTATGGTTGGCCTAATAATACATCACAAACATCAAAGGGAGCAATGTCACACAATACCTCATCCGTGAAGGGCTTGATGTTGTATGGAAGGTGACACTGTTGGCTCACGCGAAGATCCCGTCCTTGGTGAAGCCACCCGATGGTGTACGGTTGTGGATGTGTTGTGGTCAGTAAGCCCAGTCGCTTCACGACCTCTGCCAAAATGAGGTTCTTTTGGCTCCCACTGTCGACAATTAATTGTAGCATGGAGCCCTTTACCCACATCTGGGAGTGGAAGAGGCGCTCCTCCTCCTCTGGATCTTCAGGTTCCTCCTTCTATATCTTCATGGTGGCAACGGTGGCATTGGGCTCCGCATCGATAATCTGCTTCCCTTTTTCATTCCCCTTATCGGGTTCTGACTCAGACTCTGAACATGCATTTGATTTCGAAGACTTTAGCTCGACCACTAGTGACTGCATGGCCCAACACTCACTTGTGTTGTGAGTGGAGCTCTTATGGAACTCACACCACTTTCCCGTGTCCTTCTTCAGCTTCGCGGTGTTGTTCTTTGCTTGTGGCTTTGGTGAGTTCTCATGGGCCAGCCCGCCTTGGCTTTGTCCTTTGTTCAGCAGTTTGGGGGTGCCTTTCCCTTGCTTCGGATTTGCAGATACAAAGTCTCGCTTCTTCTATTTAAACTTTTGCTCGATCTTGACAGTGCATCGGTACATCATGCCGAGTGAGGAGATGTCTAGGAAGTCCATCTCGTCCTAGATGTACCTATGTAGGTAGCCGCGATATTTGACTACCAAATGTAGCTCAGAATCCTTGATACACAACTTTGTGCGAAGGGTATGAAAAATATTGGTAAACTCCGGCACATCTTGGTCCCTTTTGTGCCGCAACGTGGTCCACTTTATGTATTTATCCTCATAGCTTCTGACAAGGTAGTACTACTCCTTGATGGCATTCCAGAAGGAATTCCAATTGGTTGCAAAAGAAATTAGTGAGGCTGCACTTTCATCCTTCTACTTGCAGTAGGTTTCCCACCAGTCCTTGATGTGGGGGGCGGCTTTGAGAAGAGCGAAAGTAATCTTTTCCCACCCAGAAAAATCATGAACATAAAAATACCCTTCTAGTAGATTTAACCATTTATCCACAATGTCTGCATTTGTTTTACCCTCAAATATGGGAATGTCAAAGTTAACTTGTACCTTAAAGGGTGTGGCACTTCCAAAGTAACTGCTGGAAGTAGATGTGTCGACCCTGGGTAGTCGCTGAAGGATCTAGGCAAATTTGTTCATCATCGCGTTCCTTTGTCGCTCGAGGGCCTCTTCAAGCAAGATTTTGATAGGATCTCTTGCCCCCTCATCTTTCTTTTCATCTACCATGGGAGGCCATCGAAATTTTCGAGGCTGGTCTTGCAAAGGTTCAACCAGTTCAAGCCCTAACTCCATATATCCCGACCTTGTTGGGAAGAGGCAAAAAAAAACATAGAAAGAGTAGACCGCTTTGATACCACTGATCCGAATTTAAACAAGAACACAACAAATTACAGAGATAACCATAAATACAGAGATACAACACAAATAATACTTCGTTTCGTTAATGTAAAATACTGAAATATGCTTACAAACAGAAATGGAAATAAACTAGCTTTGGCGATGGTAGCTTATCTCTGAGGAGAGATGTGGTGGCTACATGCCTCTAAACTTTCTTGTAATGAGGCTCGAAGGTCTATTTATTGTTGAGAAACAATGGAAAGCCCTAAACATCCAAAACCCTAACCCTAGGAGATGAAGCGCTAAACTATGGACCCGTTTTGGGTAAATTGGTACATCAACTTCCCTAGGTCACAACTTTGGCATACGATCTCAGTTTGACGCGCACAATACCTCGTTAGAAAGATCTATCTGAGGAATACAACTTTGGGATGAGAAAAATTGGTCCATGGCCCCATGTTGCTCCCAGGTTTCCCAAAAAAATGTCGTTTAGGGCTTCAAAACAGCTTCGGAAGTTCAGGACCCGAAAAACTACCAAAAATAGTAAATTGTGCTACAAATAAGGAAACTAAAAAACTGAAAGAAACAATGGTGGGGGTCCAAGTGGAATTGGTGGGTGGCCACAAATATCCACCTGGATCAATCATGCTAGATGAATGTATTTCAACCCCATGTACTATATATGCTTTTAATGAGGTTACCAAGAGATACTTCCTTTATATGATGACAACTACATTCATGTAGACTTCTACTTTAACTAATCTTTAAAGCTTTTCTAATGATGTCATGAGTTCTTGCTTCAAAGATATGCTTCTAGTATGATGCCATCTTTTCAACTTGATGCATTATGTCATAATTACAATGCTTGACTGTAATCTTTTAACCATAATAGAGGTCTTTTCAACTTCTATTTATCCTTTCTATGTACTAGGCATCCACAATTCTATATCTATATCATGAACCTATCTTAGTGACTAAGGGTCCAAGGGTTCATATAGTTCCCTCCTTCCATCATGCTTCTCAAAACGGAGGATCAATCCATCCATCTTCCTTTGTTTCCTATAACTACAATATTCACTGAAAAATATCCCCAAGCAAAGTATATAATAACAAGAGCATGATATCCATATGACAATCTACAGTTACCATGAGAACTTAAAGGTGTTCTTAGATGCTAACCCTAAACCAAGGGTTCCAACCTTATCCATACTCATGAGTACTAGATTGCTTATAAACCCTAAAACACCCAGGGCTCGGTTTACCATGAGGGAACATGATTAGAGTTTTTGTATGACAAGGGTTTCACAAATCCTATCCAATCAATCAACCCTACTGTATGTTGAACTCTTAACAAAATTATACATACCTCTTAGGAACAATATACTACTACTCTTATTCCTTCAAGGAGAGGAATGACACAACACTGTGACCCTCCTATTGCTTCCAAACTACTCTCCTTTTGATTCCATCTCAACTATGACTTCACCTTCTGCCTGTAGCTTCTCTTCCTTCCCAATAGCATTTTTCATTGGTGTCTATATCCTAAGACTAGGATTTCAGAATAGGCCCATACTCACTAATGTTATTGCAAACAAAGGCACTTTCCAATGAGTTGGCTCCATTTACTTCAGACTGTATGAATATACTTCTATTGTTATTGAAGAATGCATAGATGCTTCAGATTTCCAACACGAATTCCCATGACTAAGAGCAAGGTGAGGATGTTTCTCTTAGAAACATTGTATGAGATGATCAACTTAATGATCCTTTGATTTAGGTTCTTATCTATGCACTGTAGCGTAATAAGAGTCGCAACTCCTTTTCCTTGATGCTAAAATTGAGTTCTTTTATGTTAATTGAGTAATTCTAACCTCATAGTGAGATTATGCTTGAATCTTATGTTCAAAATATTCCTTGCACTAATAGGACTCAAAACTCGGCTCCTTCAATTAGATGATTGGATTTTTCTTCAAATAGTGATTGTGACTTCCTTTGAATGAATAAAAGTATAAATTTGATAACACAAGTATGCTTTAGAGCTTTGGTTCTTCATAAAGGATTGAAGGTAAGATTTATGCTTAGTAATAGTATTTAACTTCTCAGATATTTTGAGGAGTATGGTGAGGATCTGTATCTTACACTTTTTAAAAATACTACAAGAATAAAGACACCTTTTGATACTCTATCTATACTTAGGGTTAGAGAATTCAGTTCCTTTCAAGAGTTTTGTAGATGGTAGAGAATAGTCCTTTAATAGTTTGTAAAGGCTAGACTAATCCTTCCATAATCCTTTAGAGAAAAATGTGGATATACAATTGCATAGTTTACATACTAGAGATGTAAAGTTGGCTTGGAGTTTGGATATTTTTGCAGACCTTGAAAAACCACCCTTTAATTTTCGCTTCTTGTATCAATGAGTGTGACCTTTATAGGTTTGATCCATTAATCATTCAGTAATTTGAACCAGAGTTAATATGCTCTCCAGATACCTTCGCTATCTTTGAAAAGATTTGTATCCTAATCCCTGCAATTAGAGTTTGAAAAAATTCCCATAATTTCTTCTTTTTGTCTTCACAAATTCAGTCTGGAGAACTTGATCTTCTTGAGGTATAATTTGTGTCAAACTGATCTTATTTTTTCCCACTGTTTCAAGCCATAGCTCTCTACCATGTTGAGAAATCTATGGAAGTTAGTTAGAGTTATGATTAAATTGATTTCTCTGTAATTCTTGACATTTTCTTGTGAGATTTATTAGAGCATTAGCATTATTAATTAGTTATGTTCTTCATCAAGACAAATGCCAACTAGAAGATCACAATGCAAACAAAATAACACCAGATGTAGGCAGTAAGCCAAGGCCAAAACCTCTCCTAGAGAGGAAAACCTAGAGAACTTCTTATAAAATTTTCAATGAAGACTTCTAAGACCAAGACATTAGACCATCCACCAAGAGATCAAGCCAGCTGCCCAAACAAATTTTTTTCCTCACTTCACAATTTTGGATATGTTCTTCTTCATAGAATTCATTTATCCAAGAGAGAGAAATCAAAACTTCAAGATAAATTTAATCTTCTAGGTTTCATTGCATTTATTCCTTCTATTCGTACTTCTATTCAGCCTCATTTGTTCTCTTGAGAAAGTCAAAGTGCAAGTATATCTTTGGAGGATGAATTCCTCTCCAATATATATTTGGTTGAGTGGGTCCTTAAGCCTCTTTTAGGCCGACCCTTAGGTCTAGCCGACTTGATCTCTTGGGTAATATCTAGATATTTTAATCACATAAAATATTTATATTTACATTGATATAAGAGCCCTTTAAGGGGTTTTACATTTTGACTTTGACCTTCACTTCATAAAGCACTCAATGGGTGCACAACCTAGGACCATGGGAAAGAAACCGATAAATATTTTTTATTTTACAAAAACAAATATTTTTCTTTTCTTTCTTTTGATAAGTACAATGATTACATCATAATTATCAAGATCAACACTAGTTACATTTCAACACTCCCTCTTAACTAGGGAGGTATTCATAATTGATAATAGGTACAAGGTGTTAGTTCCAGTCTTCGCAGCCTGTCACCAAGGATCAACATGAGCTCTTACTATGTCTGGTTTTGTTAGATGTTTTGCACATGATGTTCAGCACAAAACATGTCAAAATTGTGTCTATCAGAAGAAGCTCGGAAAAATATTTCCAACGGTATATCACACTCCCATAACCAGTTCCTGGATTAGAAGAAATGAATGAGTGATTCTTGGTTATGCATGTTTTGAGGTCAGTTGCTGCACACGATGACAAGTTTAGTACAAAATCAGTTTTGAAATAATGGTAAGGAATTTTTCAAAAGTGAAAGAGGTTTTTGTTCATCACATACTAAATAACAAAAACCTCCTTCATTTTGTGCACAGGTGCTACTATGTGGGAGATATACAGTGATACTTGGAGCCTACATTAAAACAAAGCAAATTTTTCATATTTTTTACTGTTTTAATAATTTTAGAGCGGGGCCATTTTACAACAGATGAAAATTAATTTTGCAAAACCCAAGGATATTTTTGTTAAGAACGAGCCATATAACAAAAACCTCTTTCATTTTTTTCACAGGTGTCATGGATTGGGATATGTGACTAGATCTTTACAACTCATTTTCACAGATTTAAATTTTTAATGATTTTCTGTTTTAGAGATGATTTTGTGGAACAGAGTGAGAGCTACTGGAAACAAATTTCCCAAATTTGAGAGAGGGGTTTCTCCAAAATGACCTTATCTACAAAAACCTCTTTCATTTTTGTAACAAGTGCTATGGTTTAGGAGATACGAGTTCATATTCAACACCTATTTTCAGGAATTCAGCCCAAGTTTAATGTAACTAATTCTATTTTGAAGAAAATGGTTGAGCTCAATCCCTTAGTACAAGGATGAGAAAATGTATATATTTTATGAATTTCATAGTGTAGGGGTTGGATTTTGGTAGAAGGTTGGATACTTGGGATTGCTTGGCACTCTATTGTACATTTCATTTCTGCAATTTTGGCAAAGGAAAGACCAGGGTTTTGCAGCACTTGTTGGGATCCATGTGGCTCTATGTTTTGATGGTGTGTTTCTCTATGTATTTGTAAGTTCACTGATGTTTATGTGTATCATTTTCCCTTCTCTTGTCTTCTGCAATTAAACAAATGAGTGATTAAGGTAGAATTCATTGGACTGCTATGCTCTGCCTTGATATTTTGTTTAATTCTTCATGTTTTCATCTATTTGAGGAGGATTATTGAGACCTTCTTTCCCTCCTTGGATCCTCACCAGTTTGGTCCATCCATTCATTCAATCCAAAGCATCAAAACTACTGCCTATCTTTCCCCTACCTAAACTCTGCAAAAATCTGGCCTCATCCCCGGACCCAAAATTTGCCTTTCCCTTTTTCCAACAAAACCCCCAAAAACTCAAAAAAAATCCTTGTACTTCATACCTAGCCTAAAATTAGTTTGTATTTCAGTCATCTCAAGCCCCATAGATCATATTTCGCTGAGATTGACCCGAAGAGAACCCTCTCCTGTCCTCGTAGGGCTAGCTACGAGGCTAAGCGTGGTTTGATGTGGACCTAGAACCTTGTCTTTTCAGCCTGAGGCAAATCTAGGCTCTAACATAGTGGCAACCATACTGGGGATGAGATTACTTGTTTGTTGGTATTCTTCATTTTATAGACTACAGACGGAGCCTGAAGATTAGCCAGGTAGCCTTTGAAACGCTTTTGCTTTGCATTAGCACAAGTAGATAAAAGCTACTTCAGTCAATCTCCGATCTAGTCTTATAAATGGAATATCTAACCTAAAAATTGCCCCAGTACATGTATCAAGTTAGATCTGATTGTTGATGGTGGATAGCAGTCAGATACATATGAAGGCTGAAACATTCACCTGGCGACTCCAACTCAATCCAGAGATTCCAGCACTCACTGATCTATTCATGCACTAAAATAAAATGGTAGGGTATGTGGTAGACCCTGTGTTTTGTGAAGCTTTAAAAGAAGTTAGAGATCAGTTAGTGGATATTGAAATTGATGAAGCATTTTCATTTTCGTGCTTAAATGTTTGAGATCTCCAAAGTTTCCTCCTAAAGCTAACACTGGTTTCTTTGAGTTAGTTGTTGAAAAATTTGAGAAGGAGATTCAGTGTTTAAATGATCAGATCCAATCATATGAATTCCAAGATCCGAAAAAGTTCTTGGAAACTCTCCCTCCTTCAAAACAAGAAACAATAGAGCTGCCCGTGGATATTTGCATTGACAGTTTTCAGTTGGAAGCATGCATTGAGGATTTGGGGCAGCAAACAGAGTCTAGTTTTTATGATCATATTGCAACGTACATGGAATTTTTTTTTTAGTTTAAATGATAGATCAAATTGTCTTTTACACAACCAAACTCGTTATGTGCATGTATGGTTGTCATCATTTACATTTGTCATGGTTGAAGCACTTTCAAGCAGCATCCTTGTCACAGTTACTTGATTGGTTGATATGGCATTACAACATTACTTGATCTATCAATTTTGCAGCAAAGTGGGTTAGAATTGTACATAAATAAGTTGCCCAAGGCAACATTTCAATTTTTGGTATTTGTTTATGTACAAGTTGCAGTATGTATATGTTTTTGGATTGGTATGAGTTGTTTTGGGTTTGCAGTTTTTTGACCATCCATGCCCAATGGAAGAGGCACTGTCTGCTTTCTAGAGATCTGTAGTTCTTGGCACCTCCAAGGAGCTACCATCCCCATTGGAGCCGATGTTAGTTCCAGTCTTCGCAGCCTGTCACCAAGGATCAACATGAGCTCTTACTATGTCTAGTTTTGTTAGATGGTTTGCACATTATGTTCAGCACAAAACATGTCACAAGTGTGTCCATTAGAAGAAGCTCGAAAAAATCTTTCCAACGGTATATCACACTCCCATAACCGGTTCCTGGATTAGAAGAAATGAATGAGTGATTCTTGGTTATGCATGTTTTGAGGTCAGTTGACCCTTTACTATTTCCATCTACTACAATTCAAACTTGTTGAGTGAGTGATTCAAATTAGTTCTAGTTGCTCCAATATATAGTGAGTTTGTGAGGTCGAATTCCCTTATTGAGGTCGACTTAACCTTCCTTGAGGCCGACTTGGTGGAGGAGGCCTAGAAGACCTATTTTACAATAAAATAAATTTATTTCTTGACAAATCAATACCAAGAAGGATTATTTACATTATGACATGGACAAGGACACTTGATATAAACCCTAGAAGCCTGCAATGGAGGCTTTGACCTATAGACAATTGACCCAAGCATGAAACATGTGTTTTAATAAGTTAATTTCTTTAATAATAATAATAATAAAAATAAAAATTCTTTCTTTTGACAAATACATTACATCATGACTCAAATATAATTATGAAGACCGACACTAGTTACATTCTTCAACAGTTAACCCCACCCAGATTCAATTCCTTACAAGTGACATGATGATGATAAATATTGTTGCAATGGCTACATCCATATGAATATTGATGTATTGACCCTCACTTTTGTTGAAGGAAATGTAACTAGTCTAGGTCTTCATAAATGTAATTTTGATATTTGTACTTATTCAAGAAAAGAGAAATTATTTTTGTATTATTTGTCAATGAGTTTGTTGCTCATTGAAAATAGGTCAAGTGCATTTTGAAGTTCTTCTAGAAAGTCAAAGTCAAAATGTAAATATGGAAAGACCCTTTGAGGGCATGTTACATCATGTAAGTAATCATACAAGGTCATGAGAACACCTCCAAGCATGGTCAAATCTCTCCTAGCACCAACGAAGTCTACAAGCAGCAAAATAATGAATAAAAATGAATTATAAAGAAAATTGTCAAGTTGGATTTAAGGACAGTCATGTCAGCTGGAGAATGAGGGACAGACCTATATTTATAGAGGTTGTCCACTCCTCAAAAGGACAAAGAATCATCTCTGAAATAAGCGAAGGAAAGAGACAACAAGAAGGATGAAGAAATTCAAGTTAAAGGGGTTTACAAGGGCAGCAAACAAAGAGAAAGAACAGCAAAGGAAAACAGAAGTTTTCTAGGTATTTTGCAGCCACACGTGTGAAGGTAAAGGAGGCTCCCTGTGGTCATCACAGCAGTAACAAGTATCTTGGTTTTTGGGCGAAGGAACAAGCACTATAAGGCCTCCCCAACTAGTGAAGAAGAGGGAAAATACAACGAGTAGAAGAAGGTTGTTTTAGGGTTTTTGTTCACACGTGCAGCAAGTAAACCTTACAGATTTGACAACAGTTGAGGACAACAACATAAGAAGCCTAATTCAGATGTGCATTTAGGTCTACAAGGTATCCCAATAAGAGCGAAGAAGGTTATCTCTATAATGAAGTAAAGAAGCCCTAATGTTCTAGGGTTTCCTAACTTAGAAGACAAAGTGTTGGAAGACGAAGTGCTAGAAGAAGTGCAGGAAGATGTGTCAGAAGTGACAGTGCAGAAAGAGGAAGGATTTGACTTATGCTTGGAGGATTTCCTAGTCAAGGGTCTAGGGTTTGGCAGTTGTTCAAATAAGAAGATTAAATAAGAGAAATCATACAAATCATTTTCCTCTCAAGAGTGAGGAGGGTTTTTCCCTGGAAGAAAGCCAAATTTTGTGTTCTTGTTATTTTGTTTTGGTAGTCGTTTGATGAAGCACACATATATGCACTAATAAAAAGAAGAACAAGAACAAAGACAAAAGAAAAGTAAAAAGACTTCACAAATTGTTATCAAATCATGGAGAATCATCACAACACTACTTTTCCCTAGATTCTCTAACAACTCTTTCCCTCGAGCTAAGAGAGAGGATGATTATTTTGAAAAAAATACTATAAAATTACGATATTGGAAAATCTATTAATTCACATTAGAAAGGTCACAAATAAATCCCCTGAATTAACTATTTTCGTGTCTTATTGGATAAAAATAAAGAAGCAGATGAATGTGCCAATAAAGGTTGTATGCTTAAGTTTGATGAATTAAATATTCCTTAAATTTCAAATAGGTTGGATGTCTTATGGATTTTACTTTATTTGAGGGTCCTTTTGGAAGGTTTTCAACTCCAAAGACCCATACTTTTTCTATAAGTGTAGTGTCCCTCAACAAAGGATAATTTTGGTACAAGTTATGCTAGATATACCTGAAGTATATGACAACATTGAATTCTAACCCCAGTGTAAAGTTGAGAACCATGAACAGATTTTGAAATCAATACAAATATTCTCATTATTGTTACAAACAAAAATATCTTCAATCTTAATTTCATGTTAAACTTCTAGACCTATAAGCTATATTATAATATGTACCATCAACTCGGTCTTTTCTTTTTGTGATAAAGAAAGAAACCTAAACACACATTGTTTTCCTTTTTATTGTGTCGAGACACACTATGTAGTCTAGTAGGGAAGAGATGTTATAATGTAAACATAACCATTTTGATATGGTCAAATAAAAATAAAATTAAAATTAAAAATTATGGTTGGCATTTTTTGGACTCCAACGTTTCCACCTTAGATCCATCTTAACTCTGAACTTGATCCCTCTTGACGCTTGGAGATCCGAATTTAAAATGGATCTAGATTGGTGACTAAAAAAAGAAAAAAGTGAATGAATAACAAAATTGATTATTTTCATTTTGTAAATAAATTTTAAAATTATTAATATTTATTTTTAATATTATATATATATATATATATATATATATATATGATATTGTAAATAATATCACTCATTGAAATGGTGATTTAAAAAAAAATTGAATAACAAGATTAATTATTTTATTTTTTAAATAAATTTTAAATTTATTATTTTATATATATAAATAATTCTATGTTTATTAGTTTTTTTATATATTTATTATATTGTAAATAATATCAATCATTGACGTTATGTATTTTCAAAAGAGAAAAGAAAAGAATGAATAACTAATATAAGTGTTTGTTTGTTTGTTTTTTCAAGTGAGATTTTCTCTTTCGTAATAGTCTAAAGAGGATTGAGGAATCTACTCTAAGTCCCTGATGGGGTATATTCCAGAAATTGACTAATGTCAAAGACAATTTTATCCAACAAACGTCGACGTCAAATATTTTTAGCAAGTGAGATAAGAATGAACATCCACAAAATGTGGATGGCCACCATGGTGGCAGTCCTCGATATGGGAATAGAGCACAAAACTTGGTGGAATCGACCATGTGCATGGCCAAAATGATGGTCATATGAAGATATTACCCTTCACCTCTCGATGCACCATAAATTTTCTCAGCACAGTGTATTACCTGGTGCGTGTGGTATAAAGTTGGCACACTCCCTATGCGTTGTCGGCTTGGAGATGGGATCCTCGGCTCCTAGTGTATTGGATATTATGCCTCCCAGACTTACATTGAGGGACAGCTCATTAATGAGCAAATCATGCCTCACAGGATCCAAGCAAACCTTAGCGGTTGCAAAATCTACATTTGTCCAAATCAAGATGGGTATGTGCTCGTCCTCACATCTTAGTTGCCTTATATATGCATGGTTGGGTTCTCAGGGTGGCGAAGAGATATGGTATGGAGCACGTCCTCTCACAATGACAAATTCATAAGAAGTGAACAAAAGGGCATACATCTTCATCAAGGTGTGCAACATCAAGGAGGTATGTATTTATCATCGCCCCAAGGCTCCGTGCATCGAGTTGTCAGGGAGGTTCTTCAGGACCCTCCTCTTCCAGGCATAGGAAGTTATTCGGCTAGGAGTCTGTAGAAAAAAAATTTGATGAACACCCCTGGAGGTCCACAAGGAAATTCTTTAGCTTGAGGCCAAAGAATTTGGAGATGGAGCTTATTTATCAGACTCTAACATAGGAGGTAGTAGGTTCTCGGATCCGAGAAAGTTTTACAGGTGAAGGATCCACTTTCTTCACTCTATCACCCATCATCGCCAGATAGAGACCTTACTTAGTATGGTCATTAGAGATAAGCAGGTGGACAACTACAAGCTTTTTGCAGGCCAAGAAGACATCAAACATATTCTCAGAGACATTAGATATAACTTGGAAAACATTGTTGCTTGGTTATCTAACATTAAGCACTATAGTGTCTCCAATTCATACACAATCAAATGAGAACCAGGAAGGACCAGGAGTCATCAACGCACCAGCTCAAGCCTCCCCTCAAGCTAACTCAACTACTTCTTCTCTGGTTATCATTTTGGATTAAGGAGTCCAGCTACTTGTATTGCAAAGCAGGACTATTGGAAGGAAAACTTGGTTTTGGTTTCTAAGTTTTGGATTTTTGACATTTTATATCTATCTCTCATGCTTACTGGCTCGAAGAATCCTAGCCTAAGTTATTTTTTAGATGTTTTGTAGTGTTTTGGTTTGAAGATTTTGTACTCAAAATGGCTAAATATAAAAGTCAGTGTTATGATCCTCACAAATTTCTAACTTACCAATGTTTTAGGGTTGTAGATCCACAATATTCACATGGCTCCTAAGGAGCAAAATCTATCGATAGAAATTTTGTAAACCAATATACTTTTGGTATTAATAGAAATCCAATGCATATTTACAACAACAACAAATCTACTATAAAAAAAACAAATGTACTTCATTTTATTTCTCAAAGAACATTTATCCTCTGAAGTAGTCCAAAAAGATTTAGGAATGAGAATTTTTTTTATCTTCTCTTAGTTTTTCAAAGAGCATTTCTCCCCTAAAGTAGTCCACAGCAAAATTTGGAATCTTCTCCCTCCGAATTTTTTTGTACTTCATTTTATTTCTCAAAGAACATTTATCCTCTCAAGTAGTCCAAAAAGATTTAGGAATGAGAATTTTTTTTCTTCTCTTAGTTTTTCAAAGAGCATTTCTCCCCTAAAGTAGTCCACATGGAAATTTGGGATCTACTCCCTCCAAATTTTTTTGTACTTCATTTTATTTCTCAAAGTAAATTTATCCTCTCAAATTGTCCAAAAAAATTTAGGAATGAAATTTGTTTATTTTCTCCTAGTTTTTCAAAGAGTATTTCTCCCCTAAAATAGTACACAAGGAAATTTGGAATCTAATCCTTGCAGGAAAAAAATTTGTACTTCATTTTATTTTTAAAAAAAACATTTATTCTCTAAAATAGTCCAAAAAAATTTAAGAATGAGAATTTTTTTATCTTCTCTTAGTTTTTCAAAGAGCATTTCGCCCCTAAAGTAGTCCACAGAGAAATTTGGAATCTACTCCCTCCAAATTTTTATATAGTATAGCGTAGCATTAATCGAATAACTTTTCTCCCCGTAGTCTAGGAATAATCAACTCCTTGAGAATATTTATGTACTATAACATAGCAATTGTGAAGGGGATCTAGGTATCCAACCTTAAATTTAATATGTGTGTAAGACAAGGCACGCGACAATAAGTAATTGCAGGCACCTTTATTATGACATAATTTCTCCTTTTATCAAAGACTTTTCTCTACATAGAGAATTTGTTAATTATTCTTGATTTGACAATTATTTTCAATATTTTTATAACAACATTATATTTAATATTATTCAGAGGAATCTTTCAAAGCAGGAATGGATCCATGTGTAAGCTACACAATTATTTGTACTTAATATTAATTTATAATATATTTTATTTTATAATGGTGTTGCTACAAATTCATCTATTTTAATAAAAAAATAGTCATTAAACATAAATTTAAAGGAAAAAATATTAATTATTAATTATAATTTATAATTTTAAAAACTCATTTAATAAAGTTATCATCAAAATATATCCATATAAGATAAAATTTAAACAATAATAAACTATATAACATCCTTCCATTATTGACACGAAATTTATTTAAATATATATTAATTTTTAACTATAAAAACTACATTTATTTATTTATTTTTATAAGTATAAACTCTATCAAATTTAAGAGAATCTAGTGTTATACTATGAATCCTCATCTTTAGATTTAAATATATAATGAATTATATTTATCATCTCTCAGTTGAAAGTACGGACCTTTATCCTCCAAAGATCAGTATAAGAATATTCGAATCCAATTTAAGAATCCTGAATGGCTTTTTTCCTTATGTTTATAATAGATTTTATATATATAAAAATATGATGTGAATTTGGAATTTTTTTAATGATAATTTAATGAATTATTAACAAGAAAATATAATTTTATAAAATAATAATAATTTAATTTTAAGGCCATAATTGAGTTAGACATTAAATTGATGCATGTTTATGCAATAATTTAACAATAAAATCTATAAAGATGTACATACTCTACTCTTGTTTAAATTTCAACTTGTGACCTTTCATGGGAAAACACATTTTCTTAACCATTAGACCCACTCAAGTTATGGTATTGTAATTTAATGAGTTAGTTTATAATGTCAAATACTTTAAGTTTCATGTATTAAGTTTCAAAGTCATGTATGTGATATTGAGAAAAGAGGGGAGTCTGCAAAGGGTTTAGCCAAAGGTAGTTGGGAGGGTTTGTTTGCTAGATAGGATGAATGATGAGGTACAGCTTGTTAATTACTCAGATGACCAATATTCAAATATCAATCTTTTATTCCCCACCAAGTGTAGTATCTCTAGTGGAGAGGTTGTTGTGGTTATTGGGTGTTGATGGACCATCTTCACTTGACCTAAGCAAAGATGCCAAAAATTATTTATCCAAGATTTGAATCTATGGCATTGGAGAGGTCGTTGTTGTTGGTACCTCTACAATATTTGGCTAGTCTAGAGACAATACTTATGAGGACCCTACAATTCTTTCTACCTCTGAGAGTGCACCTCTGTGTTCAGACCTTGGTTTATTGTAGGTGATTAAATCGAGATGTTGATATTTTCAATGCAATATCGACAACACTAGGACACTCTCTCAATTTGGTCAATGATCTAGTATCATTATGATCTGATACTCTCATTAGTGTTGATGGCTTTGGTTTTATTGGGTCCGGGGTTAGTTTTCAACACTTGTAAGGAGGTTGGTGTGAAAAGGAGGTACCTAGAAAAAAAAATCATAAGGTAATCAAAATTCATAAAGAGGAGGTTGTATTAGTGGTGGGGGAGAACATTGAGTTGAACCAAATTCTAGATCTATATGGTCATAACTTGCTAGGAAAATTCCTTAACAAAATAGTTGAGATGGATTGTTTAGTGTCCTGGATAGAAAGGCATTCAGGCACTAGTTTATGTATACCTTGGAGGCACATCTCTTATCCAAAGGATGGCTTGGAATCACTTTTAGATTATAAGAAGACATTATTTCAATTGTTGAGGTATGGTTTATGGATAGGTCATACTTATCCATAAATCATGGCATCCTTTATTTGATTCAAAGAAGGAACCAATGCCTAGAAGCCCTGTCTAAATTAAATTGTTATGTCTCCTTGTGAAATTTTGGATGGCAGAGGCCTTACGGGCCATTAGCTACTAGTTTGAGAAGACCATATTATTTGATGACAATTTTTTAGATGAGATATATAAGTTGATAACTTGAATTCCAATAGACTTGGATATTAGAAAGGGTTTGTCAAATCCATTGATTTGGTTCTTGAGGAGAAAAGTTATTTGTAGCTCCTTGATTATATAGTTCTATTATTCAAGGTTTCATGTGTATGGACACATTATGAAGGATTTTATGAAGGTCTTTCTTAAAATAGAAATTTGGAGGAGGAAAGAGGATCTACATAGAGCCGCTTTTAAGGAGAAGAGGCCACTTATCCCCAAGAAGATTGTTGATCATAAGTCAATTATTAAGTAGCTCTTATGATTTATTCACACATGGAAGTGGGTAATGGATTTGAAAGGGCTATAAAAATCCTTATTTGGATCTCTTAATACCTTTAATTATTTAATTATTAGAGCAAGACCACTCTTGGGCTATGAGGTGGGTTCTCAAGGTGGAGAAGGTTTAACTTTGGAGCACACATCCTCCTAACATATTCAAGTGGTATAAAAGGAAATTTTCAACACCTGTGTGGATGATGTGGTTAAGTTGAATATTTCCTCTTCTTGTTCAAATTAAGAGACCTAGAGACCAACCTCCAAAGATGACTAAAACCCCCTTTTGCTTTAATATCCCTCTTGTTTATCTATTCAATGACTATGACCCATGTCAGCTACTAACATTCAGGTCGACGGAGGGGTTGGTGTCACTTTCATATGGCGTTCAATTTGGAGGAGGTGTACATTGTGATCTATGTCCTAAGACATGACATCATTTTGTATCGATCCATTTGGAGGTCTAGGAATGGACTCCACTACAGAAGTGGGTAGTCTCTCAATTGGTAAGAATTCAGCCTTTAAATAGGCACATGAAGACAAAATCAAAGAAATGAATCAAGGAAAATAGGGAATTATTATTGGGGCACTTAGAGTGGTACTAGTCCTTCTTGACATTTCCCCGTGAATATTTTGTCTGTTAATATTTGAGGCCTGGGGGGATAGGCCAAACAATTGTCCTTCATTAGAGTGGAAGACATTGAAAGACCTGAGATTTCTCTATTTCAATAAACCATCGAAAATATGAGACCTTCAATCCCCAAACTTAAAAAGTTGATTGGGGGTTTGGGAATTTCTAGCACTTGATTTTATGGATTTATTTGTGGGGGTCATAACAAGTTGGAGTATTAATGTTGTGTTGTCTGATGCATTTGCAATTAATTCATGGTTTTTTACAGAGCTATTCTTACAAACACTTGGGATTTTCTTTGTCCATTCTCATTATAGTAAATTTGGGGTCTAAAATGGGCCTCCTAAGTAAAATATTGAACTAGTAAAAGTATATGTGATGTCACACTAAGTTAGAAGTGTTATCTAATGAAGGTTAACCTACATTGTCTCATTAATGATAGTTCCTAGGTAACTTGAATTAACATAGAGTTAAAAGATGATGATTAAAAATAAATACTAAATGCAAATATTATTGGTCACACACATCACGGACCAATTCTCCTTTCCTATTCAGGTAGCTAGGGAAGCGTTGGCCATTTTAAGTCATTTCCCTCAATCAAAATATGGTGTTGCCCCTAGAATTATCATACATGAACAACATGATCCTTTAGTTCCATGGGGTTATTTTGATGGATATGTACAAGAGCATAATAATGTGTGTGGTGGAGGGGCAGTTTTGTTCCTAGTAGCCTCACATTCCTTCCATATCTCCATGGGTTTCGGTAGTGGCACAAATAATATGGCAAACCAGATGGCGTGAAAGTAACTTCTTTTATATGCTCTAGAAAAGGGTTGTACTCTATGGATACTCAAATTTAGTCATGAATTGGGTGAAAAAAACTCAGGCATGCAAGAACATATATCTTTTTCCTATCTTAGAAGAAGTATTTTATCTTATTTCTTTGTTTAATGTTTTTACATGCACTCATATTTATAGGGAGAGGAATCAACTCATGGATTCTGTTGGGTCCCTATAATACTAGTGATTACCCTATTACTATTGTAGTTATACCCCTTATTTATATTGTTGTGCCCCTATTACCCCCATATTGTTATTTCTGTGCCCCTTAGAATCCCTCTAATGTTATTTTTGTGGCTTTATATTATTATTGTTAGGTCGGCTGGATTATATTGTGACTCCTTAGACTCCTATATATAGAAAGGAGGTTTTGTCATTTGTATCATCCAAGAATTGTTCATTTATGTAATGTAAAGGAGGTTTCCCCCTCGAAGAGGCTGAATTATAAGGCGTTGATCTTTCTTTTCTATCTTTTCTTGAGCTGGTTTCATAACATTTGGTATCAGAGCTTTGGATTCTAGGGTTTCGCTGCTCCAAACAGGTCATCGTGGAATTTTCACTATAACTTTTTTCTGTGACGTTTCAGAAGTTGCAAAAAAAACCCATTTGAGAAGACATCGCACTGAACCTTGGGTCTAAATTTCAGAGCATTTCGTATGATATTTTTGGAGATATGATCTGAGGAAGTTGGTCTTTTTGCAGACTCCTGAATTACATTCAAAACAGGTGACTTGGGGAAAATCGTCATAACTTTCTTTCTGAGCATCGGATTGAAATTTAGTAGGAAGTTGCAGAAAGAGGACGAACTTTAGTTTTCTTGTATATATTTTTCAGAGTCAAAGGTTGGAACAGTGACACGTGGCACTTCATACAAGTTCGCTCTACTGAACTAGTCTATAATCAGGGCACTGCGGGAGATTGTGCATAACTCTTTCTTGGAGAATCCAATTTGGATCAGACTAGTGGCATTAGAAAGAGGACATAGAAGGCTACTGCAAGTCACAGTTTTAGAACTGGATGATTCCAAATTACAGAGATACATCAGATTCAATATCAGGCTTCTACAAAGTAAAAAAAAGGTGTGTAATTTTTTTTTTTAATTTTTGCATAAGCTTGGTTTGTAGGAATTCAAAGGGCATAGTAAAGCATTATTATCGGTAACTGATGCCCCGAGGAAAGAAAATGCAAACACCTAGTAAGGAGCCTGAAAGCTCTAGCATGACTCATGAAGAAGAGGAAGAAATGCTACATGATATATCAAAATTACAAGAACAAGTGCAACAAATGTCACGCTCACAAAAGCTAACAGATGCTAAGATAAATGGCGTGGAATCTAAGATAAAGGGCATGGAAGCTAAGATGGATGATCTGAAGACAGATTTGAGGACAGATTTGAAGACGGACATGGCAGATTTGAAGACAGATTTGACAAATTTTCTACAAGAAATACTTACTAATGGTGAAAAGGTTGTAAAGGAAACTCATGATGTGAACAAAAGAAATGTTAATCATGATTCCATAGACTTTAATGTTGGATCGAAGACCCACCATGTTCCAAAAATCGATATGAGGAAGTTTGATGGCAAGGATCCTGCCACATGGATATTACAGATGGAGCAGTTCTTCGATCTCAATAATGTGCAAAACATACAAAGGTACGTATGGCAACTTTATATTGGAACCAAATCAGTTTGTATGGTATCAATGGCTTTGCTCTCGTAAACAATTTATCACTTGGGCAATTTTTATGGAAGAATTGATAGCACATTATGAGGATACAAAAAGCAACACTTTTTTTAGCCAATTGATAAGTCTCAAACAAAAGGGTTCAATAATGGAGCACATTGAGGAGTTCCAAAAATTGAACATAAGGGTAAAAGATATTCCAGAGGAGCATAGGATTGATGTGTTCATAGGGTCTTTAAAGGATAATATCCAACATGATGTGCGCCTTTGGGAACCTGATTCATTAGAGAAGGCATTCAGGTTAGCAAGAAAAATGGAAAGCAAAATTATGGCAACTAGGAAGCATACCATTCACAACTATAAAGATGGAAGTGTTGTTGCCCATAGTCTTCCACAACCTACAAGATTGACACCACAACAATTGGAAGAAAAAAGAGCAAAAGGGCTTTGTTACAATTGTGATAGCAAATACACAAAAGGTCATAAGTGTGCTGAGAAGAAATTATTCTACATAGATTGTGAAGAGGAAGAAGAAAAGGAGCAAGAAAGGTCAAAAGAAGAGGATATATTCCATGAACAAAGCCTAGATGAAGAACAAATAAATCCGACCATATCTTGTAATGCATTGGCGGGAAATACCACTCCTCAAACCATCAAGATAGAAGGACAAATCAAGAAGAAAAAGGTAATAGTGTTGATTGATTCAGGAAGCACCCACAATTTTATTCATTGTAGGGTAGCAAAAGAATTGAATTGCTTCCTATATCCAGCACCAGAGTGTCAAGTGATGATTGCAAATGGAGGAACAATAAATTATTCTGGAAAGTGCCATAATATCAAGCTATCCATGGGAGAATATGTATTGACTAGCCCAATGCTTTCCATTCCAATGGGAGGTGCTGATGTTGTACTAGGAGTCCAATGGCTACAATCCTTGGGTACAATAGCTTTTAATTTTCAAGAACTTTTCATGAAGTTTTCTGTGGAAGGAAAGGAAGTTGAATTAAGGGGTATTGCAGGGAAACCAGGAAAGATAATTAGCTCTAATGGCATGACAAAGCTTCTAAAAAAGGAGCAAAGAGGTGTAATTGCACAATTATGTTTGCTAGATGTTTCCACATTGGAATCATTTATTTCTCCAGATCTCCAAAAAGTCCTGGACAATCATTCCAAGGTATTTGAGACTCCCAAAGGTCTCCCACCTATGCGTGATCATGATCATGCTATTCATCTGATTCCAGGAAGTGTTCCTCCAAACATCAGGCCGTACAGATAACCATATGTCCAAAAAAGTGAAATTGAACGTATGGTTGCAGAAATGCTAGAGGATGGTATAATTCAACCGTGTCAAAGTTCTTTCTCAGCTCCAGTAGTATTGGTGCACAAGAAGGATGGATCATGGCGCATGTGTCCAGATTATAGGGAGCTCAACAAGCTCACTATTAAAGATAAGTTCCCCATTCCTGTCATTGATGAATTACTGGATGAATTGCATGGATCAATTTACTTCACCAAGTTGGATCTTCGTTCAGGATATCATCAAATCAGAATGAAGATTGAAGACATTCCGAAAACGGCATTTAGAACTCATGAGGGTCATTATGAATTTTTGGTCATGCCTTTTGGCCTTACCAATGCACCTTCAACATTTCAAGGTTTGATGAATTCAATTTTCAAACCATTCCTTAGAAAATTTGTGTTGCTATTTTTTGATGATATACTAATCTACAGCAAGTCTTGGAAGGATCATGTTGAACATGTTGACAAGGTGCTACAACTATTGGAGGAGAAACAATTATATGCAAAAAGATCCAAATGTTTCTTTGGAGTCCAGGAGGTGGAATATTTGGGTCATATTGTATCTCATGAAGGAGTTAAGGTAGACCCTAGCAAAATTAAAGCCATTAAGGAATGGAAAATCCCCACATCCATAAAGCATCTGCGAGGATTTCTTTGGTTGACAGGGTATTATCGCAAGTTCGTTAAGAATTATGGGAGAATAACAGCACCTCTAACAACATTATTGAAGAAAGATTCATTTTCATGGACTCCGGAAGCAACAAAGGCCTTTAAACATCTTAAAGAGGCAATGTGCCAAGCATCGGTCTTAGCTACACCGAACTTCACAAAAACCTTTATTGTGGAATGTGATGCTTCAGGAAATGGAATTGGTGCTGTTCTAATGCAAGATGAAAGACCCATTGCTTTTGAAAGTCGTCCAATCAAGGGAAAGTTTTTAAGCAAAGCTATTTATGAGAAGGAAATGTTGGCAATACTCCATGCACTTAAGAAATGGCGACCCTACCTAGTGGGAAGACACTTCAAGGTAAAAACGGATCATGATAGCCTTAAATACTTTTTAGAACAAATATTATCCTCTGAAGAGCAACAAAAGTGGGTCACAAAGATGTTGGGTTATGACTTTGAAATCATTTACAAAAAAGGGAAGCAAAATGTGGTGGCAGATGCACTCTCAAGAAAGGATGAGGATATGGAAGCATTGTTGTGTGCCATTTCTATTATCCAACCAAATTGGATAAACGAAGCAAAGGAGGAATGGAAGAATGACGAAGAAGTGTGGGCACTTATTCGAAAGCTACAACAAGATTCCAGTACTTCTGATACATTTAGCTGGAAAAATGATTCGCTATGGTACAAAGATCGCTTATACCTCTGTAATAATTCCCAGCTAAAACAAAAGATTCTGTTGGACACCTAATCCTAAAGGGTTAGTGTGGAAGCCGAAAAGACTAAGCAGTCCAAGAGACCTTGGGATCTTAAACCCAAGAGTCACAACATTGTATTATAAATGTACATCTCCTGTTAATAAAAAATGTACTGAATGATTTATCTTTCCTATTTTCTATGTTTCCATGTGTGTTTAACATGGTATCAGAGCTGGTTCGTTCATAACCTTCTCAATACTGTGTAAGCCATTTGTTTTTGTGGCCTGTGTAAACCAATGCTTCTATGTCTTAATGAAGCTTGTGGGTTTGTGATCATTTGCCTGGATAAATTCATATTGCTCAATGAACGGGTCAGAAACGGTTCACAACTCTGAAACGTCCTCTCTACATTCATTCTGCGATTCTGAGTGTAACGCACATGCACATTCCAGCAATCCGAAAATAGAGGTTTGGGTATTTTTAAAACCTGTCAACTCTGTCGAACCTGCTTGCTATTAATTTCTGTTGATCGTGTCAGTTATAGACATAACATTTTTCGCTGGCCTGTTCCCTTCTGCTACGCTGCCGCTGTAGTTACTCCACCTGCATACAAAATGCTCCTTCGACTATTACGCTGCTCCTTGAATACTGCTGACCCTATTAGATAGCGCATCGTGTGTAAATATACTGCGTTTTTCCCATACGTTGCTGAAACGCTGGTTTACGATTTCTTATAGAGATTCCTTGAACAACCCAATCGATTTCGAATATGTAATGCTCTCCCTAATGTCTATGCCTGACATATCGGTTTGGTTACAGTTTGGGTAGCAGCGTATTCTTTGGGCTTTGTTACTATCTTCAAATCTATTAAAGCAAAGGACATCGATGTTGATATAATGAAAGAGAAGTTGCTTCGTAGTTTTTTGAGAATTTGAATAAGAAACTTCGTCTAATGGCATGCAAAAAGTTCAACTCCTCATCGTTGTAGACCAGTGGAGTTGTTGTGTTGCTGAACTTCAGGGTTTGGGCCTGGGGATACTTCACGTGCATCAGTACCGTCGTCGTCAAAAATACCACGAGGAGGACCGTACCAACCCAACTGATCAACAGGGATATTCTGACGGTCACGAGCGTAACGTAAAACTCTCTCTGTATATGAAACGTAAGGCGTAGGTGGACGGATAAAGGTTTCCGAAGGCGAACCGTACTCGTCATTCACTATTTCTGCTTCAGATGGACTTGAAGGGGTGCCCTTATTTCTGGACTTATAGGGGTGTCCCTTATTTCTGCATGAGATGAAATTTCAGGGGTGTTCAAAGACGAACCACTCTTGTCGTTGTTCATTTCTGCACAAACCCTAAACCTTCTGTGAATATGATGTGACCAACTGATGCTTTGTGATTCGCTAGCACCTTCTCTTCCTAGGCTTTCAGATTTGTCATAAAAATGGTGTATCGGTTTGTATAGATTGTACTTTTGCAACGCCTGTTAACCAGAAAGCGTTAGCACTCTGCGCAGATGTTGTATTCCATTCGGTAACTAAATATATTGCAGGGTCCTTGAATTGGTTTTAGGCAAGGGTTCTGGGTTTCGCTATTGTCTTATTTTTGGGATTAAACACTTGGGTTACAGTGGGTATTCCACGTTAATTGAAAGTGTTTAATATACAAGCAGGACCCATGCCTAAGGGCTTTTGCCTATGATCTGCATACCTGGAAATCGTGAATTCTTTCTATGAGCATATTCTACTTAAGTAAATATTCGCGAGTGTTGATTTATTTTCCAGAGGATCAATAGGCTTGAATGGTTGTGGTTTTGGAGGTTCGGTCTTCAAGGGTTGAATGAGCATTATGGTATGATCTCATCTCTGAGAGTTACAGTCAGTGAACATGATATTTGTGTAGATCGTCACTGGTATTTTCATACACATTTTTTTCTATCTACGGAATTACAATTCTGAGCACTGTCAGGTCTCTAACACTAAGGTTCGGTCCACTAAGGCATAAAGATGTCATGCTTGATTTAAATCTTGTCCTTCAATCATTTAAGGAGCTCGTTGAAGTAGGAACTAATGTCGCAAAGCTTGACTAACTCATTTGAATAAATAAGGAGTTTACATTCTTGCAGTGGATCATCTAGGTCACATTATGAGCACAGGGCCTTTTGTTCTATTCATCTCTGAGGAAATAATCTAAGCAATATTGCAGCAATATGAGCAAATATTCAGACATATTTAAACTAGGATTTGTATTTCCTGTGGTGGCGATGTTTTGATGCAGCAAGACATTCCATAATCATTGAAGACTGAAATAAGAATTAGATTTGAAGACTCTGAAAGATGCAGTAGAAGTACATCTACCCAGGTTTGTGTCATAATTCTAAATAAGGCACAATTGTAAGCTAAAAATCCAAACCTGCCTATACAGTACTCTAATCTTTGATGCAAGGAGTGTTGTTGACTGTTTGCATTAAACAGAGATTAGATTTAGAGATTTGATATGACAGTATTGACACATTATTCTTTGTAAATGCCTATGATAAAGCATCTATTGAGTTGGTACTGCTGACATTGTTGATCTATAGACATGTATTGATGAAGTAAAGTATGATTTCACATTATAGAGTTTCAGAGAGCTTGACATTCCTTGATTCCACTGCTGTATAAAGAGTTTGGTGAGCTGATTGTAATCTTTTATGTTGCATGCTCCTCATTTGCTCACATTTATAAAGGATATTGCAATGACATTAAATTGTGAGTGATTGTTGCTGGTTGATAGTCGTGGTCAGTTTCTTTAATGTATAAGATGATGAAGGAAATGAACAGACTTGAAGATGCATTAAAGTTATTGAATATCCTAATTCATTCCACTCCTGATGGGACAGTCAAAATCAGTAAGGATTTTCTCTCAGAAATTCAGACATGTCTACAAAATGCACAGGAAAATATTGATTTTTTGCAGCTTGAATCACAGCTACAGCAAGAAGAGCTACATCAAAATAGACATCATTCTGAACCTGTTCAGAACATTAATACAACCACCCATCAACAGCAAGACAATAATGTTACTGTTCATTCAAATAAAGCAGCAGGTGTATATACAGATGCAGAAACTCAGTGTGCACTTCCCAAGCCCATCATCAGACCTTGGGAATAGCTTGTCCACAACAAGCACAAAACTAGTCTTGGATATGACAAGGACTTGTCGTTTCATATTCCAGACTACACCAAGCCCATTCAGTTTCAGAGTGTTGGATTCATTCATGACAGTTCACCTGCTCTTCATGACAGTTCACCTCCAGCTGTTCCAGATTCTTCCCCTCTTCCACAACAACAACAACAACAAAAACAACAGATCGTGAAATGCCAACACTGTGACCGAGTTGGCCATTTGAAAGATCACTGTTTTGATCTTCATCCATGTAAGCACTGTCATAAAACCAGTCATTCTTCACACAGATGCTTCAGAAATAAACGTCCTGCAAGAACAAAGATTCATCTTGGATGGATCGCTTCTTGGCAATGGGCATCAACAGCCAAGAAGATATTCCAAACGCATGTTAAAACTTGTTCTAGAGTATTGAACAGTCTTGCAATTGAGTTTTCTCCATCATCTCACCTTGTATCTGACAGGGGGGGAAATGATGGTCATCTACAAGCTTCAAAGTCACATCAAGCGAGCCTGAGCCACAACCTGCCACACCAGTTTCAGAGTTGTAGCCAGAGACAAAGATGCCCGTGAACAGATTGAGAACACTTCCTCTAGTAGAAGACATTAGCTTCTTGCCAGTTTTGGAAGAGTTCCAGGAATCGCAGAGTTGTTGGTCATCCTTAAACCATCACAGATTAAGAACACTTCCTCTAGCAGAAGACTTCAGCTTCTTGCCAGTTTTGGAAGAGTTCCAGGAATTGCATTAAGCATTCCAGAGTTGTTGGTCATCCTTAAACCATCACAGATTAAGAACACTTCCTCTAGCAGAAGACTCCAGCTTCTTGCCAGTTTTGGAAGAGTTCCGGGAACTGCACTAAGCGTTCCAGTGTTGGTGGTCATCCTTAAACCACCGCCCTTTATACCAACATTTCATAGAGCACATTCAGCCTAGTGCTGCCATGCATTTTTTGCACATTTTGTATTACAGCTCTCTTCTTGGACTCATACATAACCCTTCAGATCAAGGGAGGGAATGTTGGACACCTAATCCTAAAGGGTTAGTGTGGAAGCCGAAAAGACTAAGCAGTCCAAGAGACCTTGGGATCTGAAACCCAAGAGTCACAACATTGTATTATAAATGTACATCTCTTGTTAATAAAAAATGTACTGAATGATTTATCTTTCCTATTTTCTATGTTTCCATGTGTGTTTAACAGATTCTTATGGAATTGCACACTTCTCCCTTAGGAGGGCACTCAGGATTTTTAAAAACTTACCACAGAGTTAAGAAGGAATTTTTTTGGGATGGCCTTAAATCAGATATTCAAAAGTTTGTGGTAGAATGTTTGGTTTTCCAACAAAATAAAGTTGAAACAATTAAGACACCGGGTCTATTACAACCTTTATCCATTCCAAGCCAACGTTGGGAGGAGGTTTCAATGGATTTTATCACAGGGTTACCCAAGTCTGAGGGAAAGAGTGTCATCATGGTGGTAGTTGACAGACTTACCAAGTATGCACACTTTTGTGCATTATCACATCCATTTAAAGCCAGTACAGTTTCTACTGCATTTATGGAGACAGTTCAAAAGCTACATGGAAATCCAAAGATTATTGTAAGTGACAGAGATCCCATTTTCACTGGAAATTTTTGGACAGAATTATTTTCTTGTCTTGGTACTCAGTTAGCTCATAGCTCATCTTATCATCCTCAATCTGATGGGCAAACTGAGATAGTAAACAAATGTTTGGAAGGATATCTTCGTTGCTTTGTATCTGGTAAACAGACACAATGGGCCAAATGGTTGCCTCTGGCTGAATGGTGGTATAACACTTCCTTCCATACAGCAACAAAAATGACCCCATTTATGGCACTTTATGGGTACCAACCACCATCAATCACATCATATTTAAGAGAAAATTCTAAGGTTCAGGCAGTGGAACATCACATCGAACATCAACAACAAGTCCTCCAACTCTTAAAGGATAACCTCGTGTTGGCACAAAATAGAATGAAACAACAAGCAGATCAACATCGCAGTGAAAGAAGTTTTGATGTAGGTGATTGGGTATTCCTACGGCTACAACCATATAAGAAAATGTCCCTAAAGCAAGCTAAGAAGGATAATAAATTATCACCAAAGTATTATGGTCCGTACAAGGTGTTGGAAAAGATTGGTACTATGGCATACAAATTGGAGCTTCCTGCAGCTTCGCTATTGTACCCAGTTTTCCATGTTTCATGTTTAAAGAAGGTTATAGGCGACAAGCTCCCAGTTCAAACAATATTGCCAGAACTTGACGAGGAAGGAAAAATTATATTGGAACCGGAAGCAGTCTCAGAAACAAGAACTCGACAGCTACGAAATCGATCAATTTCAGAGTATCTTATCAAGTGGAAGAACTTATCCGTTGAAGATTCCACATGGGAGGATGATAATTTTATGCAGAAGTATCCAGAACTGCTCAAGCGTTGAGGACAACACTTTTTTGAAGGAGAGGGGCATGTTTGGTCCCTATAATACTAGTGATTACCCCATTACTGTTGTAGTTATACCCCTTATTTATATTTTTGTGCCCCTATTACCCCCATATTGTTATTTCTGTGCCCCTTAGAATCCCTCTATTGTTATTTTTGTGGCTTTATATTATTATTGTTAGGTCGGCTGGATTATATTGTGACTCCTTAGACTCCTATATATAGAAAGGAGGTTTTGTCATTTGTATCATCCAAGAATTGTTCATTTATGTAATGTAAAGGAGGTTGCCCCCTCGAAGAGGCTGAATTCTAAGGCGTTGATCTTTCTTTTCTATCTTTTCTTGAGCTGGTTTCATAACAGATTCACTTTCAAAAACAAGATTAAGGTTGGAACATGGAATTTGGTTAGTGTTCGAGCACAAGAATTTTGAAGAATTTCAGTTCTATCATTGTCCTTATATAGACAGGGATGCACAGGGAAACGAGGTGGCCAAGTCTTGCTTCCATCAGTTGGGAAGTCTTATTTTTTTATCATTCCTCCTTGGTTGTGGCAAAGAATGTTTATGGTTTCTTTAGGGAAATTGTTCCCTACTTTATGTTTCATATTATGTATGAGCTTTCTATGATAGAAGAATGCCATGGCTTATCAGGTTCTTGTCATGAATTTTTGATAGTTTTTTTTTCATGTTGTGACTGACGGTAACTTTATACAGACTATCCACGATTATGTTGTTTGTTCTTGTACTTTGAGTTGTTCATGACTACATTTAGATCTTGTTGCTTTCGCTTTGAATACTAGCTAACATTTTGTAAGGGAAAAAGGATCTTTCTTTTAGCTCATATATGTTTTTAAATGCACTCTGGTGTATCTACAATGTAACTAATTTACTATTTGGTAATAAACATTATGGATTATTTTGTGCAGAAAAAATTTATTAATCACACACAGTAAATGTTATAATAGAATGAATACACACACACACACACACACAAACATATATATATATATATAGAGAGAGAGAGAGAGATAGATATATATATATATATATATATATATAATACTCTTTATATTCCATTTGAGGAATACCTCTTGGGATCGAAGCCATTACATCAAACATCATCATGTCACTTGTGGGATTTGAACCTCATTGCATAGGGTCCCAATCATTCATCCCAACCACCTAAGATAAACCCAGTTAACCAAATAATAAGAACATATATATATATATATATATATATATATATATATATATATATATATATATATATATATATATATATATATATATATATACATATATATAGATATATATATATATATATATATATATATATATATATATATATATATATCTATATATAGATATATATATATATATAGATAGATATATAAGAAATATATATCCATACAATGGTCATTGCTTATGCTAGGACTACCAAATGCAATTATCCAAGTCGACAAATAATCTAGCATAACCTAGAATCCAAGCTTCCTCTAAAATTATCAAGGTGCAAAGCCTTAGCTTTTTCAAATCACGACCTAGTTGGTCAATTTACTAGGATTTGTCCATCTCCAAAGATTGTGACAACTTGGGTTCAAAAAGGTTGGAAACATCATGTTAAAGGGTAGTTGAAGAACTTCTTCTATGGAGGAGGGTTATATGACTTTGTCTTCAAGCTCAAGGAAGGTCATGACTTGATTTTTTGAAGTGGGACATATTTTCTAAGTACTAGGGGAATGTAATTGAATAGGTGGGTACCTAAATTCAATATATAGAATGATATTCCATTAGCTATTATAGTTTTGGTGAGGCTCCTCACCTTCATTTTCATCATTGAAGAAATAAGGTATTTCGTTATACAAGAAACATTCTAGGCATTAGTGGGACAAAGCAAAACAAAAGAAAACTATTTTTCTTGTGTTAGGATTGCCTTTTGTTATATAGGAAATATTCTAGGCATTAGTGGGATCGAGCAAAATAGAAGAACACTATTTTTCTTATGCTAGGATTTGTGTTGAGAGTGACCTTGAGGAAGGGCTTCATGAATGTGTTATTAAAACCCTAGATATTGGCAACATTGTAACATACCTAGCCCCTTAATTCATGATTAAGGATGTGGGGTATCTAGTGTTAACCCCGAAGGTTACCTTGTGGATATGGGAATTATAAAAATTCCTCTTCCTTCAACCACCTTAGAAATTATTTCGGAGACCACTATTGTCTTCTTCTTGTCAAGATATTTCCAACTAAATAAAATTTCATCAAAATTTGAGCTCTAGATATAAAGTTATTGCCATTAGAAGATTCTCCCTTTGTGCCACATCAATGTTTTTATCGTCCATGTGGGAGACATGACACATTAATTTTCCCCATGTGTCCCTGATGTATGATATGGCATAATTTTCAATTACAATGCCAACATGCCACGTTGGAGCTATATAAAGCTCTATTGGTATCTCAAAGCTTCAAAAATGAAGGTTCTAACCCTTTATATAAATTACTTACAAATAAATTCTTGAAAAAATAAGAAAATATACAATGGCGAGAACAAAAAATATATACAAATATTTTTCTCCTAAAACCCAAAATTGGGAAAACCATATTGGTTTTTCATTATATTCCTTTCAATGTTACAATGCATTATATACATGTTGAATCATTTATAAACCCCCAATCCATTAACCTTGGAATAGAACATAATTGTAGTTCCCTTAACTGGACCTACAAAATACCATGGGCAAAACCATCATGCCTAAAACCATGCACAAAACCAAGGGTGGGTCCACCCACAACAACAACAAAAATCCTCAATGCACCTAACATAACGTAACAACAACTACACCTAGTCATGCAAAGAATATAACACATACCCAAAAAAAGCCAAAAGTGAGAGGGTCCCAATAATCAACACTTAAGCATCCAATAGTGGGCATCATTTGACGAGAGATCATTCCAATTAACCAATGGAATTATAGGAATCTTTCAATATTGAGGAATTCACAATAGAGGGAATTTGTTGTATTCCCATACACCTGACAACTTATACACCAATACCTGATGATAGATGTCAACTATTATAACTTCCCCTTTTTGTTCAACTGACCTTTAGTATCTCCTGGGCTAATAGGCCACTGGAATAACATAAAATCCCACTCACGACCCTTTGCTCGATTTGATAACAAATGTAAAATAGAAAAATTGATCACATTAGTTAATGAATATATTTTGTTTGTTGAAAAATACTGCAAGAAAGTCTTAATTTGATTTTGCCTTGGTCAAATTGAGAAAATTTGAATTTCCACATCAACAGACAACTTGGAGGCAGTTAACTTGTGTGACATGGCTCTTTTTACTCATTTAGCTCAGTAAATTCGAGTTAGAGGGCTTGGAGTTCAGCTAAGCATGTGTGATTTCTAATTTGTAGCAATCAAGGTCATTTATTTCAAGTTGTTTTCAGTTAAACTAGTTTTAATAGTTGATGGAACTAGTGGAAGGTCAGTTGTGTAATGGGACAACAGTCTAACTCAGTGATCATCCAGTTAACTGATCAATCATCCCAAAATAGCTAGTGCATGAAAATAATTTGAGTTCCCAGCTATGGTGGAGATTCCAAGGCATTGTAACATCAATTGTAGATTAGTCTTGATGTATACGTGTTGCATGCAACCAAATGATAAACCTTGGAATTGCGCAATCAATTGGAGGAAAAATCCTAAATAATAGGGGTCTGATTCCTTAGGAATTGTTCAAGGAAATAGGAGCTCAACCAGATGCAAAAATTGACCAATTTTGGGTCAAAGCTTCTCATTGAGTAGAGAGATAGGTTATTCACTTGCAGTTTGAGCTCAGAGCGAGCTACCAATTGCAATAAATTATATATTCATTTGATTAATGCAAGTTGGCTTAAGGGGTTTTTAGCAGTTTCATTCCACTAGAAAAATAATGTGCATGTGTGTTTTTTCTTATTGCATGTTTGATATTGTTGTCCTAAATTGTGAATTAATTTCCGCATAGCAGTAGAGTAGAATTTTGTCTCTTGATTTATATTAAAATTTCTTGAGAAGTTGAAATTTTACACCATGTTTCTACATGGTATCAGAGCATGACTCACATTAGAACAAGAATTTCAAAGTTGTTTCTCGAGAGGTTCGAATTTTTAGCTTCAGTGTAACAGGATTTCTTCATAGTTGGTAAGATGACCTTCAATGGGTCGAGATTAGAGTATGCCTTGGAAGGAAGATCAAATTTCATTTCATGGAACATGGAGGCAGTGCAGATGACAACATATTGCTAGATAATGTCAAGACATACATTGCAAAACTAGGACCAGTTAATGCTTAGAACCTAGCTCAATGGAAGGAAGATGTAGCCAAGGCGAGGAGAATAATATTGGAGGGAGTGCAAGACCCATTGTCTCAAATATCCATAGGAAAGAAACACCTTTCACAATGTGGCATGCACTGACAGATCTATTCCAAAATAGCAGCGACCATAGAAAACTGGCCTTCAAAGACAGACTTTGAAATATCAAGATGCGGAACAATGACACCATTATGTAGTATCTCAGCAGATTTACACATTTTCGTGATGAACTTGGAGGGGTTGGTGTGGCTGTTGTTGAAGATGACCTGGTGAGCCTAGCTCTTCTAGATCTTCTCAAAAGTTTGCATGGCTACCAAGACTCGATGAATGGAAGGGAAAAGTTATCGAAGTGGGAAAGTTTATGGTCTGAATTTATTCAAGAAGGGTTAAGGAGAAATAACGTGATGGAACTTCATCCAAGGAAGAGGATGAAGAAAATTTTGTATTGGATGGAAAGGGAAAAAATCTCAAACCAAACTAGAATCCAGCCAAGGGGGAAAGAAGAAAGACTTGTCCAAAATCAAATGCTTCAATTGTCATGAATTTGGGCACTATGCTACGAAGTGTCCACATAAAAGTATAGCAATAAGAAATTAGGAGGAGCAGCAGGTGAATCTTTGGCTTCACAGTTTGAGTTGACTTCGCCCTTATCACATGCATGGTCGGCACAGTGATGGGAAGTGTTTGGTACTTGGACTCGGGTGCCTCATTCCACATGACAAGGTGTAGATAGTTTTTCAGTGACCTAGAGGAGAAATATCTCCAGATGCATATTGATCTGGGGGATGATGGAAGGTATAGTACTACTGATATTGGTACAGTAACCTTTCAGAGGGAGTCAGGATCCCCTATTCACCTAAAAAATGTCATGTTTTTTCTAGGCCTAAAGAAGAATCTCATTTATGTTTCAATTTTGGAAGATATTTGTTATGATGTGATCTTCAACAAAGTGAAATAATTCCTAAGGCACATAGCCACTTGACAGTGAAGAAAATCGAGGTTCATGTGAAGAACCTATACAAGTTGCACGTGGAATATTATGTTTCATTAAGCAATAAATAAAATAAAGTGAAGAGTTGTGATGTTAGTGAACTTTGGCACAGAAGATTGGGTTATTTGCATCATGTTACCTTAATGATTATGTAGTAAATAACCACTAGTCTCCCTAAAGGATCACTTGAGCAACAAGATGTCTACAAAGGTTGTACCTTAGGGAATTATGTAAAGTCCATGTTCCATGATCAAGATAGAAAATCATATTCAATCT
This sequence comes from Pinus tabuliformis, assembly GCA_031772625.1. Lineage (NCBI taxonomy): Eukaryota > Viridiplantae > Streptophyta > Pinopsida > Pinales > Pinaceae > Pinus > Pinus tabuliformis. The sequence goes on along the minus strand of CM062820.1, from coordinate 1,580,172,610 downwards.
TGGAAAGAGTTCACCTTGATGTTTTTTGACCTTTCTCGATAGCCTCCACTGCCAGACATAAATATTTTATTATTTTTATTGATGATTTCTCAAGGAAGTGTTGGATCTTATTCATGCGGAAGAAGGATGATACATTCTCCAAGTTTGTAGAATTCAAGGCACTAGTTGAGAAATAGATTAGCAAGAAGGTGAAGGCTCTTAGGAGCGAAAATGGAGGTGAGTATATTTAAAATGACTTCAACGGATTTTGTGTGAAAGAAGGCATTCGAAGAGGGCTAACAACACCCAACAACCCACAACATAATGTGGTAGCTAAGAGAAAGAACCATAGAATTGTTGGAATTGTGAAAGATATGCTACATGACCAAGGCCTACCACTGCATTTGTGGACAGAGGCATGCAACACAATAGTCTACTTGCAGAACTGGAGTCCTCATCATATTCTTGGTATGATTACACTGGAGGAGGATTTCTCAGGGAGAAATTTGGAAGTACCTCACTTCATAATTTTTGGAGCTTTTTTTTACTGCCATGTCTCCAAATATTCGAGGGAGAAGCATAAGCCGACAATAGAGTTGGGAGTTTTTGCGGCCTACATCGAAACTCCACACAATTACCATGTGTACTTATCATCCCTCAGAATGACAATTGTGAGAAGGGATGTAAAGTTTGATGAGGAGAAAGAGATGTGGTGCTCTCTTGAGAGGGAGCTTTAGATCCCACTAGAAGAGGAGATTTTAGCTCCAAATCATGAGCCTCAGGAATTTTTGGAGTAGCCACAAATTGAGGAGCAGAGATGAAATAGAGTGAAGACATTCACTCATGCAGAACCATCTAGAGAAGGTAGAAAAATAACCAGGGAAGTTGATAAATTGGTGTAGGATGCGAGGGAGAATGTGGGAGCTCCTTCAAATTTGCGCAAGAAAAGGAGGTCATCTGAGAGGTACACTGGCTACATGGATCTAATGATTGAGCTTATAGAGATTAAGCCATCCTCTTTCGAGGAAGCAGTAGAGAAAATTGTTTGGGTTGATTCCATGGTGGAAGACTGTGAATCCATCATGAAGAACAGTATTTGGGAAGTGGTCCCAAGACCAGAAGATAAATCAGTGGTGGGTTCGAGATGGATCTTCAAGGTTAAGCATGCAGTGAACGGAAGCATAGAGAAGTATAAGGCTATATTTGTGGACAAAGGATTCTCTCAAGTGGAGGGAATTGACTATGAGGAAACCTTTGCTATTGTAGCAAGGTATTAATACATTACGTCAATTCTTGCACTGGATGCGCAAATGGGTGGAAGACTCACCAAATGGATGTTAATGAGGAGGAGGTGTGCATCAGGAAACCAGAAGGTTTTTATGCATTTGATTGATATTCTTGTGTGTGTAGACTCAAGTGAGCATTGTACGGTCTCAAACAAGCACCTCATTCTTGGTACACTAGGATCGTCAGTTATCTCACTAGTTTGAGTTTCAGCAAAAGTGAAGCAAATGCTAACCTTTATCATATCTTGGTAGAAGGTAAATTTCTTATCATTGTTTTATATGTTGATGATTTAACATTTACAGGTGATGATCAGTTGATCATATCTTTCAAGGAGGACCTTGTAAGGGAATTTGAAATGAAGGACATGGGTCTTATGCACTACTTCCTCAGGTCGAAAGTATGGAAAGGCGATGGGGAATTGTTTGTGTCTCAAGGAAAGTATGCTAATGAAATATTGTGGAGATTTTGTATGGAGAGTTGTGAACCCATGGAGAAACCTCTAGAAACCAACTACAGGAAGTAGGATGCCACTTCAGGTGAACAAGTGGATGTTACCATTTAACGATAGATATTGGGTTCACTGATGTATCTTGTGAACACATGACTAGATATGTGCTATGTAGTCAACTAGATGAGCCAAGCTATGGTTAGGTCGAACAAATTTTATTGGAAGAAACGAAGCATGTTTTATGGTACCTCAAAGGCACTACCCAGTATGGATTATGGTACAGTCGAACAGAGTGAGTGAAGATGTGTGGCTTCATAGATGCATATTAAGCATGGAGTCAATCCGACTGAAAGAGTACATCATGTGTAATTTTCAGTGTTGGGTCCGCAACATTTTCCTAATACAACAGTAAGTAAATATTTGTGGCACTCATCTCCATATAAGTATAATACATGGCTAGAATTCAAGTATCATGTGAGGTGATCTAGATGAGAAAGATACTTGTGGGATTGATTGGTTAGATGATGGATCCAAATGTTATCTATTGTGATAATCATAGTTGCATTAAGCTCTCTGAGAATCTGCTATTTCAGGACTGATCCAAGCATATAGATATCTGGCATCATCATTTGTGGGATTGTGTGCAGAGGCAGATAATGCTACTACAATTCATTTTGACAAAGGAATAATGTGTTGACATCTTGACAAAGGTTTTATCAAGAGGGAAGTTTGCATTCCACAGGTGCGGGATAGGGGTGATTGATAATCCCTTTCTTGCTGAGAGGGAGTGTTGAAAAATGCAGCAAGAAAGTCTCAATTTTATTTTGCCATGGATAAATTGAAAAAATCAAATTTCCACATCAGCAGACAACTTTGAGGCATTTAACTTGTGTGACATGGCTCTTGGTACTAATTTATCTTAGTAAATTCTAGTTAGAGGGTCTGGAGCTCAGTTAAGCATGTGTGATTGCTAATTTGTAGCAATAAAGGTTAGTTATTTTAAGTTGTTTTCAGTTAAACTAGTTCTAATAGTTGACGGAACTAGTGGAAGGTCAGTTGTGCAGTGGGACAACAGTCTAACGTAGTGATCATCCAGATAACTAATCAATTAGCCCAAAATAGCTACTACACACAAAGAATTCAAGTTCCCTAGTTGTGGTGGATATTCCAAGGTAGTGTAACATCAGTTGTAGACTAGTCTTGAGTGTACAGGTGTTGCATGCAACTAGATGATCAACCTTGGGAATTGCACAATCAATTGGAGGAAAATTCCTAAATAATAGGGGCATAATTCCTCAAGAATTGTGCAAGGAAATAGGGGCTCAAGAAGAGGTATAAATTGACCAAGTTTGGTTCAAGGCTTCTCATTGAGCAGAGAGATAGGTTATTCACTTGCAGGTTGAGCTCAGAGTGAGCTAACAATTGTAATACATTATCTATTCATTTGATTAATGAAAGAAGGCTTAAGTGTTTTTAGAAGTTTCTTTCCATATAAAAATATTGTGCATGTGTTTTATTTCTTATTGCATGTCTAAGATTGTTTTTCTAAATTGTGAATTAATTTCCACAGAGCAGTAGAGTAGAATTTTTTCTCTTGATTTAGATTAAAATTTCTTAAGTAGTTGTTAGAAAATTATATATTATAGAGCAATGGAACACATAAAATATTACAGAAACATAAAAACAGAAAATGTATAAAAAAAAGAGAGAGACATAGATATATGTGGTTCACCCAATTTGGGCTACGTCCACGAAGAAATAGTTAGCCCTTCCTTTATATTATCCATAAAAATGAAGAGAGACAACCTACAGCTGACCCGATGTAACTTCCTCTTCACTCTCACACAGTCTCTTATCTCTTTCTCACTCAGAATACACATATACATAGCTGCAATATAATTCCCTCATATATAATGTGGGGTTACCTTCTAGGGAAAAAACCCTAAATTAAACATAACTTCTATTGTCAGATCATTCGCCTAATGAACGACTCATATTGAGTACGAAATTACAACATTTTACAAGGAAATTTTGCATCTATTTTTAGCTTCGAGGACACTACCCCCGAACCCCTGCCAGGGGGGGCTCATAAAAATCATCATCGCCCCCCTGGCAGTGAACAAATAGGCGGCGTTTTCACCCCATTACGGATTGGGGTCCAATGCGGTGATACCTTTAAATAAAGAATATAATCAGGCTCCACACCCAACAATATCCTACTTGGAGACTGATTATAGAAACTCCAGCGTTGCTTCATTTGTTGGACAATGACTCCACTTTGGACCTGGTTGTTTCTCATCTTCATCATCATACTTGAAGACCAATTGAAACTGAGCAGAATCTCAATTTCTCCCTGGTTACAACTTTTGTTAACATATCTACAGGATTTTGGCTAATGTGTATATTTTCCAGCTTCAATTTTCCATCTTCCAACAATGACCGTATGAATTGGCACTTGAGTTGTATATGTTTAGTCTTGGAATGAAATGTTGAGTTATTTCCAAGATGAATGGAACTCTGGTTGTCACTGGATAACCTTTCCAACTCCTACTTCTTAGCCAATTCATCCAAAAACCTTTGTAACCAAATCATTTCTTTACTAGCCTCTGTAGCAACAACATACTTTGCTTATGTCATTAAGAGTGCAACAACACTCAACAATTTTGAAACCCAAATGACAGTTTTTCCACCTATAGTAAACACATACTATGTAGTGCTCCTCCTGTTATCCCTATCACCTGGCATATCTACATCAACATATCCCTGTAGAGAAATGTTTGAACCACCAAAGCACAATGCTTGACATGTGGTTCTTCTCAAATACCTGAGAATCCACTTCACTATCATCCAATGTTCTTTTCCTAGCTTGTTCATGTACCTACTTACAACTCCCACTACATGTGAATATCAGGCCTTATGCAAACCATTGCATACATTAATCTTCCAACTGCTGATGCATATGGAACTTTAGACATATAATCCATCTCTTCCTGAGTCTTGGGATACATCTCCTTACTTAGTTTGAAATGGCTAACCAAAGGTGTACTAACTAGTTATTCATCTTGCATATTAAATATTTTCAACACCTTTTGTACGTACTCACTTTGAGATAATGTTAAGTTGCGATTGTTCCAGTCTCTACTTATTCTCATACCAAGGATTTGTTTTGCAGCACTCAAATCCTTCATTGCAAATGAGTTTTCCAATTTTCTTTTGATCACATTTATTTCTTACATGTTAGAACCTACAATAAGCATGTCATCTACATACAATAATAATATAATATATCTACCATCATTTTTCCTTTTGATATAAACACAATCATGAGAGTGACATCTAATATAACCTTGTTCAGACATAAACCAGTCAAAATTTAGATACCACTCCCTTGGAGCCTATTTTAAGCCATACAAACTCTTCTTCAACCTGCACACCAGTTTCTCCTTCCTTTTGACCTCATATCCTTGTGGTTGTTGCATATAGATCTCTTCCCCCAAATCCCCATGGAGAAAGGTCATCATTACATCTAACTGCTCAAGATGTAAGTCTTCAGCTGCTACTAGAATTAAAATAATTCCAATTGAAGTCATTTTAAAAATAGGAGAAAATATTTCATCAAAGTCTATACCTTTTTTCTGTGCAAACCCCTTCACCAAAAGTCTAGCTTTATACCTTTTTCTACCTCCATATTCTTCCTTCAACCTGTAAACCAATTTATTCTGCAATATTTTTTTTACTTGTAGGCAACTTGACTAAGTCCCAAGTCTGGTTATGTACCAAGGAGTCCATCTCTTCTTTCATGGCTAGCTCCCTCTTCTTCCTGGTTTCTACCTACACGGCTTCTTCATAACATTCTGGTTCACCAGAATCAATCAACAATACATAATATAATGAAGGAGAGTATTTTCATGGGTTTACTTATCCTGGTAGATCTTCCAATGCCAATTTCAAGTGTTTGAGGTGCATGTTGTTGTTGTTCCAGCTGTTGATCATTATGATTTGCAGGCACCTTCACTTTTTTTGTGATCTCATTAAGCACTTTGTATTCTCTGTTTTCTTTTTCTTGTTTCTTTTCCTACATCTGATCCTTATAAAAAACCTTTTCTTTGAATATGACATCTCTTCTCCTAATGATTTTGTGTTTTTCATAATCATAAAAGAAATAAACAAAATCATTAACATTGTATCCAATAAAGGTGCATTTCTTTGATTTTTCCTCAAGCTATGTTCTATTTTCTTTATTAATGTGGACAAAGGCTTCACAACCAAAAGTCTTTAAAAATGAGTAGCTTACATTTTTACCTAGCCATGCCTCCTCTCGAATACCACCATCCAAGGAAATTGAAGGCCCTATTTTTATTAGATAAACAACAATATCTAGAGCATCTGCCCAAAATTGTAAAGGCAATCATGCATGCAATCTCATGCACCTTGCACACTTCATGATCATCTTGTTCATCCTTGCTGACACACCATTTTCTTGTGGTATTCGTGGAACTGTCTTCTCTCTACAAATTCCATTCTCTAAATAGTACTTATCAAACTCTTTGCTGCAATATTCACCTCCATTCTCTGATCTGATACACTTCAACCTTTTTCCTGTCTCATATTCAACCAAAGCTTTCCATTTCTTGAAAGTATCAAATACATCATATTTATTTTGAGTACAATAAATCCAAGTTTTTTTGGTTGCATCATCAATAAAAGTAACATAATAACGAGATCCACCGAGAGATGATACTTGAGAAGGTCCCCATACCTCTATATGCACAAGCTCTATTTTCTCGCTCTTATTTTCTTTCCCAACTCTACAAAATTTGACTCTCTTCTATTTTCCATAAACACAATTCTCACAAAATTCCAAATCAACATGCTTCAAACCTGGCAGCAAATTTCTTGAGTGAAGAATCTTCATCCCCTTCTCATTCATGTGCCCAAGCCTATGATGTAACAATGTTGTATCTACTCATGTAGAGGTTAAAGCATTAACAGAATTATAAAATACCATTGCATAAATACAATGTACCAACCTTTTCTCCTTTTTCTATTACCAGAGCTCCTTTAGTGACCTTCCAAGTTTTATCTATAAAACTAGTTACACAGCCTTCACCTCCCAACTGTCATGTTGAAATTATATTTTTCTTCAGCTCTAGAAGATGCCTTACCTCCTTCAATATCCATTGGTTTCCATTCTATTGTTTTATGAAAACTTTACACATTCCAATGATTTTACAAGGTTTATCATCACTCAAACGAACCTGTCCAAAATCTCCTTGAACATAATCATGAAAATGTTTCCTATCAGGTGTGGCATGGAATGAGGCCCTTCAATCTACCACCCAGGCATCAATAATATTTTCTAAAGAAATAATAAAAGCATCTTGCAACACATCACCTATCACATTCGCTTCATGATTGTTTTCTTACTGCGCGTCTCCTTCTTTTCCCTCCCGAGACTTACAGTCTTTCTTTAGGTGTACTTTCTACCCGCATTTCCAGCACACTATCCCCGATCTGGACTTGGATTTGCCTTTCCTTGACTTACTGTGAAATCCTGAGCTCTTTCCTCTTTCCATTTTTCTTCCCCTAATCTCTACAATCAAAGAATTACCTAATGTCTCATCGAAGCTTTTTTGTCGCACTTCCTCGCTAAGAATTGCATTGACAACATCATCAAAACTTAAAGTACTAGATACAGAGATAGAGTTACTAATGGCCATAACTAAACCATTCCAACTTTCTGGCAATGAGTAGAGAAATAACAAATCCCTAACTTCATCATCAAAATTTACCCCTACAGAACTTAACTGACTGGTAACCATTTTAAATTCATTTACATGATCAGCAACAGATCCACCTTCTGACATCTTCATACTAGATAAACGTTTCATAATAAATACCTTATTTGAGGCTCAGAGTTTTTCATTTAGTTTGGACAATTCCAACATTAAACCCTCTATTTTCGTTTCCTTTGAAATATTAAAGGCTACCGATGCCACTAGGCACAGCCGTATTGTTCCAAGTGTCTTTCTATCGATAATATCCCATTATATATATGTCATACTTGACATCTTATTTGTCTTTTTGCTCAATGGTAGGTATAGATCTTTATGATACAAATAATCTTCCATCTGCATCTTCCACAGCTGGTAGTTTTGGCCGTTAAATTTTTCGACCCTAAACCTACCATCTTCTACCATTGCTCCCACTTGAACCAGGAACCCTTCTCTCCTACGAGTTTATCAGCCAAATAGACCTTTGGCTTTGATACCCGTTGTTAGAGAATTATATATTACAGAGCAATGGAACACATAAAATATTACAGAAACTCAAACATAGAAAATGCATAAAATAAGAGCGATACACAGAGATATGTGGTTCACCCAATTTGGGCTACAGCCATGGAGAAACAGCCAGTCCTTCCTTTATATTATCTAGCAAAATGAAGAGATACAACCTAGATCCAATCCATTGTAACTTCCTCTTCACTCTCACATAGTCTCCTATCTCTTTCTTGCTCAGAATACACATGTACACAGCCACAATACAATTCCCTCATATATGGCATGGGGTTGCCTTCTAGGGAAAAAAAAAACCCTAAATTAAACATAACTTCTACCGTCAAATCATCTGCCTAATGGACTCAGATTGACTACGAAATTAAAACATTTTACAAGGCAATTTTTTAATCTATTTTTAGCTTCAAGGGTGCTACCCTCGAACTGCTGCCCTGGGGGGCTCATAAAAATCATTGTCGCCCCCCTTAGACCCCCTTGGCGGTGAATAAACGGGTAATGTTGTCACCCCATTTTGAACTGGGGTCCAATGCGGCGATACCTCTAAATAAGGAAGATAATCAGGCTCCACACTCGACAGTGGTTTCAATTCTAAACCATATTTCTACATCGTTAGTATTGAGGAATTATGGTTGGGGTTACTTAAGGTATTAGCCAACAACTAATACTTGACAACTAAATGGATAAAATATGGATAATTCGATATCCAATACTATGATTTCTAATAGGTAAATACACCAAACTTTGATTGCATAAGGTCCAATAGTTAATACCCAATAATAGATTTTCGATTGGTAGAATCACCTCCATTAGTTGACATACATACTAAGATCTATTAGTATTGAGGATTCACAATAGAATTTGTTCAATGTATAATCCTGATACTCGAAACCCCAATAGCCTAATATCCCACCTACTAGAGTTGGCTCCTTCCAGCTAAGTGCTTGGTCACAACCCCCTACCAAACCATATGACCAAGGGCTAGGACTAACACCTCCAATCCTCGAATTCACAAGCCAAAAAAATTCAGAGGGGCCATATCTAAATTTTAGAATCTCCCATTAGGATCCCAATCACTTTTCGAAAATGGGGCATAAAACTTTCCCAAGGAATTCTAAAGGCTTAGGATTCTTATCCAACCTATAAATGCATCATAGATACTATTTTAAACAAGAAATCTCCTTGAAAGAAGGACACAGAATGGAAAATGGTCAGTTCTTCTCAAATTTAGCCAATAATAGAAGAGAATTACTCTCATTCCTTTGAGATGCAACTTACAAACATCACACTGAGATCTCCAGATTCTTACAAATAGAGAGTCCAAAATCATAGCTTATCTAGAGGAAGCAATGTCTCTCCTCATGATGAACTTTAAATTATCCTCAGTTAAACAAGCAAACATCGCAATTGTTCCATTCCACAGTTGGCCTTGTAAGGTTAGACACACCAATAAAAAAAGAGTCTTAGGCTCAAATCAATCATTATATCTTTCTCCACAACACAATATATGTATCAAAATCATTAGAGGAAAACATAATTTAGGGGATGCTTCTACATATAGTGTTCATACATTATAAGAATAACAATTAATAACCAAGAAAAATTATACATTGATTAAGATCATCAACACATCATACTTAGTGATCCAAAATAATAACTTTCATGAAGCCAAGCATACCAATATCATTTCATTAACAAAGGAATAGTACACTTATCTTATTCGCAATAGTTTGTTGAAAACTAAAGAAGGGAGAGCCACTCTCCACCCATCCATAGGAACAACTACACTGCAATATTTCTTGTAATTGGCTACCCATGAGCTAAATTTAATGCCTTATGGGAAAGCTTCTCTCAAGGTTTTATAGGTTTCAAATCATGGAAGAGGACATGAAGATAGCTCTCCTTCACATATAGAAATCAATATTATGCCTTTCAATTTTAAGCCAAGGGCCTCTTATATTTCACAATATGGCCACTATGCTCCTACACAACATGAAGGGATCCCTTCATTAAGCCTATAGTCCCTTGGAACTTCTCTTTTTAGTGTTTTTCTTCCAAGAATAAAACAATCCATTCAAAATTTCCTCTTGATCCTATGATTCAAGTTCAAGGCCTCCTCATTGATTTCCTTGTCCAATCATGTTAACAAAAATGACAACTCCACACAAGATGTATGTGACTCAAAAAGTGGTAGTCTCCTCCTATTTAAATTCCATATTAACTCCCAAGTATCTTTCTCTTTAATTACCATGGTTTTTCAGTTCCACCTGCAAACAGTCTCTAGTCTTCTCACTCTTCCTCTCTATCTTTATACTCCCCTCCATTATGTTTCTTTGTTTCCTCTTTTACACTTGTGCACTACCATAGCATGATAATTCAAGGTCCTTCCTTGGGTCGCATGGTTAACCAAAAACCTCCAAAAGGGATAAATAACCCATACTCTTGGGGGAATTTTGGTACGACTTCGCCCATTCTTCTCATAATTGTTGGCACTTGGGTATTTCATCTACCAAATTAGAGATATAGATAATTAATTTAGGTAGATATGAACACTTCCAAACTCCCACTTACTACTTGTTCCCTCAAGCATGGGTATTTTTTTTTCCTACTCCTTCACCTTTAGAAATATACTAGATCAAAATGAACATTTACATAAAATAGGGTCTTTTAAAGTATCCATATTGGTCATTTATAACCATCATTCCTAATTACATATTACAAAATCTGGGGACAACAAAGAGGTGTTACAATCCCCTCCCTCTTAAAGGAACATCATCCTTAATGTTCTACTATTTGTAGAATTGATTTCATATAGTAAACAAAAATGGGTATGTGATTTTCATGGCATCCTCTAGATTCCATGTTGCTTCATCTGCTCCAAAGAGTTTCCATTGCATCTTGACCTGCTCAATGGTTTGGTTCCGGATCAAGGTCTCCCTCTTATCAAGTATGTATTGAGGCTCTAGTTGAAACTCTCCTTTGGGCTCCACCTATATCACAACCAGATTACTAACATTATTAGAATCATTCACATATTTATTAAGTAGAGACACATGGAATACATCATGTGCTTTAATATTAGGAGGTAAAGCAAACCTATAAGAAACTAGTCCAACTCTCTCCAAAATATTGAATGGTCCATAGTAGTGGGGTGATAATTTGGCACAGGTTCTCATTCGCAAGGAAATTATTTTGGGCTTGACCCATAGATATACATGATCTCTAACCTTAAATTTCCTATTGAGTGTTTTTTTAATCTGTGTAACTCTTCTAGCGATCTAGAATTGCTTTCAACCTTTGCTTGATCTGTAAAACTTCTTGTTCCAATTCCTTTAGCATACCTGGTCCAATTGTAATCTAATCCATTGGATGATCCCATCTAGTCATAGCATTACACTTCTAGCCATATAAGTCCTCAAACATACTCATTTTCAATTATTCCTAGTAGCATTTATTGTATGAAAACTCTACTAATGGTAGATTCTCCTCACATTTAATACTTTTATCCATCACATACATGTGAAGCATATCTTCTAGGAACTAATTTGCTCTCTCCTTTTTCCCATCCATCTAAGTATGGTAGGAAATAATAAACGTTAATTATGTTCCAAATCCTTCAAACAAATATTTGCAAAGAACTTAGTATCTCGATCAAACATTATTACCTTTGGCATACCATGCAATCTAAAAAATTCTTTAATGAAATTTTAGCAATATAAATTGTCTTCTAATTGGATTTCATTGCAATGAAATGAATGAATTTTCTCAATTTGTCCAACATTAGCATTATTCCATCATGTCGTGTCACGATTTTGTAGGTTTTAACCCTATACAAATAGTTGTTTCAAATAGATTCTTAATTAAAACAAAAAAGATGCAATGATAAACACACATTAACACAGAGATTTTTTTCTAGAAACCAACAATACTTCTTTCAATATTTATTCCTTTGTATAGTATTACAATATAATCTATATCCTGCAACATCCATGAACTACCAATCCTTTTACCTTGGATTATAATACAATCGTATTTCCTTAATCGAAACTGCAAAACTGAGGGAAAAACCACCATACACCACAAAAAAAAAATTAGGAGAAACCATATGCCAAAGACTACCGAAATGGATGAAAAAACCACACCAAACAAATTTGGGGGAGTTTTTCCCCCCTGCTAGGCATAGCACATTTTTAAAGCACAAGGGGAGATTCATGCAAATAATATAACACATTCCCAAAAGATGTTTGGTAGTCCTGTGATGAAATTCATAGTTATGATTTCTCACTTCCACTTTAGAATCGAAAGGGGTTGGAACCAACCTGAACGATTTCTATGCCTAGCCTTTATTTTTTCCATTCCAAACATCAACCAATGTATCCTGCAACTTCCTTCTTCATCCTACACCAATAGTATAATTTCTTCAATTGTAATCATCTTATAATAACCAGTGTATCTAGAATAAATAGTTGTATTCAGTTCATCCATCATGAGCTTCTTCGTATAGTGACATATGGTATGTACAACTTATCTTGACACATCAATAACCCATCCTCAATCAACCAATATCCTACACACCTTGGTCCTTTAATACTTTGTTGCAAGCATTCCTCAACATGATTTAAATGTGCATCATTCTACAAAGCATCTTTTATGTTAGCCATTAAATCAATCTCTAGGATTTTATTATTTCCATGTGTATTGTCTACATGTTTTAGATTAATACATCTAAAACACAATTTTCTTTTCATGTTATGTGTCGAATCTCAAATTCACACTCACTAGTGAGTTCCAACCATTTAGCTTGCCTAACATTTAAACAGGATTTATTAAACAAATACTTCAACGCATTGTGTTTAGCCATCAAAACAAATTTGTGGCCAAGCAATTAGTGTTGCCACATCTTAAGGGCCTAGATAATATAAACGAGTTCTAGATCATGAGTGACATAATTTTCTCATGCTCATTGAGCTTCCTAGACTTGTAGCTAGTTACATATCCATCTTGCATAAGGATTCCTTCTAACTCTTGTTTACATGCATCAGTGCACACTAAGAAGTATTTGTTCGCATCTTCGTTCTTCAATACTAGCGCATTTCTAAGGAGGTCCTTTCAATACTAAAATATTTCTTCACATTCCTTTAACCAGACAATCTTCACTCCTTTCTTATGCAATGAAGTGATTGGATGGCCAATCTTTGAGAATCCCTAAATGAATCTCTAATAGTATCATGTTAATCCTATGAATGATCTCACTTCAATAACATTCCTCAGGGTGGGCCAATCCATGATGGCATTCATTTTGTCAGGATCTATTGTGATCCCTTATTCAGGAATGATGTGACTCATATTGTTAATTTCCTTTTTGAAAAAATCACGCCTAATAAACTTAACATATAATTGATGCTCCCTCAACACTTTTAGTACAGCGTTATGGTGTTCTTCCTAATCTTCATTAGTCTTTGAATAGTTGAGGACGTTGTTGATGAAGATCGATAAATTTTTTTAGCACTTACTAAGGATGTGGTTACCAGGCACATGAATGTAGTCAAAGCATTAGTAAACCAAAAGGAACCACTGCACACTATCAGGTCCAAAATGTTGCCTTATGAATATCCTCATCTTTTATTTTAACTTGATGATATCATGAACTTATATCTATCTTGGAAAATACAATATATCCCCTCAATTGATCAAAGAAATCACTTAATTTGGATTTAAACAGGAATGCAACAAATTACAGAGATAACCATAAATATAGAGAAGCAGCATAAATAATACTTCATTTCATTAATGTAAAATATTGAAATATGCTTACAAACAGAAATGGAAATAAACTAGCTCGGGCGATGGTAGGTTATCTCTGAGGAGAGATGTGGTGGCTACATGCCTCTTAACTATCTTACAATGAGGCTCAAAGGCCTATTTATTATTGAGAAACAATAGAAAACCCTAAACATCCAAAAACCTAACCCTAGGAGATGAAGCACCAAACTATGGGCCCCGTTTGGGTAAATTGGTACATCAACTTCCTGGGGTCGTAACTTTGGCATATGATCTCCGTTTGACGCGCATAATACCTCGTTAGAAAGATCTATCCAAGGACTACAACCTTTGATTGAGAAAATTCGGTCCATGGACCCATGTTGCTCCCATTTTCCCAAAAAATGTCGTTTAGGGTCTCAAAACAGCTCCAGAAGTTCAAGACTCGAAAAACTACTAAAAATAGTAAATTGTGCTAAAATTAAGGAAACTAAAAAAATGAAAGAAATAATGGTGGGGGTCCAAGTGGAATTGGCGAGTGGACACCAATATCCACCTGGATCATTCCTCCCCCTTTAGGAAGCAATGGTCCTCATTACGTTGAGTTCCTCCATGAGATGAGGAAACTTCTGTTGAACTTGGTCCCTCATGAGCCACTTGCCTGCTGAAGGAGTTGCCCTGCTTAGAAAACTTGATACAATTGGATCTTCTACTTGCGAGTGTGCTTGATATGTGTGTCCATGATCCGATCAGTTGCATCTTGTTCCATACAATCTAGATTTAACTCTGTTGGTGTGAGTTGTTCTGCAATGTCAAATGTGTCTAGTAATGGTGGAAAGTATGGCCGAAGGCGGTTCACATTGAACACTGGGTGCAGGCCAAGGAATGGGGGAATGTTGAGCTCAAATGCATTGTCTCTCATAGCCTTGGTAATGGTGTAAGGACCATATCAGAGTGGTCTGAGTTTCCGATAGGCTCCGGTAAGGCGTTCCTTTTGCAAATGCAACCAGACTTTGTCGCCCACCTGAAACTTGTGTGGAAACCGATGTTGATCATGTCACTGCTTGTACTTGGCATTTGATTTCTCTAGAATGTCATGGACCTACTAGTGGATATGTTGGATGTGCTCAATGAATTTTTTTGCCTTATCTATTTCAAATTGGACATGAGCCAAATTTGCCTAAGTAGCTGCAAATGGCATGACCACATCAATGGAACATAGTAGCTGGAATCCCAAGCCCACCTAAAAAGGGTTATGGCTAGTCGAGCTGTGGAGAGCCCCTTTATAGTTGTGTTGAACATAGGGGAGGCTTTCATCCCATGTGCGTGGATGCTTTGAGTTTTACATGTACAAATGTGTACGATCATCCAGTTGATAACCTCTATTTGGCCATTAGTTTGGGGATGGAAGGCTATGGACTTAGTGAGTTTGGTGTCCAACATCAACCAGAGATTGGACCAAAATGTGCTGACGAATCTATTGTCCCGATCTGAGATGATAGACTATGGGATCCCAAAGTGTACCCACACCCATTCAAAGAAGAGTTTAGCAGTGGCTTCTGCTATGATATTCTTCTTGCAGGCCGCCATAATGGCCATCTTCAAGAACCTGTCGACAACCACAAAAACACAGTCGTTTCCATGCTTAGTAGAAGGAAGGCCTGACATGTAATCCATGGAGATGGATTCCCAAGGTTGACTAGGGGTAGGCAGCGGAGTATAGAGGTCTTGCTTCTTGATGGTCAGTTTGGAAATGGCGCAAGCAGTGCAGGATCTGATGTACTCCCCGACATCATGTTGAAGATTCAGCCAATAGAAATATTTCTGCAATACTGCCACCATTTTCTCGACACCGAAATGCCCAGTAACCCGACTGTAGTGTTCTTGCCAAATCATATTGGCACGCTCACTTGAAGGAACACAAAGGTGACCCAGGTGGCATAACAGGGCATCCTAGAGGTGAAAGTTTGGAACATGCTAACCCTCCAAGAGTGTCTAGTATGTGTGGCTGAATTCTGGGTCGCTTTTGTAGAGAAGTGGCCAATCAGAAGTCTCATGCCCAAAATATTTGAGCACGGTTGTTAACGCCATGATCAGTGGTCGACTAAGGAATTCTGCAACATTATTGGTGTTGCCCTTCTTATACTTGATATTCAAATGGAATTGTTTCAGGTATGTGGACCACTTTTGATGGTGATCATTCTGCAAATTCCCTTGCGTCTGTATGAATTACAAGGGCTGGTGGTCTGTGTGGATGACCATTTCATTCCCCAAAATGTAATGCTTCCATTGTCAGCATTTCTACACAATGGAATACATCTCTTTTTCATAAGTGGGATACTTCAGTACTATGTCTGAAATTGTCTCACTGTGATATGCAACTAGATGCCTGTGTTGAGTAAGGACTACCCTAATAGCATAGTCAGAGGCATCTGTCTTGATCTCAAATGGTTGTTGCAAGTCTGGTAATGCGAGCACTAGTGTATGTAGAAAGTTTGAATAATATGACACTTATTCACAGAGATTATCCCGATTATACACTATTGCAGAATACATGCATAATACATAACCTCCTCTACGTTGATCATCAATTTTACGGAATTAAAAACAATGAAACATCAATCGCATGCGCACATTAACACAGTATGTAACCCGGGGAAAGAATACAACTGAGAACCCCACACTATATGTATATTGAGAACATGTAACAATACATAGTACAATACTCCTCACAAGTACTCAGTACTATCTCCACCTGTTACACACAAAACTAGCTCAAAACTAAATCAATCACAGGTTCAAATCTCCTCTGCTACTTGCCTGCCTCCACTGCACAATCCTACATGAGAATAGATGAGAATGGCTGAAGCAAACTCGTATTTCCTTGGTTGAACCACGCAATCCTCATTGGCAATACTCAATCCATGCATGTGCAAAATCTCATGCACAACTATAGTCACAACTGATAGCAATCTCAACCTCTAACACCTATCTCCACTGAACTGTCCATGAACTGAGTTAACTGATGTATTCTTTAGTTGCTTTATGAGTTAATAATTAGTGAATTAATTAACAATTAATTCACATCACTCATCACTAGTGTATTCTGCAGTTAGACTAAATACAACTAGTTTAACCAAGTCAAACTGAACACAACTCCATCAACTCCTCAATCAACTCCACCAAACTCAATCACTTGAGTTCTAACTGAAGTCCTTCATGAAATAGCTCAACTAACCCATAAGAAAAGCGTATTTCCTTCTGACAGTTGCATGTCCCACATCCGTAGTTCGAACTAAAGTGCTCCAAGAGGATAAGATAATGTTTATAGTCCAAATATTATTAAGAGCTAATAATATTCAACTGTTCTATTTTTAGCCTGGCAGTCTAAAAATAGACTCCACCCATATGTCTAAAAATAGAAGTCCATATATTTTTACCAACATGATGAATCATCCACAAATAGCATCCTGCAACTCATAGACCATGATCCATATGTCTAAAAATAGACTTCGCGCCAAAAATAGCCTGCGGGCCCACTTAGTGAAGGCGACTCCTTTCCACTAAGCTCCATCATCTTGTTGCATTTTCAACACTCCCTCTCAACAAGATATGGATTATCTGCAACCCCTATACTGTAACTCTGGAATATTCTGCATGCAACACATTTGCCCGGTCCACTTTCTCCAACAACACTTGGAACAAAAACACTCCCAACTGACCACTATGTTGGGCTAGGAACATACTCTAATGCTGAAGCTCTACCTGTTGCTGACAAGTGCTCCCTCTCTGACATCTATGCTACTACAACATCTCCATGCATATTGCACCATTTCACACCTCTTTGTGCCACCTATCACTATGCAAAACACTTGTGCCTCTCGCATTGCTACAGCCTGCTAGCTATGCGTTGTCCTGGGATTCCCTGCACTGTCGCTCTTTCTGCTGCTCCATCCGCATCTGTCTCTACCAAATCAGTCAGTTCCTACTACTCCACATCAGGGCTCCCGTAGCAAGGTCTCATCCAAGAGGTTGGGTACCTCAAGGATCTTGCCCCTCCTCCTTGGGACGATCACTCAATATCACCCCACCTCCTACCTAGAGGTATGGTTGCATGTGATCCCTCAGCCCACCTGGCTCGAAGATTCCCCCTACTAGAGGTCTCTGCATGAGTAGATGTCTCTACTCGATCTCCTCTCAACTTCCCTTGTTGTGGCTGCTCCACAACCTCCTGAAGCTGTTGCACCAATCGTGGCTCCTCCACAATCGTCTGAGACTTCTTCTGGCTCTGCATGTTGAGAGGTAATATACGCTCCCTCTCAACCACCAAGTCTCCATCAGTTGCCTCACTTCTCAAGGCTTTGCATGCATCTTGAACCTCAAGAGCATACAGGTTCTTGACCCGTGAACCAATCTGCTTCACCTGTCTAGTGATGATGTGTCTAAGGAAAACCTTTCCCTTACTGAAGACTACATCATAGCCTCTGTCTTCCAACATTGCGATCAACACCAAGTTTCTCTTCAGTCCTGGTACATACTTGACATCGGTCAAGGTAAGGCGAGCTCCATGCTCCCCCTGAAAAATAATTGTGCCTACACCTGAGACACTATACTTCTCATCATTACCCATCGCTATGAGTATCTGGAGATCTTTCTCCTCCAAAGTAATAAACAAACTCTTGTCACCAGTCATGTGGAAAGAAGCTCCACTGTCAAGAAACCAACCACTTCCCACCATGGATGAAACCATGCATGCGAAGAGTGTGAAATCCAACTCAAATTGTGAAGCAAGTGCCTCACCTTCAGATCCTTCCCCGGATCCCTTCTTGGATTTCCTTCGTGGACAATTTGCAGCATAATGGCCCACCTCATGACAACGAAAGCATCGCACTTTTGATTTGTCAACCTTCTTCCCATCATTGGAAGAGCTGGATTCGGAAAGAGAAACCTTCTCCTTCCCCTTCTTTGCTTTGGCAGCCAAAGCGCAATTTTCTTCATCAGATGCCTTTGATGAAGATCCGTCCCTAGTATTCGGCCTGATCTCCTCTTGCACAAGATCCGACCAAAGTCTCTCCCATCCTGGCAATTTCTCCCGACCATTGACAGATTCTTGATAGGAATGCCAACTCTTTGGAAGACCAAGGAGAGCCAAGCTCACCAAGTCCTCATCATCGACAGCCACCCCCACACTTCCCAGCTCATCCCGGCACTGGGTGAACTTCGTGAGATACTTGGGCATACTGTCTCCATTCTCACACTTAATGTTCCTGAGTTTATCCTTGAGCGCCAACTTCCTCTGGTCGCTCTTGCTTTGGAATAAATCTGTCAATGCTTTCGACATCAAGTATGGAGAAGCCTTTCCATGCAGGCTAGATACAATGCGATCCTTCACACCCTCCAACAGAATCCTTCGACACTTTGTTGTCTTCTTTTTCCAAGCCACAGCTTAAGCAGCATTAGTAGGTTTTGGGACTTCAACATCTATGAAATCCTTCAACCCATTTTCATCTAACACTGCCTCCATCCTGTCTTTCCATGCAATATAATTCGAGCTGCCTTCAAGGGCATACTCTAATCGCAATCCATTGAAAGACATTTCAACTTTGACACCAAGAAAACACTGCTGCAAATTCGAATTCCACCAGCTCAAAACTCAACCGCTTCTGATCTAAAATTCGTGAGAACAAAGTATTTCTCGTACAGAGATTGATTGTATGGGCTTTTACTGGATATCTCACCTTCCAAAAGAAGGATGAATCCAGAGGCTACTTGGCTCGATTACAGACTCTGCCTGAAGAAATAAAATGTAAACACTTTCTGAATAATAGATCTAATGATCAATTCTTCTTTAATACCATGTAGAAATTTTGAATAATATGACACTTATTCACAGAGATTATCCTGATTATACACTATTGCGGAATACATGCATAATACATAACCTCCTCTACGTTGATCATCAATTTTTCGAAATTAAAAACAATGAAACATCAATCGCATGCACACATTAACACAGTATGTAACCCGGGGAAATCATACTGCTGAAAACCCCACACTATCTGTATATTATAATGATTGAGAACATGTAACAATACATATTACAATACTCCTCACAAGTACTCAGTACTATCTCCACCTGTTACACACAAAACTAGCTCAAATCTGAATCAATCACAGGTTCAAATCTCCTCTACTGCTTGCCTGCCTCCACTGCGCAATCCTGCATGAGAATAGATGAGAATGGCTGAATCAAACTCATATTTCCTTGGTTGAACCACGCAATCCTCATTGGAAATACTCAATCCATGCATGTGCAAAATCTCATGCACAACTATAGTCACAACTGATAGCAATCTCAACCTCTAACACCTGTCTCCACTGAACTGTCCATGCACTGAGTTACCTGATGTATTCTTTAGTTGCTTTATGAGTTAATAATTAGTGAATTAATTAACAATTAATTCACATCACTCATCACTAGTGTATTCTGCAGTTAGACTAAATACAACTAGTTTAACCAAGTCAAACTGAACACAACTCCATCAACTCCTCAATCAACTCCACCAAACTCAATCACTTGAGTTCTAACTGAAGTCCTTCATGCAATAGCTCAAATAACCCATAAGAAAAGCATATTTCCTTCTGACAATTGCATGTGCCACATCCGTAGTTCGAACTGAAGTGCTCCAAGAGGATAAGATAATGTTTATAGTCCAAATATTATTAAGAGCTAATAATATTCGACTGTTCTATTTTTAGCCTGGCAGTCTAAAAATAGACTCCGCCCATATGTCTAAAAATAGAAGTTCATCTATTTTTACCAACATGACCAATCATCCACAAATAGCATCCTTCAACTCATAGACCATGATCCATATGTCTAAAAATAGACATAGTCTAAAAATAGACTTTGCGCCAAAAATAGCCTGCGGGCCCACTTAGTGAAGGTGACTCCTTTCCACTAAGCTCCATCATCTTGTTGCATTTTCAACAGTGTCGAGTAGAGGTGATGTTTCAATTCTGTGAATGCCTTCTGTTGAGATTCAGACCAAAAGAATTTTTCTTTCACTCCTCCCTTGGTGACCTAACTCAAGGGCCATGTGATATGAGAAAATCCCAACACGAACCTGCGATAGAAGTTGGAAAGACCCAGAAAGTTAAGGAGCTCTATCAAAGTGGTTGGAGATGGCCAATCCCGAATGACTTGGATCTTGGATGGATCCACATGCACCCCCCGTTCATCAATAATGTATCCCAGATACTGAACTTGGGTCATGCCAAAAGTGTGTTTCTCCAAATTGGCACATAACTTGTGTTGCTGCAGTGTTTGGAGAACCTGACTGATGTGGTGGAGGTTCTCTTCCCAACTCTAGCTGAAGATCAATATGTCATCCAAATATACCACTACAAATTAGTTGGTGAATGGCCGCAATATGCCATCCATTAGCCTCATGAATTTTGTAGGAGCATTCATCAACCCAAAAGGCATAACCGACCATTCGAAAAGGTCCTCCTTGGCTTTGAAGGCAGTCTTCCACACATCGGAGGGTTTGATTGGTACTTGGTGATATCTTGACTTCAAATCAATCTTGCTGAAATATTTTTCCCCCTTTAGTTGGTCCAGAAGGTCATCAATCCGTGGGATCAGGTACCTATTCAGGACATTGATCTTGTTCAGTGCCCAATAGTCAGTACAAAGTCTCCAAGTCCCATCCTTCTTTTGTACCAACACGATTGGGCTCCCACAGGGCAATGAACTCGGTCATATGTGACCTTTCTACAGCAGCTCCTGAATCTACCTCTTGATTTCATCATTCTCCAGAACGGAGCACCAATAGATTGGTCCATTGGGCAATGGCGCACCTAGGGTCAGATCAATGGAGTGCTTGACCTGACAGTGCAGAGGAACCCCTGTGGGGGAGGTGAAGATGTCCTTGTACTCCTCCACGACCTTGTCCATTTGTAGTTGTCATGTGGAGGGGCCATGTCTAGAGGTCATGGCCACCGTCTTCTTCTTTCCTTAAGGGTGTATCATCAAGAAAAAAAAATTACCGGTTTTGGAAATGAGCTTACTGCATTGTTTTGCAGTAACCAAAGAGATGGTGGTAGGTGGTGCTGCCTCCGGTATCATGTACAACTTATTTCCCAAAGTAATAATAATAGCATGAGGCCTTGATTCATACACAACATGTCTCTTCCATAAGTATGGTTGGCCTAATAATACATCACAAACATCAAGGGGAGAAACGCCACACAATACCTCATCCATGAAAGGCTTGATGTTGTATGGAAGGCAACACTGTTGGCTCATGCGAAGATCCCATCCTTGGTGGAGCTACCCGATGGTGTACGTTTGTGTATGTGCTATGTTCGGTAAGCCCAGTTTCTTCATGACCTCTGCCAAAATGAGGTTCTTTTGTCTCCCGCTATCGACAATGAATTGTAGCGGGGATCCCTTTACCCACATTTGGGAGAGGAAGAGGCACTCCTCCTCCTCCGGATCTCCGAGTTCCTCCTTCTGGATCTTCGTGGTGGCAACGGTGGCATTGGGCTCTGCATATCATTAAGAAAGTCAGGGTCAATCAAAATATAAACATATCATTAAGAAAGTTTACCTTCTATTTCAATGACCAGTGCCTAGTGGTTTTCTTGTCGATTCTCTGTAGCATTGTAAATTTGAGGCATCACTTGTGCTACATCATTAACGATACTAGCTTATTGTACTTGATAAATCCTCTTGTTGTCATCTTTCCTATGGGGAAAACCTTGAGTCAATGCTCTTCTTCACATCCCCAACACCTCAAGGGTCCTATTTTATGATATCTTGTCTTTTCTTCCATGGTGAATGTCAGCTTAATTCCACTTTGCATAGGTTAATTATGTTGGACTTTTATTTTGACTAGGGAGATCACCTTGGTACCATTTCCTATAGTCTTGTGTTTTCATCATATAAATCTCTTCTCCTTTAAGCCAATGTTGTATTTATTCTTCTATGGCTTTTGCATCTCTGATCGATGCCTTGATTTATCATAATGATATGCAGCCTTTCTTATTGTATCATCAATATTCATGGGCTCATCAAACTCTATCGGGTCCTAATAGGAGAGAGGTAGCCCAGTAAGAAAATGTTGAATTTTTATTTTCTCATCCTCAATATATGGAAAATGGAGCAGTAATTCTAGAAATATATAGGCACAATCTTCATAGTAATTTGTCCCAACTTCAAGTCATGGAACTTCCTGATATTCCCATCATCGTGTGTTTCAAACAAGTACTTCCTCCTAAAGTATTACTCAAATTGTTTCCAAGTGAGATTCCTTTCATTTATTCCTTTTGCATTCTTGAGGTTTTCCCACAATTCATTGATTCAATATTTCATGTTCCTAGAATATTTTTGTATACAAAAGTACTTCTATTGTCCCAACATACATGCATCTACCTCGCCTTTCTTGATTTAAACATCAAAAGTAGGTGCCCTTGCCTTCTTGAATTGTTCAAGCAACATATTCTTTGAATGATTTCTCTTCTTCTTTTTATGTGAGGTATACTTAGGATTATTACTTTAAAATCCATTCAAGTTAGTTGTCCCTTCACTAGAATAATCTATGGATGATTTATCACCAGATATATATATTCGTAATTTTGGTCACTTTCTATAGGAGCACTTTTCCCAATGGTGTTGTTAGTTTTCCCTTAGTTTTGAATCTCTAATGGGATTTTTACCATACTAAAGGGATTTATTTCAGTGTTGCTAGCATTTGGTCCTTGTTGCAATTAGTTTTGTATTTCAAATAGACTTTGTATCATCATGGCATTCACTTTTGTTTACCTTTCCTACTAATGGATTATCCTTTTGTTATTTTACCTACAAATTGGAGCCTTATCTTCATTATCCTCATCATTTTTTCCATATCTAGAGTTGTTCCCACATTCCTCCTTTCTCCAAATTCCTCTATATAATATGTGAGGTTTCCTCTAGAGGGAACTGAAACATCTTCTCGAAAATTTCCTTTCTTTTTTGTCACTAGCAAGTCTTCCTATGCGTCGAAATAACACACAGTTATTAGTTGCAAGAAAATAATATAACTTAAACATATGTAGTTTCATTATTTACACTCGCATAGGCCTATGCTAGCCTAAATTGGTGTGATGTTGTTACTACACATCACACTCAAATATGGATCAAAAAATTCAAATAAAATTTAATTCAACAAGTTTACTACAAAAAAACTCTAACATTAACTAGAACCAACTCATTATTTCTATCTTGAACCCATTCAATTAGAGTGTTGAATCGTGGATCTGATACCATTTGTAACATACCTAGCCCCTTAATGCCTAATCAAGGATGTGAGGTATCCAATCCATACTCCAAAGTTTACTTTATGGATATGGGGCTTATAAAAATTCCTCTACCTTAAACCACCTTAGAACTTATTTTGGAGACCACCATCATCTTCCACTCATCAAGAGCTTTCCAATGATATAAAATTTCATCCAAATCCAAGCTCTAGATCCAAAGCTATGGCCACTAAAATATTGTTCCTTTGTGCCATATCGGTGTCCATAGAATTTAAGTGGTAATAAATTGTCCCCCATGTCCCCACCATATGACACAATACCACATCAATCACCACGTCATTGTTAGAATCGTATTAGGCTCTGTCAATATCCCGAAGCTCTGAAAGCTAAAATGAGAGGATCTCAATAGTCAACACTCGATCATCTCATGAATGTAATATGACGAGGGAAGATTCATGTTAGTTGATGAACTTGTTGGGATATGTTAGTGTTAGAGAATTCACTATAGAGAGAATTTCATTGTATTTCCTGAAATTGGACACTCGAAGCTCTAACACCCAATACACCAATATTTAATAACAAATGTCAATATTCATACTCCGTCTTTTTTGTAAATTTATATTTCTATCTCTCAAGCCACTCAACTAGTGGACTAACATAAAACCCCACTCACAACCTTTTACCCAATCTAATAACTGAAATTGAATTCCATAATTGAGCCCATTAGTCAACGAATGTGTAGTGATTTGTCGGTATTGAGGGAATGTTGTTGGGGGTTTCTTGAGGCATTACCTGAAAACTGATACCCAATACATCGATAGTCGAGATCACGATAAGTCACTACCTGATACTCCAAAGGAAAATAGGTTGATACTTCATTACCCAGATAGCATAACGTCTGATATTCGATACCTGATAATGGACCATTAACTAGTATAATGATTTATGTTAATTGACACATGTACAAGGATTTTTCAATAATAGGGATTTGCAATAGAAGTTGTTTGGTGTATAATCCTAACACCCAAAACCTTGATAGCCCAATATCCCACATGTAGAACTTGACTATTGTCAACCAAGCACCTGGTCACAGCCGCTTGTCGAGCCATATGACTAAGAGCTAGGGCTAATTCCTCCAATCCCTAAATTCTCAAAACTTCCAATAAGCAACCTAAAAAAATCAATGGGTTCATACCCAAAATTTAAAATCTCTCGTAAGCTCCCATGGTTGTTTCAAAGGTCTACAATTGACTGTAATAGGGAAAACTAACTTTCCCAAAGACTTCTAAACTTTAGAATTATTCTCAAACCTATAAAGGCACCTCATATATTATCTTCAAAGAGACATATCCATCATAAAAATACATAGACTGTCCAATGGCTGGTTCTTCTCAACTTTACCCAATTAGAGATAAGAATTACTCTCATTATTTTAAGCTACAACATACAAACATCACACATCATCTCCAAAGGGTGAAAGAACATTGCCAAGGGCTGATTTGGTCTCCAATTATCCTTATCTCAATCCATGTGCTAAAAGTATCGGCACCCTCTCATTCATCTATTCGTAACATGTATGTTCGTGCACCCTAAAGTCCATAGGAAATGTTAGTCAAATTGTGGATTGCAAGAATTTTTCTAGCTATAGATTAGAGGGAATATATAAAATTGTCATAAACTAAATATTCCAATCCTCTACTTCCACCTAATTATACATTTGAACTATTACAAGAAGTAACCCTTCTTCACCTAGTTGAAAACAGAGGAAAGAGATGGGAGGGGGATTCAATAGAAGGGAGCCTACAGACACTAAAAGAATTAATCTTCACCCTCCTGTATTAGACATTTTCAGAAGACATCAATGGCTAGGATTATTTGAACTACTAAATGGATATGATGATGATATTACATATGAATTTTCCATGACCCTAAAAGATAGGAGTCAGTGCCACCACTGTGGTGAGGGGATTAGTTATTCCAATCATTCCTGAGCTAATTATCAGGGTGAAAACCCTTCCCCTAGGAATCCAATGGACAAGAGAAGACAATACCAGCAGTTCCATTTGCAAAAAAGCTTCTTCATTGTTGATGAAAAACCTATTGAAGACAAAAATGGAGTTAGAAGGGAAATCCTACCCGATCCCTAGGATGAGGTGGCCTACCATATCCTAAAATATATCTCTTGTGAAGGAAGGTTGAGTGTAGTCTATGGCTATCATTTTAGATTACTCCATGAACTAAGGTTTCAAGAAGACTTTCCCCAAGCCCAAAGACCCAGTGTACCATATTTCCTCCTACAGTCCATCAGGGACATGAGCTAAAAGGTGAGAGAGGGAAATCACCAACACCTAGGCCACCATGGCCTCATCAAACTAATAGTGGTAGATGATTTTAGTAAACTAATGATCCCATTACTTTGGTCCAAATTCATGGATATGGACAAAGAGGCCTTGATTAACACTCAAATCCTCACATTAGGGGACACCCCAGCCTCTAGTGTTGGAGGAAGAGTAGGGAAAGGAGAAGAATAAGAGGCAGAGGAAGAAGAGGAAAGAGATACAGTGGAAGAGAAAATAGAGGAAGACATAGAGGCAGATAAAACAAAGGAAGAACTAGAGGCAGAAGTAGAGAAAGAGCAAGATGAAGAAGTAGAGTGGCAGGCCAGGAGGTAACTCCTCAAATTGAATTTTGTTTCTTCATTAAGATTTCTCATGGATATATACAAGGAGGGAGAGACTCTTGGGATTCACCTTCCAGTGTCTCTTCATATTCCTATTCTCCATTATTTACTATTTATGTTATTTACATATATTCACCCAATCCCAATGATAGGAGTCAACGTTCTCCCCCTTAATCTGAAGGGATGTTGGTGAGTCCAAGCATTGTTCTTAACCTTTCAAATATTTCTCTTCCAAACGCTTTGGTGTAGATGTCTGCAATCTGCTCATCAGTGGAACGATGGCGCAGATGGATTGGCTTGGCCTAACATGATGTCGAATTAGATGGTATTTTGTATTGATGTGCTTTGTTCGATCATGGAACTTTGGGATCTTAGCCAACTTTATTGCAGAGGTGTTGTCAATCATGAGTGGAGATGAATGCACTTGTTTGACCTGCAAATCTTCCAGAATTTTCCTAAGCCGCACACTTTCCTTTGTTGCCTCATTTGCTGCCCCATTTTTTTCCTCTGTTGTGGAATATGTTGGAACTAATTGTTTGCGTGATCTCCAGGAGACAGATCCTGATCCAAGACTCATAGCATAACCTGAAGTAGATACCCCAATTTCTTTGTCTCCATCAAAGTTTGAATCATAGTATCCAATCAAACTTAAGTCGCCCACCTATGTATACTTGAGTCCAAAGTCTTGAGTTCCCTTCAAGTACTTTAGAAATATTTTTGCAGCAGACAAATATCTCTCACAAGGCTTTTGCATAAACCTAGAGAGGATTCCAATAGCAAATGAAATGTCTGGTCTGGTATTAGTCAGGTAGTTGAGACTTCCTACAAGTTGTCTATACTTTGTTGCATCCTCAAATTATTTTCCATCAATGGATGTGAGTTTCAGGTTCTGTTCTATTGGAGTAGTCAAAGGATTGCACTCATCCATGCAAAACCTACTCAACAAATCTCCAATGTACTTCTTTTGAGAGAGGAATATAGACTTCAGATGTTTAGTTACTTCAATACCAAGATAGTAGTGAACATAGCCCAAGTCATTCATTTCAAAACCTTTACTCAATTCCTTCTTTATGGATGCAATATAGCTCTCATTGTTCCCTGTCATTAAAACATCATCTACATATACCACAAGATTTACAATTGTTTTGTCAACTTTCTTGAAAAACAAAGTTGCATCATCAAGATCATAATGTTTGAAGTTGAGTTTCAGAAGATGCTGAGTTAACTTTTCATACCAAGCTCGCGTGCTTGCTTGAGGCCATACAAGGATTTCACAAGCTTGCATACTTTGTGTTCTTGGTCCTTCACAACAAATTCTTTTGGCTGGGACATGAAAAAAATTCTATTTCATATCTCCATTCAATAAAGTAGTTTTTACATCCATTTGATGGACTTTCCAACCATTCTAAGTTACGAAGGAAAAGAGTTTCCAGATGGTAGCCCATTTTTTTGTGGGGGAAAATGTCTCCTCATCATCAACCCCTTCCTTCTATGCAAAACGTTTTTCCTCAAGCCTGGATTTGTGCTTATCAAGTGAGCCATCAACTTTATACTTGTTCTTGTAGACCCACTTGCTGCCAATTGGTTTGGTTCCCAATGGAGGATCAAGTAGCTTCGAAGTGCCATTCTTTATCAAGGAATCAAACTCCTTTTGCATCGCTTCTTTCCATTCATCATGAGAAGTGCATTCTTTTAATGAAGTTGGCTCAAAAATAGTAGACAAATTCAACTCACAATCATAAGAAACATCCATATCAATAGGTGAATCAGAATCATCTACATCACCTCCATTTTTCCTGGTTTAATTTCTTGTTCCTGTCTTTCCAACCTCATCAAGATTAACACTTTCAAGTGTCTTTATCAACCATTTTGGAGAACCTTTCTGAGATGGCCCAAGTTGATCAGTTGCTGAGTTGGGACTAAATCCATATTGAGTCTCCCAATTCTTTCAATCACATCACTCAAAGTATCATCGGTGGTTGGAGAATCATGTGGGGGAGAGAGGGCTTCAGAAGAAGATTCTAAAGATTGATCCAGTATAGGAATCCCCCCCTCAAAATGTGGAATCTGATTATCAAATTCTTGAAATGATTTTGAATGTCTGAATCTATCCAAGTGACCAAGTTTTCACTCAACAACATTGTTAGCTTTGGAAGATTCAAGAAATATTACATCTCTAGATACAACAAACTTCTTATTAACTTCATCATAGAGACAGTATTCTTTGGAGGTATTTGTATACCCCAGAAAGATACACTTGCGACTCCTTGCACCAAGTTTATTTCTTTGTTCCTTTGGTATCAAGGCATAATAGTAGGAACCAAAGACCCTGAGATGCTTTACCGAAGGAATGTGGCCATAACACATTTCGTAAGGAGTCTTGTTTCTAATAGCATTAGATGGAAATCTATTCTTTACATACATGGCACATAGAACTGCATCAGCCCAAACCATCAATTTTATATTCTTGAAAAACATCATGGAACGTACCATATTTAAGATTGTCCTGTTCATTCTTTCAGCTACTCCATTTTGTTGGGGATTATAAGGCACAATTGTTTGATGTTTGATCCCATGCTGTCGAAGATAGTTTTCAAATTCATTTGAAGTGCATTTTTTTCCATTATCAGTGTGAATAGAGCCAAATATGACATTGTGCATCATTTTAAATCCATGTATGAAAGTTCTTGAATGTTTGAAAAGCATCAGATTTGTTCTTAAATAAATAAACCCAACACATTCTAGTGTAGTCATCAATAAATGTCATCATATATTTATTTTAATTTGATAAAGGAATAGGCATTGGACCACATAAATCTAAATGAATGAGTTCAATTTTTCTATGTTCTCTGGAATGTGAATCATGAAAATATCGTTTGCAATGATTTCCTATAATACAAGCATCACATTGCTTAAGTTTCCTAGGAATTGTAGGAAAACCAGTAACACCATTTTTCTTCAACAAGTGAAGGTTGTCATAGTTCAAGTGTCCAAATCTAGCATGCCATAAAAGACTTGATGGAAATGTACCTTCATTAGAATGAGAACTATATGAGAAGTTTTGTGCACTAGCAGAGGTACCTTGCAGCTTCAGAATTCTTTCTTCTTCTATCCCGGTCATGACAAGTGGTGATATGATGTTTTTTTGTCCTCAACCTTGCCATCTGGTGGTCTAGGTGCAGGTGTAAGGGATAATCATTCAAATCCAGAAACGATTTCCTCAAGCGCAAGTGGAAGTTATTCTTGAATTTCCCTTGGAGTTTCAGTCATCCACCTCCAAACTTAGATATTCTACTAAAACAGCAGAATTGCTAAAATTACCCGAAAATTAGCAGAACTTCACTTACCCCAGAACCGAAAGGAAAACAACACCATTGTTCATAAACTTCTCACGTCTGCCTTTCTCCCAACCTTTATCGCATTAATTCTCCACCGTCGATCCTCTTTCTTCAATCTGACAGTTGGCGCTTTCCCCGCTCGCAAACTAGCTGGGTGATCCTCCACCATTGATCAAGCTCGCTTGATCCAACGGTTGACACTTAATATCGCGTGGAATTCTTTCCAATGTTTATCAAGCTGAGAGCACGCGAGAAAAGCAGTTTCTTCGTGCTACGTGTCGGCTATTAAATGGAATCACGCGACTATCCCAAAATACCTCTTACCTCCTTGAGACCGCACGAAAACAAATTTTGCCTATGAAGACCACTTTACTCCTTTGTTTAAATCCAACCTTGTTTGCATGCGACTACCTTAGATCTAACGATTATGTCGATCAGATAGTTCTAGGCTCTTTCAGGTTCCCTCGCGAATTTATCAGATTTTTCTCCTTCCGCTATGATTTTAGCGCTTCTGCCAGGTTTATCTCTTCTCTATGGAATTCAGAGCTTAGCTAACTAAAGCTCTATGGTTCAAAACACATTCAATTTAACTTAATACACAGTGAATGAGGAATTAAACGTGATAACACCCGATCATACAGAACTCTAGTTTTACAAGCCTAACTGGAATTCAACAGTACACAAAGATATTTTGAAGGAATTCAACCTCCAAGATTTAGCCTCTCATGCATAGAATACACAGAGATACAGAGATACTTCAATTCTTTTACATTCTGATTCTCCATAGCCAAATCCATCCAAATCCCCTTACAATAGTTCAAAACTTACATAAATACTTTACATCCAACAATCTGATCATCAATCAATGGATCAAATCTATCTAATCCTAGATAAATACCTAAACTGCTTGATATTCTCCTCGAGAATCTCAACTAAGTCTGAACTACTTGGATTAATTACAAAATCATTCAAATACCTATATTCTATCTCAAATCCTATCTAGAAAACTTTGTAAATTGACAGCTAAAGGATCCCACTCCTTTGCTTGTAAACTTTTTTTGGATTTTTGGAATAAAATGAAGCCTTTTGTCTTCAAGCCTCATGCTCCTGCATCAGACTCTTGAGGAAAAAATTCTTCATGGGCTCCTGTCCATGAGCTCTTCTACAGAACTGCCCAACTTCTGTAGCATGGTATTTGTCACCCAGGTAGCATCAACAATTGGTTGATCTTTCCACTTGACCAAGTACTGAAAATACTCTTGTCCCCTTGTCTTCTTAAACACTCTTTTATCCAATATCTTCTCTGGTTGCAATGCCTTTTCTATAGGTAATTGTTTTACCAAATCGACCTCTTGTTCTTCCTTGTCTTCTATTGTGTCCCTTTTCATACCTGTACAAATCAAGAACATTGAAAATTGGAGATATTCCAATACTAGGGGGTAATTCAATTTCATATGAATTTGCAGAAAATTTCCTTAAGACTCTGCATGGTCCAATTTTCTTAAATTTTAACTTGTTATACTCCCTTTTTGGAAATCTTTCCTTCCTTAGGTGTGCCAAAACCAAATCTCCAACCTCAAAATTAACTTCTCTCTTCTTCAAATCTTCTTTGTTCTTGTACTTTATGTTGTTGTCCTGTAACTGTTGTTTTACTTGTTCATGTATTACTTGAATCTCTGAAACAAAATCTTCTCCTTGAGCACTCCTCATTTCAGCTTTACCCAAATCTCTCAATTTAGACACTCCTCTCAGTTGCACTCCATAAACTATATGGAATGGACTCTACCCTGTACTCCTATTAGGAGAATCATTATAAGCATATTCAGCCTGTGCCAAAACTTGATCCAAATATCTCTTCCAAAGATCCATATAGAATTTTTTTCAATATGGTATAGTCTTCAAGCTTGGGTGGTTTGTTGTATGTTGAGTCTAATCCATGAATAGAAACTAGCATCATTTCCTATGGAATTTATTCAACTACATCATTTATACATGTCTTACAACCACAAGTTTTGATATGTCTTTGAGGATCCTAGGCTTTCCATTATCATCCATACATTCCAAAGTATTATTGTAGAAATATAGTTTGACCTAGTGTGTTTCCATCCAATCCATTCTAATCATGACTGTTGTTGGGAAAAGTATCCAATACGGAATGACCCTATCCCACTCTAAGGGTGATAGTACCTCAGCAACAACTGAATGCAAAGCTATTCAAGATTACTTCTTTATGAGATGAGAGAGAGAAAAGAAGGATGATCTACTAACCGTTATCTTGCGCTAATAGTCGATCCAATCCTCACTCCGTACTGCTTGCTCCTAGCTCCTTGCTCTTTCACCGGCCCAGCTACACCAAGATCCTGTAAAAGCACAAAGAAAGGAAACTACAAGAAGCATACATCCATAACTGATTCAAGGATTAGAATAAATCAAATATACAAGCATCAATTCGCCATAGAGACACATGCATATAGAAGAACCTCAAATACTTTATTAATAGAAGAAGTAAAGTTCTGAGAGTGTTACAACCATAATAGGCCCAATCCAACAACACCTCCCAGCAGAAAGAAATCTCCTCTTCACCTCCTTCAAAGCAATCACCCAATAGTTCTATACACAAACCAACAGCACTTCCTTACTTGCACAAAATTCCCCCCCCATAGACCTCATGAGAGAGCTCTATATATAGGAGATTTGGAGAAAGGATGAGTCAGCTTGAGGCTGGCATGAAGCTGACTAGTGTCCTCTCCCACTTTAGTTAATCTTCAGTTCTTGAGTCCACTTGGAGATTCTTGCTTCCACTTGGAGATCAAGACCCTCTGACTCATCACAAGGCGAATTCCTTGACCCAAGTGTCAGTTTGGAAGCTTCATGGGCAATTGACACCTTGCAGAATGACTGTGCCACTTGGCCAATCTCGCCCAGCGCAGGTAGCCTTCATTAGTTTTGACATTCAGCGCAGGTACAGAGTGGAGCAGTTGACATTCAGCGCAGATGCTCAGTGGAGCAATTGACATGATCCAGAAACAGCTTGTTTTTGAGTATTTTAAGGTGGAGAACTGATTTTCAGTGCTGTGGTTTGCTGACCTTGTTCCTCTAGGGGTAGGAACAACATGTTTAGGGACTTTGGATCCCTTAGATTATTGACATTTCATGCTTCATGCTGTTAGGCACAAAAATGTCTATAACAGTTGCCCCCTAAAGTATGAGGTCGTTTATCGGGTGAAATGCTTTATCAGGAGGATCCGCAGTTCATTCAATCGCTGAGAGGTGCCCTGTAATAAAATACAATACAATACATTATTTTTTTCATTCTGCTTTCATGATCTAGCTGAGGCGGGCATTCCCATGCTCATCTTTATAAATTCATTTTGGTACATAGAACAGACGATCGTTTGATGGTAGACTGATAATTCTCTGCTGAAATTATCATCCTTCGAGTAGGATGATCATCTGCTGCAATGATGTACATAACAAATGTCTTTATATCCTGAATATATATCGCAGCCCGGATGGATGAAACTAGATCCGGGGTCTTCAATCTCGTTCGATCTTCACTCTAAGTACAAGTCGATCCATGTGAGCATTACGCTGAAGTCGAACATGGAAAGACATCGCTTGATTACCGGTCAATAATGTAAACCGTTAACAAGCGCGAGAGGAATCACCAATAATGACAATGACCCTCAAGGTACTGCAGTACAATTCACGTGATGTGAATAAAGGACTTGGCGTCGAACACCACGCAAAATCTTCTGGTCGAAGGTCATTGATGTATACCTGTCGCCGGAAGTGAGAAACTTGCCATTGAGGCATGCAAGCTTCAAAGTACTAGGGGTTTGTTCCTAGATCGACTTCTTGGATAATGAGCTGAAGTCGACAAGAAGCGATCCGTCAAAGGAGGGCCTTAATGAATCCCACATCAGTGACACAGAACGGAGCTAATGATTTTAGTGGAGGTGAAAACAATCTGTGAAATATGATTCAGGGTGGCAATCATGGGTGGATGAAGGATAATGTATGGCAGTGGATGGGACACGGTTGACTCTTTCTGAACACATCTCTTGAACATATAACGACACTGATGTGATGGATCGGTAGCATTACCCCAAATGTGGATGGTTTGGCGAGGACCATGGTGATGAGACCGGTGAATGAAACAACCCAACCCGATGTGATACGGAGGACAAAGTGTCATGTTCAAGAGCGACTTGCTACCATTAAAGCTTTGAGGTTCTCCCAATTTTTCCCCAGTCATTTCTGACCAGTACCTCTTTATTTTTGTCAAGCTTGAGGAGGATAACATATGCTTGTTCTATAACCTGCCCTTCGGGCAAGCCCATCGCTATGTTTTAACGAGCCTAGCGATAGGGAAACTCGTTCTCGTCTAGAGACAAGTTTGTCGCTATTTAATCATTTTAACGAGTCTAACGACAAGGAAAACTCGGTCCTTTTCATTTTTAGAGAGTCTGAAAAGGTACAGAAAGTTAACTCCAAAATTCCTTTTTCGTCATCTAATCCCTTAAGTCCGAAAAAGTATAAAACAATACAGAAGGGATGAGTTTTCAATTACTTTAACGAGCCGAATAAAACAAGCGCTCGACCTTTTTGTGTAATAATCCCTCAGGTCCAAAAAGATTAAAATCTAGAGGAGGGATAGCTCTTCCGGTCACTTTAACGAGCTAGAAGGCCAAAACTCGGCAAACTTTTCATATTTTACGAGTCAGGAGAAAAGAGCTCAAAGAAGACTCGTCTTTTGAGGAACGAGTGATAAACAGGGATAGCAGCAGATTCCAGGTACAGGTTGGAATTTTCCAATCACGGCAATGTCACAAGGATGGCTAAGTGAAATCACTCTTCGCAGTTGTTCCTCAAAATAGGTAAACAATCATATGGAGGTGAACCATTGGCCAAATGAAATGGAGGTGGCGGGTGCAAACACGACCAAGGCTTTTGTGGCTAATAAATTTACAATCGCAATGGTTATTTACCGGAATAGGTTCATTTTTTAATGAGCTTGAACTGTGGAGGAAACTCTTTGCTCAAAAGCTTATGTTTATTTTTTAACGAGCATGAACTATGACGCTAAAACTGCTCGGATCTCGCTTTTCTATTTTTTAACGAGCATAAATTCCGCGGTAAAACTGCTCAATATACCAGTCATAGGATAAGAAATGTCTTCTTGCAAGATTCCAATTTTTATAGAGCTTGCACCTCACATAAGCTATGCTCTAAATTTGGCAATTTTTGACCTTTGCCCCCCATCCTTTCTTTATGTAAGTTAGGAAACGATCAATGACCGCTCTTTGCTTACACTCCAAAAGGTTTGCATGTCCCCAGGTATAAGGTACAATTTCAAGGCTGCCCCTACTTATCCTCCAAAACATTTGTTTTGATGGGTGAGGCTTGCCTCTTTCAGGTTATCCAAAAAATGGTTTTATTTGCTGCCGCAAATGAAACTCTTTCTTTGGCGATGTCTATCATTAGGTTATCCAAAGATGGTTACTACTTGTTGCAGCAAAGGAATCCCTTTCTTTGGAGGCTACCCCTACTTATCCTCTAAAACATTAGTTTTAATGGGTGAGGCTTGCCTTTTACCCAAAGATGGTTACCATTTGCTGCCGCAATAGAATCTCTTTCCTTGGTAGCCTACCTGTTTAGACAAAGGTGAATGACTAAAATCATCAAACACATAACTTTGACAAAAGAGTCATGTTCTAGAACAACCCCTCTTCCATCCACGGACGGGGTACGGACTAGTCATACATTTTCGCGGAAATTCTACCTTATACCCAAGGTTTCCTCTGCCCGAAGCAGACCAGGATGCATGCCCCCTGGGTTCCAGCCCTATCTTTCCGAATCACTCGCACTCATCGGGAAGGAGGACTGGGGGTGGAGACATTTCTTGGGTGAATAGACCATTCAGGGTTGGTATTTGACTATTTGCGATGCGTGATCCCGGAAATGAAAGTTGGTCTACGAGCTTGACCATTCTTCCTTCGTGTGGAAAACACATTACTCTAAAGAGTGAGGATACTATAGCTCCCATGCAATATATATAGTCTCGTCCAAGGAGTAGGTTATAATCCAAGGGTCCTTGAACGACCATCACGTTCAATTGAACGGTCTTCCCTTTCAATGTAACAGGTACATTGGGGAGGATCCCTAATGGTCGACTGGTTCCTTTATCAAAACCCGAGAGATTTCTTATCTAAGGCAAAAGCGCCGGGGAACCCAGTGCTTTCCAAGCAATAGAGGAAAGGATACTCACAGATGCCCCTTCATCAATGATAGTTCCAGCCATTACCATTCTGTAGATTTGGACTATGATTCTGAACGGTATATTGGCTGGTAACCGGGGTCTGCCTAGTTGGTTCCAATCAAAGGATACGACCAGGTTGCTTGGTGGTGGGACCGAATACACGGCCGGATACGATCCTGATGATGTTCCTTCCTGCGATAAAGGAATGGGCGCATTGCCCTGATGCTCATCAGAATCTGTGTTGATGAAAAGAATCTGGATGGTGTCATCCTTTTTCTCTTCAGTGAGGGTGTCACTTGAAGATGAATCTTCAGTGACAGTGTCATTTGAGGATGAAACCTCTGAAGGAAGAACCGGGTCAACTGCCGTATCGACCTTTAGACTCTCGTCTGGTCTGGATTCAGTAGGTTCATTTTCAATGACTGACGTTTCAGCTGACCACTTGAGCGGGCCAGCTGTATTTTCAACCAACGAAGGACTTGGCACGAGTTTTTTGTATCCAGGAGGAAGTATTACCGGTGAAACCGGACGATCTTCCAAAACTCTCTTCGCTTCGTCTAAGAAGGGACAACGGTGGATGGCGTGACCGCCTTCACACAGTCTGCAGGGAGATCTTGATCCCCCTCTTCGTCTTGAACCTTCACTTTCGCTGGTTGACGGTAAGCAATCAACATGGCTATCAGAGGTTGATGCTCCCGAATTGTGCAACCGAGGGGACCAGTCCTTTAGTATCCGGGGAATACAGGGACAATCTCTATGGAAGTGGTCTCCTCTACATATGACACATGGTGATTTAGGCCCGGTCTGTGCTGTGTGTGGGTTTTTGTCAGATGTCTTTTGCTTGCCCCCAGTCGCCTTAGGCTCCTTCTTCTTCTTTTCTTTCTTCTTCTTTTCCTTCTTCTCCATGGGAGCTTGGCTTTTGCCAGCCTCACCTTGCGAAGATGGAGGATTAGAGGAAGATTTATAAGAAGTGGAAGGCTGGTGGGCAGCTCTAGACTGATCTAACTGTTGACTCGACTGATCAGGAACCATGGTGGTCTAAACTACATTAGTTGAGAAAAGCCAAATAGGCAGGCCAATTGTCAGTCCTGGAAGCGACAATGTGGCCATGTGGGGCGCACCAACTTCTCCCCAAGAGGAGAATGGACTAGGATTTCCATCATGTGGAGTTCCTTGGTTGGGGCGTTCCATGTTCTCAACTTAAGATCAACGCGGGAATAGGAGGTGATTATGTTCCATTTAAAATAAATTTTATAACGACGCTTAGACACAACTTGCTTTTTCACTTTTTAAGAGTCGAGAAAAAGCTAAAGATGACTCTAGTCTCCTTCGATGTTTTAACGAGCCCGAAGTGACAAATGCTCGGATGGACTTTTTCAGTTATAGAGTTTGAAAAAGGCCAAAAGAAACTGCTCTGGAGTTCTAGGCAGAGGGCGTGCCAAACTTTTCGCAAAACCACAGAATACGTTTTACGGTACGAGTGGTCGATCTTCGTGAATGCTGTGTTCACTGCATTGCAATCAGTAGGGCGGCCGACACGGTTTCCTATTGGATAAAGGCTTTGTTCCTATAGGGGTCTCCCAATATATACGCGACGGTACGTGGGAGCACAAGTCCGTATTGATACTTATCGCTTCACCGTGGAGGAATCACCCAACCACTCAACGCTAAGATATCACGTTTAACGACGCCGGAACACGTCTCTAGCTTAGACCTCTAGATGTTTGTGTTATGTTTCAATGCGTTGTTATGTAAATTCAATTTATTTTAAGGTTGATCTTGTTTAGCAATTTGCCTTTATGGATCACCACGAGATGTATGATAACACTCCTAAATGCAGTCTAAGATGGTAAGCAAGCTTTTCAATCTTTCAACTTTGAAAACCTTAACTACTGAGGGAAAAGAAAGATAACACCTTTTCACACAGATCATAAAACACACACTAATGCACTTTTTCCTAAATCAACATGCAAGCTGTCATAATGCACATGCACAATGCAAGTATTTCTTTTCTCTTTCTTAATGTTGGCGAAATGCAAAAAGAAAGCTGTTGTATAATTTTGAATTCAATTTCAAGTGAAAGCAAACAAGTTTGTCCAAAATCAAACGACACCTTAAGATTTACTTGTTTCGACACTAGAAATATATAAACTCAAACCAAATGACGAAAGCAAAAGCTCAATCAGCCATGAACAGCAAATAAACTAACTCTTAAGATCAAAACGACACTTTATCACAGGTCTAGATCTAAGAGGCCACAGCAAGACTAGTTCACTTTCATTATGGGAAACTGTAAATGTACAAGAAATACACAAAGAACAAACACAGTTTCTTTATACAACTGAGGCGGAATAGTGACAAGGAAATTTGGTTTCAGATAGGCCTACTGACTGGTAACAAACAGCAAAACAAGAGTGAAAACAGGGCAAGACACAGCAGGAAACCCCAGCAGCACAAGGCAGGACTGGTCCAGCGCAGGTGGAACACTGCCTGTTTGACCTTCAGCGCAGGTAGCCCCTTCGGGAACTGCGCTGAAATGCAAACAGCCTTTGTACAGCCTGCACTGAAGAATGAAACTTTCGTTTCTGGTGGTTTCCGGGTCACAGATTGCTCAAAAAATCACAGTTTTTGCTCAAATCAGAAGCTATCAGTCAATGACACACTAAGGGATGACAAGGAGGATGAAAATCTATCACTAAGAGCTTATTAGAGTCCTTGTGAATCAGCTCTTCAAATCATAAACTTGCCCAGAAACTGAGCTAGAGTAGCTGCCCTCTACTTTGTATTTGAAAGATTCAAACACAGTTCGATTCGGTACTCCCTTTGTTTATGAAATGAATAGCAAAAACACAAACAACCAACAAGATACGCTCCCCAGCGGAGTCGCCAATTTGTTGTTGGGAAAAGTATCCAATACGGAATGACCCTATCCCACTCTAAGGGTGATAGTACCTCAGCAACAACTGAATGCAAAGCTATTCAAGATTACTTCTTTATGAGATGAGAGAGAGAAAAGAAGGATGATCTACTAACCGTTATCTTGCGCTAATAGTCGATCCAATCCTCACTCCGTACTGCTTGCTCCTAGCTCCTTGCTCTTTCACCGGCCCAGCTACACCAAGATCCTGTAAAAGCACAAAGAAAGGAAACTACAAGAAGCATACATCCATAACTGATTCAAGGATTAGAATAAATCAAATATACAAGCATCAATTCGCCATAGAGACACATGCATATAGAAGAACCTCAAATACTTTATTAATAGAAGAAGTAAAGTTCTGAGAGTGTTACAACCATAATAGGCCCAATCCAGCAACACCTCCCAGCAGAAAGAAATATCCTCTTCACCTCCTTCAAAGCAATCACCCAATAGTTCTATACACAAACCAACAGCACTTCCTTACTTGCACAAAATTCCCCCCCCATAGACCTCATGAGAGAGCTCTATATATAGGAGATTTGGAGAAAGGATGAGTCAGCTTGAGGCTGGCATGAAGCTGACTAGTGTCCTCTCCCACTTTAGTTAATCTTCAGTTCTTGAGTCTACTTGGAGATTCTTGCTTCCACTTGGAGATCAAGACCCTCTGACTCATCACAAGGCGAATTCCTTGACCCAAGTGTCAGTTTGGAAGCTTCCTGGGCAATTGACACCTTGCAGAATGACTGTGCCACTTGGCCAATCTCGCCCAGCGCAGGTAGCCTTCATTAGTTTTGACATTCAGCGCAGGTACAGAGTGCAGTAGTTGACATTCAGCGCAGATTCTCAGTGGAGCAGTTGACATGATCCAGAAACAGCTTGTTTTTGAGTGTTTTCAGGTGGAGAACTGATTTTCAGTGCTGTGGTTTGCTGACCTTGTTCCTCTAGGGGTAGGAACAACATGTTTAGGGACTTTGGATCCCTTAGATTATTGACATTTCATGCTTCATGCTGTTAGGCACAAAAATGTCTATAACAATGACATCATATGATCCAAAGGGAAATATATTTAATTTTTCCTAGAGATCCATTCATTTCAATAGGGAAATATTCCACTAACTCCATCACCTACCTTCTTGTCCCTATAGCTAGATAGACTACACATGGTTTCTTACACTTATTTTTCTAAATGACATAGGCATAAATAACTTATGGTGCAACATAACTAAGGTTAGGTACAAGGTCAATCAAAATATAAACATATCATTAAGAAATTGTACCTTCTATTTCAATGACCAGTGCCTAGTGGTTTGCTTGTCGATTCTCTATAGAAATGTAAATTTGAGGCATCACTTGTGCTACATCATTAACGATACTAGCTTATTGTACTTGATAAATCCTCTTGTTGTCATCTTTCCTGTGTGGAAAACCTTGAGTCAATGCTCTTCTTCACATCCCCAACACTTCAAGGGTCCTATTTTATGATCCCTTGTCTTTTCTTCCATGGTTTATGTCGGCTTAATGCCACGTTGTGTAGGTTAATTATGTTGGACTTTTATTTTGAATAGGGAGATCACCTTGGTACCCTTTCCTATAGTCTCGTGTTTTCATCATCTGAATCTCTTCTCCTTTAATCCAATGTTGTATTTATTCTTCTATGGCTTCTGCATCTCTGATCAATGCCTTGATTTATCATAATGATATGTGGCCTTTCTTATTGTATCATCAAGATTCATGGGCTCATCAAACTCTATCGGGTCCTACCAGGAGCGAGGTATCCCACTAAGAAATGTTGAATTTTTATTTTCTCGTCCATAATATATGGAAAATGGAGCAATAATTCTAGAAATATATAGGCACAATCTTCATAGTAATTTGTCCCAACTTCAATTCATGGAACTCCCTGATATTCCCATCATAGTGTGTTTCAAACAAGTACTTCCTCCTAAAGTATTACTCAAATTTCTTCCAAGTGAGATTCCTTTCCTTTATTCCTTTTGCATTCTTGAGGTTTTCCCACAATTCATTGATTCAATATTTCATGTTCCTAAAATATTTTTGTATACCAATTCTATAGTCCCAACATACATGACTCTACCTCGCCTTTCTTGATTTAAACATCAAAAGTAGGTGCCCTTGCCTTCTTGAATTGTTCAAGAAACATATTCTTTCAATGCTTTCTCTTCTTCTTTTTATGTGAGGTATACTTAGGATTATTACTTGAAAATCCATTCAAGTTAGTTGTCCCTTCACTAGAATAATCTATGGATGATTTATCACCAGATATATATATTCTTAATTTTGGTGACTTTTTATAGCAGCACTTTTCCCAATGGTGTTGGTAGTTTGCCCTTAGTTTTGAATCGCTAATGGGATTTTTACCATCATAAAGGGATTTATTTCAGTGTTGCTAGCATTTGGTCCTTGTTGCAATTAGTTTTGTATTTCAAACAGACTTTGTATCATCATGGCATTCACTTTTGTTTACCTTTCCTACTAATCGATTATCCTTTTGTTATTTTACCTACATCTTTGAGCCTTATCTTCATTATCCTCATCATTTTTACCATATCTAGAGGTGTTCCCACATTCCTCCTTTCTCCAAATTCCTCAATATAATATGTGAGGTTTCCTCTAGAGGGAACTGAAACATCTTCTCAAAAATTTCCTTTCTTTTTTGTCACTAGCAAGTCTTCCTATGTGTCGAAATAACACACAGTTATTAGTTTCAAGAAAATAATATAACTTAAACATATGTAGTTTCATTTTTTACACTCACATAGGCCTATGCTAGCCTAAATTAGTGTGATGTTTTTACTACACATCACACTCAAATATGGATCAAAAAAGTCAATTAAAATTTAATTCAACAAGTTTACTACAAAAAACCTTTAACATTAACTAGAACCAACTCATTATTTCTATCTTGAACCCATTCAATTAGAGTGTTGAATCGTGGATCTAATACCATTTGTAACATACCTAGCCCCTTAATGCCTAATCAAGGATGTGAGGTATCCAGTCCATACTCAAAAGTTTACTTTATGGATATGGGGATTATAAAAATTCCTCTACCTTCAACCACCTTAGAACTTATTTTGGAAACCACCATCATCTTCCACTCATCGAGAGCTTTCCAATGATATAAAATTTCATCCAAATCTAAGCTCTAGATCCAAAGCTATGGCCACTAAAATATTGTTCCTTTGTGCCATATTGGTGTCCATAGAATTTAAGTGGTAATACATTGCCCCCCATTCCCCACCATATGACACCATGCCACATCAATTACCACGTCATTGTTAGAATCGTATTAGGCTATATCAATATCCTGAAGCTCTGAAACCTAAAAATGAGAGGGTCTCAATAGTCAACACTCGATCATCTCATGATGGACATAATATGACGAGGCAAGATTCATGTTAGTTGATGAACTTGTTGGGATATTTTAGTGTTAGAGAATTCACTATAGAGAGAATTTCATTGTATTTCCTGAAATTGGACACTAGAAGCTTTAACACCCAATACACCAATATGTAATAACAAACTTCAATAGTCATAACTCCCTCTTTTGTGTCAATTTATCTTTCTATCTCTCAAGCCACTCAGCTAGTGGAATAACATAAAACCCCACTCACAACCATTTACCCAATCTAATAACTGAAATCAGCTTCCATAATTGATCCCATTAGTCAACAAATGTATAGCGATTTGTTGGTATTGAGGGAATGTTGTTGGGGGTTTCTTGAGGCATTACCTGAAAAGTGATACCCAATACATCGATAGTCGAGATCACGATAAGTCACTACCTGATACTCCAAAGGAAAATAGGTTGATACTTCATCACCTAGATAACATAGCGTCTGATATTCGATACTTGATAATGGACCATTAACTAGTAGAATAATTTATGTTAATTAACACATGTACCAAGATTTTTCAATATTAGGGATTTGCAATAGAAGTTGTTTGGTGTATAATCCTAACACCCTAAACCTTGATAGCCCAATATCCCACATGTAGAACTTGACTCCTGTCAACCAAGCACTTGGTCATAGCCCCTTGTCGAACCATATTACTAAGATCTAGGGCTATTGCCTCCAATCCCTAAATTCACAAAACTTCCAATAAGCAACCTAAAAAAATCAATGGGTTCATCCCCAAACTTTAAAATCTCCCATAAGCTCCCATGGTTGTTTCAAAGATCTAAAATTGAGTGTAATAGGGAAACAAAAACTTCTGAACTTTAGAATTATTCTCATGCCTATAAAGGCACCTCATATATTATCTTCAAAGAGACATATCCATCATAAAAAGACATAGAATGTCCAATGGCTAGTTCTTATCAACTTTACCCAATTAGAGATAGGAATTACTCTCATTATTTTAAGCTACAACCTACAAACATCACACATCATCTCCAAAGGGTGAAACAACATTTCCAAGGGTTGATTTGGTCTCCAATTATCCTTATCTCATTCCATGTGGTAAAAGTAATGGCACCCTCTCATTCATCTATTTGTAACTTGTATGTTGGTGCACCCTAAAGTCCATAGGAAATGTTA
This sequence comes from Pinus tabuliformis, assembly GCA_031772625.1. NCBI lineage: Eukaryota > Viridiplantae > Streptophyta > Pinopsida > Pinales > Pinaceae > Pinus > Pinus tabuliformis. The sequence goes on along the minus strand of CM062820.1, from coordinate 1,580,128,776 downwards.
GTCAAATTGTGGATTGCAAGAATTTTTCAGGCTATAGATTAGAGGGAATATATAAAAAATTTATCAACTAAATACTCCAACCCTCTACTTCCACCTAATTATACATCCGATCTATTATAGGAAGTAACCCTTCTTCACCTAGTTGAAAATGGAGGAAAAAGATGGGAGGGGGATTCAATAGAAGGGAGCCTACAGACACTAAAAGAATTAATCTTGACCCTCCTGTATTAGACATTTTTAGAAGACATCAATGGCTAGGATTATTTGAACTACTAAAGGGATATGATGATGATATTACGTATGATTTTTCCATGGCCCTAAAAGACAGGAGTTAATGCCACCACTGTGGTGAGGGGATTAGTTATTCCAATCATTCCTGAGCTAATTAGAAGGGTGAAAACCCTTCCCCTAAGAGTCCAATGGAAAAGAGAAGACAATACCAGCAGTGCCATTTCCAAAACAACTTCTTCATTCCTGAAGAAAAACCTATTGAAGAAAAAAATGGAGTTAGGAGGGAAATCCTACCCGACCCCTAGGATGAGGTGGCCTACCATATCCTAAAATATATCTCTTGTGAAGGAAGGTTGACTGTAGTCCATGGCTATCATTTTAGATTACTCCATGAAGTAAGATTTCAGGAATACTTTCCCCAAACCCAAAGACTCAATGTACCATATTTCCTCCTACAGTCCATCAGGGACATGAGCCAAAAGGTGAGAGAGGGAAAGCACCAACACCTCGGCCACCATGGCCTCATCAAACTGATAGTGGTAGATGATTTTAATAAACTAATGATCCCATTACTTTGGTCCAAATTCATGGATATGGACAAAGAGGCCTTCATTGACACTCATATCCTCACACTAGGGGAGACCCCAGCCTCTAGTGTTGGAGGAAGATAAGGGAAAGAAGAAGAAGAAGAGGCAGAGGAAGAAGAGGAAAGAGATACAGCGGAAGAGAAAATAGAGGAATACCTAGAGGCAGAAGTAGAGAAAGAGCAAGATGAAGAAGTAGAGTGGTAGGCCAGGAGGTAACTCCTCAAACTGAATTTTGTTTCTTCATTAAGATTTCTCATGGATATATACAAGGAGGGAGAGACTCTAGGGATTCACCTTCTAGTGTCTCTTCATATTCCTATTCTCCATTATTTACTATTTATATTATTTACATATATTCACCCAATCCCAATGATTAGGAGTCCACATTCTCCCCCTTAATCTAAAGGGATGTTGGTGAGTCCAAGCATCATTCTTAACCTTTCAAACTTTTCTCTTCCAAGCACTTTGGTGAAGATGTCTGCAATTTGATCATTAGGGGAACAATGGCGCAGATGGATTGCCTTGGCCTCAACATGATGTCGAATTAGATGGTATTTTGTATTGATGTGCTTCGTTCGATCATGGAACTTTGGGTTCTTTGTCAACTTTATTGCAGAGGTGTTGTCAATCATGAGTGGAGATGAATGCACTTGTTTGACCTGCAAATCTTCCAGAATTTTCCTAAGTCACACACTTTTCTTTGTTTCCTCAGCTACTACCCCATATTCTACCTCTGTTGTGGAATATGTTGGAACTAATTGTTTATGTGATATCTAGGAGACAACTCCTGATCCAAGACTCATAGCATGACTTGAAGTAGATACCTTGGTTTCTTTGTCTCCATCAAAGTTTGAATCCTAGTATCCAATCAAACTGAAGTTGCCCACCTATGTATACTTGAATCCAAAGCCTTGAGTTCCCTTCAAGTACTTTAGAACTCTTTTTGCAGCAGACCAATATCTCTCACAAGGCTTTTGCATAAACCTAGAGAGGATTCCAACAGCAAATGAAATGTCTGGTCTGGTATTAGTCAGGTAGTTGAGACTTCCTACAAGTTGTCTATAATTTTTTGCATCTTCAAGTATTTTCCTTCAATGGATGTGAGTTTCAAGTTCTGTTCCATTGGAGCAATCAAAGGATTGCACTCATCCATGCAAAACCTGTTCAACAAGTCTCCAATGTACTTCTTTTGAGAGAGGAATATAGACTTCAAATGTTTAGTTACTTAAACACCAATATAGTAGTGAACATAGCCCAAGTCATTCATTTCAAAACCTTTATCAATTCCTTCTTTATGGATGCAATATAGCTCTCATTGTTCCCTGTCATCAAAAGATCATCTACATATACCACAAGATATACAATTGTTTTGTCAACTTTCTTGACAAACAAATTTCCATCATCAAGATCATAATGTTTGAAGTTGAGTTTCAGAAGATGCTCAGTTAACTTTTCATACCAGGCTCGCATGCTTGCTCGAGGCCATACAAGGATTTCACAAGCTTGCATACTTTGTGTTCTTGGTCCTTCACAAAAAATTCTTCTAGTTGGGACATAAAAACATTCTCTTTCAGATCTCCATTCAATAAAGTGATTTTTACATCCATTTGATGGACTTTCCAACCGTTCTAAGCTGCCAAGGGAAAGAGTTTCTGGATGGTAGCCCATTTTGTTGTGGGGGAAAATGTATCCTCATAATCAACCCCTTCCTTTTGTGCAAAACATTTTTCCACAAGCCTGCCTTTGTGCTAATCAAGTGAGCCATCAACTTTATACTTGTTCTTGTAGACCCACTTGCTTCCAATTGGTTTGGTTCCCAATGGAGGATCAAGTAGCTTCGAAGTGCCATTCTTTATCAAGGCATCAAACTCCTTTTGCATCGCTTCTTTCCATTCATCATGAGAAGTGAATTCTTTTAATGAAGTTGGCTCAAAAATAGTAGATAAATTCAACTCACAATCATAAGAAACATCCATATCAACATGTGAATCAGAATCATCTACATCACCTCCATTTTGCCTAGTTGAATTTCTTGTTCCTGACTTTCCAACGTCATCAGGATGAACACTTTCAAGTGTCTTTATCAGCCATTTTGGAGGACCTTTCTGTGATGTCCCAAGCTGATAAGTTGTTGATTTGGGACTAAATCCATATTGAGTGTCCCAATTCTTTGAATCACATCACTCAAAGTATCATAGGTGGTTAGAGATTCATGTGGGGGAGAGAGGTCTTCAGAAGAAGATTCCAGATATTGATCCAGTATAGGAATCCCCCTTCAAAATGTGGAATTTGATTATCAAATTCTTGAAATGATTTTGAATGTCTGAATCTATCCAAGCAACCAAGTTGTCTCTCAACAGCATTGTCAACTTTGGAAGATTCAAGAAATATTACATCTCTAGATACAACAAACTTATTATTAACTTCATCATAGAGACAGTATGCTTTGGAGGTATTTGTATAACCCAAGAAGATACACTTACAACTCCTTACACCAAGTTTTTTTCTTTGTTCCTTTGGTATAAAGGCATAACAGGAGGAACCAAAGACCCTAAGATGCTTTACCGAAGGAATGTTGCCATACTACATTTCATAAGGAGTCTTTTTTCTAATAACATTAGATGGAAATCTATTCTTTACATACACGGCACATAGAACTACATCAGCCCAAACCATCAATTTTACACTCTTGAAAAACATCATGGACCATATTTAAGATTGTCATGTTCATTATTTCAGCTACTCCATTTTGTTGGGGATTATAAGGCACAGTTGTTTACTGTTTGATCCCATGCTGGCGAAGATAGTTTTCAAATTCATTTGAAGTGTATTTTTTTCCATTATCAGTGTGAATAGAGCCAAATATGACATTGTACATAATTTTCAATCCATGTATGAAAGTTCTTGAATGTTTTAAAAGCATCAGATATGTTCTTCAATAAATAAACCCAACACATTCTGGTGTATTCATCAATAAATGTCATCATATATTTATTTTCATTTGCTAAAGGAATAGGCATTGGACCACATAAATCTAAATGAATGAGTTCAATTTTTCTATATTCTCTGGAATGCAAATCATGAAAAGATTGTTTTCAATGATTTCCTAGAATACAAGCATCACATTGCTTAAGTTTCCTAGGAATTATAGGAAAACCAGTAACACCATTTATCTTCAACAAGTGAAGGTTGTTCAAGTGTCCATTGAATCTAGCATGCCATAAAAGACTTGATGGAAATGTACCTTCATCATAATGAGAACTGTATGAGAATTTTTGTGCACGAGCAGAGGTACCTTACAGCTTCAAAATTCTTTCTTCTTCTATCCCCGCCATGACAAGTGAGTGATTTGATGCTTTTTTGTCCTCAACCTTGTCATCTGGTGGTCTGGGTGCAGGTGTAAGGGATAATCATTCAAATCCAGAAATGATTTCCTCAAGCACAGGTGGAAGTTCTTCTTGAATTTCCCTTGGAATTTTAGTCATCCACCTCCAAACTTATATATTCTACTAAAACAGCAGAATTGCTAAAATTACCCGAAAATTAGCAAAACTTCACTATTGGAACATAATCCTAACATCTACATTTATTTTCTAGCCTAAGTATCCTTGACTTAGCCACATGCACTAAAAATCATGTTCACCTTGGTTTTTGGTAAACTAGCTCGGTGGACCAACTTTCCCTTGCTTTTTTCCTTTAAAGGCTTAATATTATGGAAATATTGGTCCAACCACTTTCCTAAACCATTTAGACATCTAAGTGCATGTTCACACCTAACCACGCTCATCCACTTGAGTTATTTGAGAATTGGCCCCCCACATGAAGATTCCCCCTTAAATCAAGGGATTTGGTCCCCTAGACCATTTTAGCATGTTTTAAAGTTGCCTTCCTTGGGAAATGAACCCCTCCTCATGCTTTCCTCTTGGCTAATAGTTGGCATAGGTTGTCTTGAGTCATTGTTGTTATTTTAGGCCTCCTAGTTTTTTTCCTAGTTTTCTAGATTCGGAAATTTCTATATAACCACCTCCCTTTGGGATTAGAGGTTTGGTTTCTCATGTATTACTATTGTTCATTAATTTAATACATTGATTTTATAGAGCAAATTCTTTCTCTCCTCCCTTGAATATCAGCAAATTACTTGTGTTTAATTTAACTAGAATTCTAGATCTATTGGAGTTTCTGTGGGAATTCTACATGGTAGCAGAGCTAGTTAAAATCTAGTGGATTGTACATGGTTTTATTTGCAGGTATAGATCATCAAGAGCCGTAGAAAACAGAAAAGGATAATCTCTATCATCCCACAAAGCTCGTTCTAAATCCTTTCAATTACTTCGAATGGAAGACAGAGATCATTCTGCTCCTCTGAAGCAAAGGGCTTTACAGGGTAACAATGGGAACGAAGACTGAATCGACTTCTGCAGTGGAGTAGATTAAGTATTTCAATAAGTTATATGAATCAATTGGGCTGATATTCCTATCAATTTCCAAAGAACTCTTCTTTCATGTCAACGGAGCCACTACTCCCGATGCAGTCTGGACCACATTGGAAGGACTATTCGGAAAGTAGGATGAAATGAGAGTGCATAAACTGGAGAATGAACTCATATCCCTCAGTCCAACTCATTTCAAAAACCTGAAAGGATACTTCACCAAGTTTAATTCCCTCCTCATTGAACTTGATGCATGTGGAGTCAAGAAAGAGGAAGATCAACTCATCCTTTCGATTCTCTCGAAATTAGGCCCTGAATATTCTGTATTTGTATCGTCTTTTCAAGCATCTAAATTGACTCAGGAATGATGGAAAATGCCTCCATTGAATGACTTCATTACAGAATTGACTCAAGATCTAGCTAAGTTAGTCCAAATGGGTTCCATCAAGCATTCAAAGAACGAAGCACTTGCGGCTATTGATGCTCCAAAGAGCAATAGAAGAGACAAGCAAAAAGGGAAGGGTAAATTTAATGAATCGAAGAAGGAGAGACCAGTACAATCTTCAGAGAACCCTTCTTTGCCTAAGGGTAAGAATAAGGAGGAAAGAACACTTTGCAGCTATTGTTCCAAAGGTTTTCATCCCGAAGAAAATTGCATGAGGAAAACAATCGATGAGATGGCTAAGAAATTACAACAGCACAATCTCACCATGCCCGAGAATGCAAAGAAGAAGGATGATAATAGAACGGGATATGGGAGAGGGAGAGCACGAGATAGTCATGCTTTAATGGTTGTCACATCCACTCCATCAGCTTGGATCCTTGATTTAGGTGCATCGAACCATATGGCTGCATCAAAAGATGAATTTTCCTCCATCAAAGAAAGCACCAGATCCCCAATTTACTTGGGAGATACCACACCCGCAAAGGTGTGAAAAGAAGGAAGTGTAGACATTGAAGGGGGCTGATTCACAAATGTGCTTCATTTTCCCTCGCTGTCCACAAATCTTCTCTCGATATATCAAATCACTCATTCCGGCTCTAGAAGGAAGGTGGAGTTCACTCCAGACTCCGCACTGATTACCAACATTTCCACGGGCTCAACGCTTGCACATGGAATTGCAAATCATGGTTCTCGTTTGTATTTCTTCTCCCAATTTGTTCCTAAATCTATTAGCACTATATTTATATCACAATATAATGATATAAATAGGTTATGTCAAGAAATATTTGGCCATCTAAACTATAAGTACTTGCATCAACTCAGCAAGGAAGACATGGTAGAAGGATTGCCCGCTATTAAATTCACAAGCGGTGTATGTCAAGGATGCATTTTTGGCAAGCATATAGAGCAAAAGTTTGACAAAGGGAAGGCACAAAGAGCTTCTTCACCTCTTGTGTTGATTCACAGTGACATAACAGGTCCATTCCGGCAGCCTTCAATCAGTAAGGCTCGATATGTACTCTCCTTCATAGATGATTTCCCTTGCTTTACTTGGGTATTTTTTCTGAAATTAAAATCGGAAGTATTTGAATGCCTTATAGAATTTAAAGCACTTGCTGAGAATGAGTGTAGGTGTAAGATTAAGATACTCTGTACTGATAATGGGGGGAGTATGTCAACAAAGATGTGTAGCAACTTTGTATTGATGCAGGTATACAGCTACAACACACAGTGCCATATACACCACAGCAGAATGGTGTCGCGGTGAGGAAAATTGTCGTTAAAAGAGATGGCCAATTGTATGCTACAATCCAAATCATTAGCTACTAAGCTATGGGCTGAAGCTATTAATTGTGCAATATACATTCAGAACTACATTCCTCACAGAGCACTCAAAGGCACCACTCCATTTGAATGTTGGACCCGTAAGAAACCTAAAGTGTCGCACTTTCGCATTTTTGGTTCACAAGCATGGGCTCACATTCCGACAGATAAGAGGAAGGTTTTGGAGCCTCAAAGTGTTGAATGTATCTTTGTTGGATATCCTAACGGTGTCAAAGGATATAGATTGTTGGACTCTCACACTGAAAAGTTCCTTGTAGCTTGAAGTGTGAAGTTTGAAGAAGAATCACTGCATGATTTTTCAGCAGACACTGCCGAGGAACCGCTTGTTGCCACTAATGAGGAGGAATCTGAAACTTATTCGAGCACTTCAGAGTAGCCATCAAAGAAGCTTCTTGGGTCTGATTCATAGGATGAGGAGAATTTCATGGCTTCTCCAACTCAGCTGCCAACTTGGGTAGTGTTGTGGTCACCAACAACCCCCCTCTTTGTTTGATATTAGTAATAACGTCAAGCAAAGGGGGACCCTTAACCAAAAAATATTTTTGTTTGAAAAATCTTTTGTATTAACTCCCTAAGAGCTATATCGCGTCGCAAAGGAAAAAGGAGCGCTTTCCCAAAGTGCATAAACACACTGAGGAGGAGCGACGCGAGAACTCATCGCATCGCGTGCATTAAAAGGACTCAAAAGGGGAAAACCTAAAGAACCGCCGACGGCCGATATGCGACGTCGCACGTCGCAATGTCGCATAAGCAGCACAAAGTGACAAAGCGAAAAATCTTGCGATATTGCGATATGCGATCTGCGACCATGCAAAGCTGTGACCTGCGATCTATGGTGTGCGACAAATGAGACCATCAATTGTTGCGATACCACTTACTTACATTGCAATCTTTGATGCTGCGATGCAAATCGCAGAAGCCATTCGTCGCAGGCATTCCTCGGCATGATCTGTGAGCCTAAAATTAGGCGCGCACCTTACGGGAAATTAATGATTGTACGCCTATGTATCCAAAGATGATTATGTTGCATTTTTCGAAGAGTCAAGTCATAATGGGTGACATGATTATGCATTCATTAGAACTTAATTGCTTTCATGTCAATCTTTTCTTCTGTCTCTTTTCATTTACGTGAACTATAAGTCAGCAACTGATATAAATCTATATGCAGGAAACATCTAAGGAAAAGCGCCAGAACTAGAAGAACAGAGAAGAGATGACTTTGCAGATGGATACCACATACAGCAGGACCGCGGATCCCAGAGTATCACTCAACAAATGCTGATGGAAATAGGCTATCTAGGACTCAGAGTCAAAGGCGCACAAAAGAAAAGCGTTTATGAAAGATCCTGAGTCCCAAATTGGATAAAGCAAAAAGAAAAACACTTAAGGGGAAAGACGTCTCAGAAAAGCCTGGAACAAAGAATGAAAACAAGTTTAAATTGAGAAAATCGTTCAGGCAACAAAATCCCCAGCTCATTGAGTCATTCGCACGGCCGGAAACCGAAATAGCAACAGCACAATCAGTTTGAAAGAAATCTGAGTTGTACTAAGTATACACGCCGTGAAGACACTCCTCCAGAAGAACACTTTCAAAAATATCTTCTAGTTTGTCAGAAAGAGGTGCCAGCTCTTGTTATTTCTAATTTTCAAGCTTGAACAAAAGGAAAGGACAAGCAGCCGACTCTTTCACAGCGAACAGCGCATCGCTTACAACACTAAGGAGCAGATACAGAAATGGTTAGAAATTAGATTCGGTTTTAGAAATAAATTTGTTTTAGTAAAACGGCGGTCATTTGAAGTCGTTCCCTAAATTTGTGTAATTAAAATTAGCCGGTTAGTAGTATTTAACCCTTCTCGTTGCATTGGAGAAGGGTCCGGAAATTTGTCAAAAAACTTGTCCTCAGAACATGCACTTTTTCACCCTCGGAGGGGGTTTTTGATGAATGGACGGATCAAGATTTATTTATGTTTGCATTTTAATACCTGCTACTGATGTTGCACTTCTGTACTCTTAGTAGGCATTAGAAGTAAGTAGAAATAGATCATTATTGCTTCAGGTCTGTGAGTATAAAGTCAGTCATAAATGGTACTTTTATCTCTTGACGAGTTTCTGCTTGCATTCTTAGAGTAATATACAGCTGATGTTGTTTATATGTTAACGTATGAATGAGTGGACTACCATTTGGCACTTTTGTACGGTGTAGTCATTGATTTGTGCTTAATACATGAATAACTGATTATGCGATATGCTGTTCACAACCGTTTTGCTTAAATTTTTATGCATGATGGTTCATCTTAATTGATTTATTTTCTCATAATAGCTGAATAATCTTCATTACCAGTTATTGTGTGAAATCTTTCTAGATCGCATAATGGAAAAAGTTCTATCCCGGGTTAGCGTAGATTAGATGTGTTGTTCTTGATAGATTAAAGTAGTATAAAATTCAGTCTCAGAGTTTAGAACTAGATTAGCTTAGAAATAATTCCATATTTTCATTATCATATTCTACACACACACACACATCACCAAACTCTACACACACACACCCCCTTAGAACGGGAAGTTGGTCCCGTTATCCCCAGTCGGACCCGCTACACCAAACGGGCACGGAGCCACCAACCAGGTTCCCGACCGGGTGGGTATCCCCCTTGTTGTTGACCCGATTTCAGGGCTCTCAACATATTTGGCACTAGTAGGAGGGCACGAACTATGAATGGCACCTAAAGCAACATCTAAATACCATTCTGAGAGTAATACACCCTCATCAACTCCCTCGACTTCTCCAACACGGTTAAACCCGGAATTTGAAGTCGCTCGAGTATCTACCGCTGCTACATATTCGAATATATCAGACCAATCTATCTTTGAACCCCCTGAAATTCGAACTTTGATTCGTAAACTCTAGGGATTCTCTATTTTTAACCAGAAGTCTGATAAATCTAAAAGCAGCGTGACTTCGCAGTACAACCCTGCTCATCCCCTTACCAGATCAAAGAGTGAAAAATTTGGCATACAACCAAGTGAACTCCCTCTCCCTACCAGGAAAAGAGCAAGGAAAACACCACCAGAGTCTGACAGTCAGACTCCTTCATCCACTTCGTCCATATCAACTCCCTCACCGCGAAGTCAACCACCCACTCTTTCATTCCAACTCACTCACCCATCTTCTACAAACCTTCCTCTTCAAACATCAAAGATCTTAATATCTTCATCTTCTCAGCATCAGGGATCGTCTTCTGCACTTCCATTAACTAGCAACTCAACGATGGCCCAGTCTCCATGGAACAATCCTGGGGCGGTTTTAATGCCTCCACCCCTGAGCCCTATACCGGCCCATCCTGAGAAATGGCTGCCTAAATTCAACCCGGAAGCAGGCATGCTAGCCGAGGAACATATCAATAATTTCATGCTTTCTGTTAATCTCAACGGAGTCACTAACGAAGACGTTGTTGTCCAGCTTTTCCCTTATACAATGCAAGGAACAGTCGGGTCATGGTACTTTTCGTTACCTTCCAGATCCATCACAAGCTGGGACATTTTTCAAAGTCAGTTCCTCACCAAGTTTGGTGATGACAGATCCACGATGACATTGATCAATGCCCTATCTAATCTTAATGCTGAGGCTAGAGAACCCATTAAATATTTTAACTTACGGTTCAATAAGATCCTCAACAAAATCCCCGCTGCCTCACAACCCAGCGAGGAAGTAAGATGTGAATGGTACATCACGGCTTTACCGCCAAACTTGGCAATCTTCGTAGATAGGGCAAACAAGACCACCTTAGTCGACAACTTGACAGAATCGTTAGCAGTGGAAAAACGCGTGGTAGCCATAGAAAAGAGATCTGCTATAGAAGAACGCAAATCTAAGAAGATCTCTTTCAAAGAAGACACCAAGAAGAAGCAAACGAAAGATCCTTTCGATTTGGAAGGATTACAAAAAGTGTTGAAAGCCATGTCAAACGAGATGATTGATATTAAGAAACAAGTAGCAGAGACTTCTTCGAAAAAGCCCTTTAGGACTTTTAAAAGAAATCCTCCCATGGAGGTAAGACCACCTAGTGTTGTCTCAAACGTTGAATCTGAAGAAGACGAAGAAGAAGAGAATACCAATGAAGGGCAGACCGACGAGGAAGAGATCGTAGAACTACAAGGAATGTGGGACTTCATCCTCCCACAAGAAGAGGATCAAGAAGCATTTCCTGTTAGCACGAGAAGCAAAAATCAACTTGATCCTCCCCTAACTACCCCAAAACAAAAGGGCGCAAGCCCTGCAACAAAAGAAAAGGTCGCAACAAAAAAGACAACTACTAAAGCGACCCAGATTAGCCCAGTCCAATCTAATCAAACACCTCCATCAAGAACACTAATAGTGTCGGATGAAATGGAATATAACATCATTGATGATATGAAGAAGACTAGGGCTAATATCACTCTGTACGAATTGAGTAAATTGAAACACCAGCAGAAAATAATGATGAAAGAATTACATGCTGTGCCTACTACATCTTTACCTACAGCTGTAGCTTCTCACAATCTGGGAAGGCCTCCAACCAACACGACCAATAAAATTGATCCAAATGACATCGCCTTGATTGGAGGAATATCAAGATCTCATACTCCTCCTTTTCTTCTCACATATGAAATCTTCAACAAAAACGTGCACAATTGCTTGGTCGATTCTGGTGCTTCAACGAATATTTTACCCAGGTCAATATGTGCCAAATTGAATGTGCAACCTCAAAAATCCACAGTACGTATAGTTCAACTTGATCGATCCCAAGTCGAAGTGATTGGTGAACTCAATCAGGTGACCATAAGATTGTCGTCTAACCCAAAAGTGTGTCAGGTTATCGACATTCTAGTAGCTGATATCCCTGAGTTCTATGGTTTGATTCTTAGCAGGGATTGGTCGGAAAAACTCCACGGATATTTTTCAACCGATTGGTCGCACATGTGGTTACCATACAATGGTAAACCAAATCAGATAAAGGTTGAACGAGAATTGCACCAAAAATACATAGTGACAGAACTGGAAGGAGAAAATGAGGCCATAACATACAATAGCAGCATTGTAGGCAATTACGCAATAGATTCTTTCCTAGGTAATTTCAATGCTCATATTTCACCATACTTAGAGAATTCAGTTTTATCCCAAGTTGAAAATTTCTCCCAAACTGATGACTCAAAATGTTTTAGTTTTTTAGATAATTCTGTAAATACATCTTTATTTTGGAAATTATATTTTGACGGATCTAAATCAAATGAGGGGGCAGGAGCAGGATGCGTTATGATTAACCCAGACGGGAATAAGATTATGCTCACATGCATACTTGAGTTCGATTGCACGAACAACACAGCGGAGTACGAAGCCTTGGTTCAAGGCCTATACAAAGCAATCGGATTAAACGTTAAGTATCTTCAAGTCTTTGGAGATTCGGAGATCGTCGTAAAACAGGTACGTAACACCATACATTGCCTGTCAAGTCATTTAAAGCATTATCAATCATTAGTTCAAGATCTCACTGCACATTTCGTAGCATTCAACATATCGTCAATTCCAAGAATTCAAAACGCGAGCGCAGACCTGTTAGCTAACGTAGCCTCTAGACTTATCCCTTCTGAAGATTTTAGTCCTGATAGGTTTTCAATAGAATTAATCTTTAGACCATCCATCCCTGACAATATCACCAATTGGAGAGTGTTCAACGACGATCCTGACATCATAAATTTCCTTACTTCTGAAGGATCCTACTCAAATCAGATAATCGACGAAGACCATCATGATCATCAAATACAACAAAACGGCTCTGACAATGCTATACCGAAATCGGTGGTCAAGTTAGAAGATTTATATGATTTGAAAAGTCGGTTTAAAAGGTCCGCCAATGCTAAACTTTGCAGTTCTACCCTGAACTATGAATTAGTAAACCTAGGGACCGATCAGAAGCCACAAAACGTTAACCTAGGTCACGGCCTAGCCCCTGAAGAGAAATCAGCATATATCCATCTTCTGAGACAATACAAAAACGTTTTTGCCTGGAATTACGATGAACTAAAAACATACAACACTTCTATCATTCAACATGTTATCCCTATGATTGACAATGAAAAACCTGTCCAGCAGAAGCTCAGAAAAATGCACCCTAACCTAGAAAATTAGATAAAAACTGAGCTTAATAAGTTGTTGAGAGCCAGAATAATCTTCCCCATCAGGCATTCTAAATGGGTATCCAATATGGTGCCCGTTAGGAAGAAAAACGGAGACATTAGAATCTGTATCGATTTCCGAAATCTCAACAAAGCCTGTCAGAAAGATAACTTTCCCCTCCCACCTATGGAGCAAATATTACAGGCAGTAGCAGGCTCAGAATTAATGTCATTCCTGGATGGATTTTCGGGATACAATCAAGTACTGGTGCATCCCGATGATCAGTTAAAGACTACGTTTCGAACCAAATGGGGCACTTATGCATATCGGAAGATGCCATTTGGTCTGATCAATGCCGGAGCTACCTTTCAGAGAGCCATGGACATCGCGTTTAAAGGGTTAGTCAATAAATCAGTGGTGATTTACTTGGATGATATAACAGTGTACTCCAAAAAACGAAACAACCACCTCAAAGATTTGAAGCAAATCTTTCAAAGATGCTTGAGGTATGGGATTTCGCTCAACCCAAAGAAATCTTTCTTTGCGTTAAGCGAAGGGAAATTGCTCGGATTCATAGTGTCGAAATCTGGTATTCATATAGAACCCGACAGAATCAAGGAAATTTCCGAAATATCCATACCCCATAACAAGAAAGCCATGCAATCCTTCCTTGGACAGATCAATTTTGTCAAAAGATTTGTCCCGGATTTTTCACGTATTATTTCTCCCTTACAAAATATGATAAAAAAGAATTCAAATTTCAAATGGGGTCTAGATGAGCACGAAGTGTTCAACTTAATCAAACAAGCTATCATCAATGCTCCATCTTTGGCCACCCCAAATTTTTCGGAATCTTTTACCTTATACACTTTTGCCTCAGAGAAATCCTATGCCGCGATTTTGACCCAAGCAAATCAAGAGAAAGCGGAGGCTCCAATCGCATTCTTTAGCTCGAACTTACAAGGTGCTGAAATTAATTACTCAGACGTAGAGAAACAAGCATATGTTGTTTTCAAAGCGATCAAATATTTCATACCTTTCTTGCTTAAAGCCCACACTAAAGTCGTAGTACCATTTCCGGCGGTAAGAAACCTTTTAGTGCAGAAAGACGTGGGCGAAAAGAGAGCTAATTGGATTACCGCTTTACAAGAATATGATCTCGAGATCAAACCAGCAAACATCGTAAGAGGTCAAGGCTTCTGCAAGATGTTAGCCGGAGCATCGCAAATCCCGGAGAACTCATCTGAAGAGGTACAAACGTATGAGGTAAGCCTAAACGATGCAGAATCATCATATGCTGACACCATTTATTTTCTTAAGAACGGGTATGCTCCATCACGTCTGGATCATACCAAGAAAAGGGCTCTGAGATTAAAAGCTAAACAATACCAGCTCATAAATGATGTCTTGTTTAAAAGGAATTACGATTCTGTGCTTCTTAGGTGTCTTGAGAAAACTGAAGCCGAAAAGGTTTTGCAGGAACTCCACGATGGACCAGCGGGCGGACACTATGCCGGAGATGCGACTTCACATAAAATCTTGTGTGCAGGATATTATTGGCCCACGCTATTCAAAGACTCATACAATCACGTAAGGAAATGCCAAGTCTGCCAGACTGCTGCAGGAAAACAAAGGAAACCGTCCATGCCGCTACAACCAGTCATCATCGACCAACCATTCAGTCAATGGGGCTTGGACATAATAGGTGAGATCGTTCCTCACTCTTCTAAGCAGCATAAGTATATCCTTACGGCAACTGATTATTTTACCAAATGGGTAGAAGCAGTTCCTCTCAAGACAGTTCATTCTGAAAATATTATTGAATTCATAGATCAATTTATCATCACTAGGTTTGGATTGCCAACAGCATTAATGTCTGATAACGCTTCATATTTTTCTAGGAAATACTATGACTGAGTTTGCGCTTAAAAGAGGTTTCAATCTGAAATATTCTGCCAACTACTATCCGCAAGGTAATGGATTGGCTGAATCAACAAACAAGAACCTAATCAGAATTATCAAAAGAACAGTCGACCAAAACCAAAGGAATTGGCACAGAGCGCTGGTAAATGCTTTATGGGCTAATAGAATCACAAAGAAAGCTTCAATCGGCACTTCTCCCTTTAATTTAGTTTATGGGAGAGAAGTGGTTCTTCTGACTCACCTAGTCATTCCCTCTTTGTCTTTAGTGAAATATATCGATGAAGTATCTACTTCCTCTTTACAATTAAGACAAATGGAAATAATCAAACTAGAAGAACAAAGAGAACAAGCTAGGAAAACCCATGCTCATCACCAAGCGCTAATAAAATCTTCTTTTGACTCAAGCATCATAACCAGAAAAAACTTTCAGATGGGTGATTTAGTTTTGAAATGGGATAAGGCTCATGAAGAAAAGGGCAAACATACGAAATTTCAGAAGCTGTGGCTTGGCCCTTTTCAGATTGTAGAAGTCATAGGCCCATCTACATTCGTGTTGCAAGATCTGGCAGGAAGGAGAGATTCTTTACCTGTCAACGGACTGATTCTTAAATTATATTTTCCATAGAAGAGAATTCTTCTAATTTTTGTAGGATAGATTTAGTTTTTAGTTTTTATTTTGTTTTGTTTTTCTCTTTTTATGAATAAAACCCGTTGTAAATGATCATTTAAAAAGGATTCATGAAAGAGCACGCCAATTCTCTATCAGATTTTGATTTCGCTTGTACAAATAGCAAAATTTTTGAAAATCTGAATTTTATTATTGACAAATAGAGTTAACTTCACTTTGATTACGATACTCGTTTCGACCTCTAAAAAACTTTGACAAAAGCAACCTCTGGTAAAAGAATTGTTTTGTATCAGCACCATGAAAGGTATCATCAATAATAAAATAAGCATTCTCTGCAAAACTGTTGCTTTCAAAAACCCTATTATTGTCGTCCATAGCTTTCTTAAGGAAAAACAATGACTTCCTCCCTGTTAAAAGGAAATTACAACATTCAGAGAAACAATCCAAACAAAACACTATATCTCAAAGAATAAGAGGTCTCATCACGAGCCGGCTTATCATGATCACAGATATTATAACTTGCTGACTTTGCCAATACTGTCTATCAAAACAGGGCAACGACTTAAGAAAAAAGGAGCGCTTTCCCAAAGTGCATAAACACACTGAGGAGGAGCGACGCGAGAACTCATCGCATCGCGTGCATTAAAAGCACTCAAAAGGGGAAAACCTAAAGAACCGCCGACGGCCGATATGCGACGTCGCACATCGCAATGTCGCATAAGCAGCACAAAGTGACAAAGCGAAAAATCTTGCGACCTTGCGATATTGCGATATGCGATCTGCGACCATGCAAAGCTGCGACCTACGATCTATGGTGTGCGACAAATGAGACCATCAATTGTTGCGATACCACTTATTTACATCGCAATCTTCGATGCTGCGATGCAAATCGCAGAAGCCATTCGTCGCAGGCATTCCTCGGCATGATCTGTGAGCCTAAAATTAGGCGCGCACCTTACGGGAAATTAATGATTGTACGCCTGTGTATCCAAAGATGATTATGTTGCGTTTTTTGAAGAGTCAAGTCATAATGGGTGACATGATTATGCATTCATTAGAACTTAATTGCTTTCATGTCAATCTTTTCTTCTGTCTCTTTTCATTTACGTGAATTATAAGTCAGCAACTGATATAAATCTATATGCAGGAAACATCTAAGGAAAAGCGCCAGAACTAGAAGAACAGAGAGGAGATGACTTCGCAGATGGATACTGCATACAGCAGGACCGCGGATCCCAGAGTATCACTCAACAAATGTTGATGGAAATAGGCTATCTAGGACTCAGAGTCAAAGGCGCACAAAAGCAAAGCGTTTATGAAAGATCCTGAGTCCCAAATTGGATAAAGCAAAAAGAAAAACGCTTAAGGGGAAAGACGTCTCAGAAAAGCCTGGAACAAAGAATGGAAACAAGTTTAAATTGAGAAAATCATTCAGGCAACAAAATCCCCAGCTCATTGAGTCATTCGCACGGCCGGAAACCGAAATAGCAACAGCACAATCAGTTTGAAAGAAATCTGAGTTGTACTAAGTATACACGCCGTGAAGACACTCCTCTAGAAGAACACTTTCAAAAATATCTTCTAGTTTGTCAGAAAGAGGTGCCAGCTCTTGTTATTTCTAATTTTCAAGCTTGAACAAAAGGAAAGGACAAGCAGCCGACTCTTTCACAGCAAACAGCGCATCGCTTACAGCACTAAGGAGCAGATACAGAAATGGTTAGAAATTACATTCAGTTTTAGAAATAAATTTGTTTTAGTAAAAGGGCAGTCATTTGAAGTCGTTCCCTAAATTTGTGTAATTAAAATTAGTCGGTTAGTAGTATTTAACCCTTCTCGTTGCATTGGAGAAGGGTCCGGAAATTTGTCAAAAAACTTGTCCTCAGAACATGCACTTTTGCACCCTCGGAGGGGGTTTTTGATGAATGGACGGATCAAGATTTATTTATGTTTGCATTTTAATACCTGCTACTGATGTTGCACTTCTGTACTCTTAGTAGGCATTAGAAGTAAGTAGAAATAGATCATTATTGCTTCAGGTCTGTGAGTATAAAGTCAGTCATAAATGGTACTTTTATCTCTTGACGAGTTTCTGCTTGCATTCTTAGAGTAATATACAGCTGATGTTGTTTATATGTTAACGTATGAATGAGTGGACTACCATTTGGCACTTTTGTATAGTGGAGTCATTGATTTGTGCTTAATACATGAATAACTGATTATGCGATATGTTGTTCACAACCATTTTGCTTAACTTTTTATGCATGATGGTTCATCTTAATTGATTTATATTCTCATAATAGCTGAATAATCTTCATTACCAGTTATTGTGTGAAATCTTTCTAGATCGCACAATGGAAAAAGTTCTATCCCGGGTTAGCGTAGATTAGATGTGTTGTTCTTGATAGATTAAAGTAGTATAAAATTCAGTCTCAGAGTTTAGAACTAGATTAGCTTAGAAATAATTCCATATTTCCATTATCATATTCCACACACACACACATCACCAAACTCTACACACACACCCCCTTAGAACGGGAAGCTGGTCCCGTTATCCCCAGTCGGACCCGCTACACCAAACGGGCACGGAGCCACCAACCAGGTTCCCGACCGGGTGGGTATCCCCCTTGTTGTTGACCCGATTTCAGGGCCCTCAATAGGTAGAGAAACCCTGCAAGATGCGGGTGAACTAGTCGGTGATCCTGCAGATGCGAGAAGGACTAGATCACAGTCTTTTGGGGATCCTAAAACCCTGGCTGCCACCGAACCATTACTTCCCATACATTTATATTTGAAACTTGGTTCATATCCACACTCACACTCTGAGGCTATTGGAAACCCGCTTTGGGAGGCTGCCATGGATGAAGAGTAATCTGCTCTCATCGAAAACAACACATGGGACTTGGTTCCACTTCCAAAAGGAAGAAAGCTTGTTCGATGCCAATGGATCTATCAAACAAATATTGCTATATATGGTGAGATCAGAAAGTATAAAGCTCGACTTGTTGCAAAAGGATACTCACAGGTACATGGCATAGACTACACAGAGACATTTGCACCTCTTGCAAAAATGGACTCCATTCGACTAGTTTTAGCCATTGCTACTTCTCACAGATGGGAAGTTCATCACATGGATGTGAAGAGTGCATTTATTCATGGAGATCTCAAGGAGGAGATACATATGGAGTAGCCATAGGGATACATTCATAACTCTTCCCTCGTTTGCAGATTAGATAAATCTTTGTATGGCCTAAAACAGGCTCCTAAAGCCTGGTATGCAAAGATGGATTCTTTCCTGCTTTCCATTGGATTCATTTGATGCAAATTTGATCTAAATGTTTATTTTCTACAACATGATGATTCCCTTTTGCTGATAGTCCTTTGTGTATATTATTTACTGATGACAAGGAACCTTACCTCAGCTATTGATTCGGAAAAATCAGCATTACACGATTAATTTTCCATGACAAATTTGGGGATGTTGCACTACTTTCTTGGCATTGAAGTTTCTCAGTCTACTTCAAGGATAAAGATGGAATAGTCTAAGTATGCATCAGATCTACTTATCTACTTTCAGATGACAGAATGCAAGCCAAAAGCATCTCCCTTTCTTTCGGGGATCAGATTTGAGGATGCGAGTACTACACCTTTGGTGGACAGTACACTGTATCAACAGTTGGTTGGGAGTTTGTTGTACCTTACTCACACCCGACCTGATATATATTTTTTAGTAGGATTTTGTTCCAAATATATGTAGGAGCCCCATGAGCTTCACTAGAAATCTGCAAAGATAATCCTTATATATGTGAAAGGTACTTCCAGTTTTGGTATCTTTTATGTTGCAGATTGCCCACTTTCACTGATTAGGTGCACAGATTCTATTTGGGTCGGCGATGGTACAAGCCACAAGTCCACCTCTGGTTATTTTTTTAGCTTTGTTTTAGGGCCTTTTTTCTGGTCTAGCAAGAAGCAATCCATGATTTCTTTATCTACAGCCGAGGCAGAGTATAGAGGTGCAGTGAATGCAGCTACATAGGTTGTTTGGTTGCAAGGCCTTCTCTCCGAGTTTGGTATTCAGTATCCACTTCCTACTGTCATATTTTGTGACAATTAGGGGTCCATTCAAATATCTATTGACCCATTTCAAATGCATAGGAATAAGCACATCAAGATTCACATGAATTACATCAGTGAGTTGATCCGTGACCGAGTCATATCACTGCAGTATTGCCCCACTGAGCAGCAGGTTACAGACATCTTCACCAAGTCTTTCACTGAAAAGAAATTTTCAGAATTGAGAGCTATGCATGGAGTGGTGGAGACAGTTGAGTAGATCCTTCTGGCCACTTAGCCCTTTTTTCCTCTTTTCGAGGGGGGGTTGGGGTGTTTTTCCCACGAGGTTTTCCCTCTTTCTTCATTTTATGAGGATCGATTATTTATTGTACTTGAGTACCTAACATGGCATCTTGGTCGGGACTCAGTTTAGATAAGTGAGTTAGGATGAAGGGGGGGTGTTGGAATATAATCCTAATATCTACATTTATTTTTTAGCCTAAGTATCCTTGACTTAGCCACATGCACTGAAAATCATGTCCACACTTGGTTTTTGGTAAACTAGCTCGGTGGACCAACTTTCCCTTGTTTTTTGCCTTTAAAGGCTTAATATTATGGAAATATTGGTCCAACCACTTTCCTAAACCATTTAGACATCTAATTGCATGTTCACACCTAACCACACCTCATCCACTTGAGTTATTTGAGGATTGGCGCCCCACATGAAGATTCCCCCTTAAATCAAGGGATTTGGTCCCGGGACCATTTTAGCATGTTTTAAAGTTACCTTCCTTGGGAAATGTGCCCCTCCTCATGCTTTCCCCGTGGATGATAGTTGGCATAGGTTTTATTAAGTCATTGTTGCTATTTTAGGCCTCCCTTTAGCTTTTCTTAGCCTTTTCTAGTTTTTTACTAGTTTTTTCCTAGTTTTCTAGATTCGGCAATTTCTATATAACCACCTCCCTTTGGGATTAGAGGTTTGGTTTCTCATGTATTACTATTGTTCATTAATTTAATACATTGATTTTATGGAGCAAATTATTTCTCTCCTCTCTTGAATATCAGCAAATTACTTGTTTTTAATTTAACTAGAATTCTAGATCTATTGGAATTTCTGCAGGAATTCTACATTCACTTACCCCGGAACCGAAAGGAAAACAACACTATTTTTCATAAACTTCTCACATCCACCTTTCTCCTAACCTTTATAGCATTAATTCTCCATGTTCGATCCTCTTTCTTCAATCTGATGGTTGGCGCTTTCCCTGCTCGCAAACTAGCCAAGTGATCCTCCACCGTTGATCAAGCCTGCTTGATCCAACGGTTGACACTTAATATCGCGTGGAATCCTTGCCGATGTTTATCAAGATGAGAGAACGTGAGAAAAGTAGATTCTTCGTGCTACGTGTCAGCTGCTAAATGGAATTGCGCGACTATCCCAAAATATCACTTACCTCCTTGAGCCCGTGCGAAAACAGCTTTCACCTATGAAGACCGTTTTACTCTTATGTTTAACTCCATGCTTGTTTGCACGCGACTACCATAGATCTAACGATTATGTCGATCAGACGGTTCTAGGCTCCTTCGGGTTCCCTCACAAATTTATCAGATTTTTCTCCTTCCGCTATGATTTTAGCACTTCCACTAGCTTTAGCTCTTCTCTATGGAATTCGGAGCTTAGCTAACTAAAGCTCTATGGTTCGAAACACATTTGATTTAACTTAATACACAGTGAATGAGGAATTAAACGTGATAACACCAGATCATACAAAACTCTATTTTAACAAGCCTAACTGGAATTCAACAGTACACAGATATATTTCGAAGGAATTCAACCTCCGGGATTTAACCTTTCATGGATAGAATACACAAAGATACAGAGATATTTCAGTTCTTTTATAGTCTAATTCTCCATAGCCAAATCCCCTTACAATAGTTCAAAACTCACATAAATACTTTACATCCAACAATATGATCCTCAATCAATGGATTGAATCTATCTAATCCTAGATAAATACCTAAACTACTTGATATTCTCCTCGAGAATCTCAACTAAGTCTAAACTACTTCGAGTAATTACAAAATCATTCAAATACCTATATTTTAGCTCAAATCCTATCTAGAAAACTTTGTAAATTGACAGCTAAAGGATCCCACTCCTTTGCTTGTAAACTTTTTTTGGAATTTTGGAATAAAATGAAGCCTTTTGTCTTCAAGCCTTATGCTCCTGTATCAGACTCCTGTGGACAAAATTCTTCATGGGCTCCTGTCCATCATCTCTTCTACAAAACTACCCAGCTTCTGTAGCATGGTATCTATCACCCAGGTAGCACCAGTAATTGGTTGATATTTCCACTTGACCAAGTACTGAAAATACTAATGTCCCCTTTTCTTCTTAAACACTCTTTTATCCAGTATCTTCTCTAGCTGCAATGCCTTTGTTGTAGGTAACTGTTTTACCCAATCCACCTCTTGTTCTTCCTTATCTTCTATTGTGTCATCTGCCTGTCCCTTTTCATACCTGTACAAATCAACAACATTGAAAATTGTAGATATTCCAATACTAGGGGGTAATTCAATTTCATATGCATTTGCAGAAAATTTCCTTAAGACTCCGCATGGTCCAATTTTCTTAAATTTTAACTTGTTATACTCCCTTTTTTGAAATCTTTCCTTCCTTAGGTGTGCCAAAACCAAATCTCCAACCTCAAATTTAACTTCTATCTTCTTCAAATCTGCTATGTTCTTGTACTTTGTGTTATTGTCCTGTAACTGTTATTTTACATGTTCATATATTACTTGAATCTCTAAAGCAAAAGCTTCTCCTTGAGCACTCCCCATTTCAGCTTTACCCAAATCTATCAATTTAGACACTCCTCTTGGGTGCATTCCATAAACTATATGGAATGGACTCTGCCCTGTACTCCTGTTAGGAGAATCATTATAAGCATATTCAGCCTGTGCCAAATATTGATCCCAATGTTTCGAATGTTCACTTGCAAGACTTCTCATAAGATTACCAAGCTTATGTTTACAACTTCAGTCTGCCCATCAGTCTGAGGATGATAAGTAGATGTTATGCTCTTAACCTGCAAGACGATTACCAGAATACCAAATATGCGAAGAAATATACCTGGAACATAGAATAGTGAGAAACAAGAGCAAGTATTTTATTATTTAGAAAGCAATGTTCATTTGCCTCTTCAAGGGAGCAACCTCCAATAGAGCAGAGCTCGATTACAAAATAAGACACGATGCCCTCTCAGGGAGTCTCTATCCTTTATATATGACTCATACATGCAATACCATGGATCAATACCATGGTTCTTATTAATATTATCTATCTAATACCATGGCCCATTTGCAACTAACTGTGGTCCCGTCATTAATTGCGGGTTAACCACTTACAATTATTAATATGGGCTTTATTGACTCTTTACTTAACTATAATTATGACTCGATCCTACTACATAAATAAGGGGGTTAGGGTGGGACCCTAACATGCCCTCCCCCTTAAGAATAGCCTTGTCCTCAAGGCTGAAGCTGCGGAAACTGCTAAAGAATAGTGGCTGGTTCCCAGGTTGCATCTTCCGGAGAGGTGTCTTTCCACTTGACGAGGACTTCCCTGATCATGTGGCCACGTAGGTGTCATTCTCGTGTGTCTAGGACCTGTTCAGGTTGGAGCCAGATTGACCCTTCTTCATCCAATTCAGGTAGACTAGTTTGAATTCTGCAATTGTTCCCAATCACTTTCTTGAGGCATGAGACATGGAAAACTGGATGGATTTTTGCAGTGGGTGGCAAATCTAGCTTGTAGGCCACTTCTCCAATGCACTGAAGTACTTGATATGGTCCGTAGAATTTTGTAGATAGTTTATGACAACCCTTGTCTTTGAGTGAAGCTTGCTTATATGGTTGCAGCCTCAAAAATACCTGATCCCCTTCTTGAAATTGGCGCTCTGAACGATGCTGATCTACCTGTTGCTTCATGCGGCTTTGAGCTTGATGAAGATTCTCTCTAAGATGGGCGAGCATGGTTGTGCAGTTTTGTAGGAGTTGATCCACTACTTGTACCTTTGAGCACCCCTTGATATAAGAAGTAGGGGAAGGAGGGAATTGACCATAAACTACTTCATAGGGAGTCACTTTGGTGGTGGCATGATAGTTGGTGTTATACCACCATTCAGCTAGAGGCAACCACTATACCCATAGATGTTGCTTTTCTGAAGTGAAACACCTAAGGTAGGTTTCCAGACATTTGTTGACGGCTTCAGTTTGACCATCCATTTGTGGATGATAGGAAGTACTGAGTTTTAGTTGGGTGCCTTGTAGCCTGAAGAGTTCCTACCAAAAATTACTGGTGAAGATCGGGTCATGATCAGACACAATAGAAGTGGGCATGCCATGCAATTTGAAGATCTGATCCATGAAAGATTGAGCGACCAAAGTCGGTGTAAACGGGTGGGGTAGGGCACAGAAATGAGCATACTTAGAAAGTCGGTCCACAACCACCATGATTACTGACTTGTTTCCTGACTTTGGAAGACCTGTAATGAAATCCATAGAAAGCTCCGTCCATATAGATGTCGGGATGGGCAACGGTTGTAATGTGCCTAGTGCTTTGACTATCTCCCCTTTGTGGCGTTGACAGACATCACATTCCGCTACAAAAGTAAGGATGTCCTTTTTCATGCCTATCCAAAAAAATGATCTTCTAGTGCAAACATATGTCTTCTGAAAGCCTGAATGTCCTGCAATGGGGGATGAGTGAAATTCTGCCAAAATGCGACTTTTGAGGGTGGATGTTGGTGATATTACGACTCTGTCCTTGTAGCGAAGAATCTCATCCTGCCACGAGTAGCCCTTGGTGGAATTTGGATCCGCATGCAATTGAGTAAGGAGTTGGGAGAGCTAGGGATGTGAAAACCATTCCCTGCGAGCCTCTTCAATCCATTTTGGAATGGGAAGGGAAATTGCATGCAGGGTACTTTCCTCCTCAAATTGGCGAGATAATGCATCTGCTACACTATTTTCGCACCCTTTCTTGTAAATGATCTCATAATCATATCCTAGCATTTTGGTGAGCCATTTATTTTGTTGTGGGGAGGATAGGCGTTGCTCCAAAAAATATTTAAGATTGTGATGGTCTGTGCGGATTTGGAAACGTCGCCCCAGTAAGTAAGTTCGTCAGGTATCTACTGCATGTAAGATGGCCATCATTTCCTTCTCATAGGTAGATTGTCCCAGATTCTTCCCACTTAGTTGTTGGATTGTGAAGGCCAAGGCTCGACCTTCCTGTATTAAGACCGCCCTAATACCCGTACCTGAAGCATCACATTCAATGACAAAAGATTTGGTGAAATCAGGTAGTGCTAAGACTGGAGTGGAACACATGGCAATTTTGAGAGCTGTAAATGCCTATTGTGCATCATCATTCCAGAAGAATGAATTTTTCTTGAGGATTTGAGTGAGGGGATTCACAATGCGACCATAATTGCAGACAAATTTGCGATAATAGCCTGTGAGACCCAAAAGTCTTCTCAGGCTCTTCAAGGTCTTAGGTTGAGGCCAATCCTGCATTGCTTGGATCTTTTTGGGGTCCACCTTGACACCTTCAGGCCCCACAATGTGACCCAAATACTCAACTTCTTCCATGCCAAAAGAACATTTGGACATCTTAACAAATAATTTATGCTTGCGGAGCAGTTGCAAGAGCAGATCTACATGCTGAAGATGTGCGGCCCAAGTGCAACTATAGATGAGGATTTCATCAAAGAAGACAAGGACAAATTTCCTGAGATATGGTTTGAGAAGGTGGTTCATAAGGCTCTGAAAAGTAGATGGGGCATTACAAAGACCGAATGGCACGACCAGGAACTTATAATGGCCTTCATGAGTTCTAAAAGCAGTCTTTGGAATGTTGACTTCCTTCATGCGAATTTGGTGGTAGCCTGAGCGAAGATCCAGCTTAGTGAAGAATTAAGCCCCATTGAGTTCATCCAGAAAATCATCAACAACCGGGATGGGAAATTTATCTTTGGCTGTCAACTTATTGAGGGCCCTGAAGTCTGGACACATCCGCCATTCCCCATCTTTCCTGAGCACCATGACCACCGGTGATGAATAAGGACTAATGTTGGGATGAATGACACCTGATTCCAAAGGTTCCTTGATTATTTTTTCTATTTCATTCTTTTGGGTGAACGTATATCTATATGGGCGCACATTTGGTGGTTGGGCCCCTGGAACCAAGGTGATGCTATGATCATGTTCCCCTCTCGAGGGTGGAAGCTCATGAGGCTTGTCAAATACTGGCAGATGGTTATTTAAAATCTGTTGCATCTCAGGATGAATCGGCACATAATTGGGTTCGACGGCCTGGATGGCATTAAATTGAGCTATAACTCGATGATGACCCTTTTTTAGCAATTTTTCCATCCTATGTGAGCTGATGATAGAGGGAGCTCCCGCCTGGAGTCCACGGAGGGTATGTGTGGAGTTGTTCTGCTTAAAGCTCATATATAACTCCTGGAAATCCATTGTGATTGGCCCAAGAGTGCGAAGCCATTCAGCACCGAGGACAATGTCGCACCATCCCATGTGTATGGAAAACATGTGGGTCTTCAACTGATAATCCCCCATTTGAAGTTTGACATTTTCACAGTGGCCTTCACATTTCATTGTTCCCCCATCCGCAATTTGGACTTGGAAGTTAGAAACTGCTCGTACAAAACAATGCATTTCTTCCGCGACTTTTTGATGGATGAAATTATGTGTACTTCCACTATCAATCAAGACTACTACTGGGCGATGTTTAATAAAACCTCTGATTTTGAGAGTTTGAGGTGAAGAAATCCCTGCCAAAGCATGCAGCGAAATAACTGGTTCATCAGGGACATTGTCCTTCTGGTTGTCCTCTTCTACCTCCTCCGGTTCCTCAAGTGGTGGGGCTTCCTCCGATGAGCTATAATCAGTGGCATCAATTTGAAAAAATTTGGGCTCCTTGCATTTATGACCTGGGGAGTATTTTTCATCATAGTAGTAACATAATCCCTGCTTTCTTCTTTCAGCCATTTCTGCAGGTGATTCCTTTTGAACCTTAAGTGTTTGAGTCGTGCAGTGAGCCTGTGGGGGGCGACCCTTGGCGGTGAAATTTGGGTGAATGAACTGGGCTGCTAATGCACGTTCCACGTTACGAGCTACCTTGCAAGCCTCTGACCATTTGGGAGGGTGGTGTAGTCGAACGTGGGCTTGTATGGCCTCTTTAAGACCGCTAATAAAACATTCTGTGTAGAACGCATCTGGGAGATCCCTAGTGCGGAAATCTAAGGCTTCAAAGGCTGTAACATATTCATCCACTGTGCCAGTCTATCAGAGTTTAGTGAGATGACCCAAAAAATCAGATTCCTGGTCAAAGCGCTCTGTAAGAGATTTTTTGAAGGTGGCCCAAGTCAAAAAACTTCCATTGCAACATTGATGCCATTCCCTCCATTGCCATCTTTCATTGTCCAAGTACATGCTCCCCACCATAAGCTGAGCCTCATTATCTAAGATGTTATTCAGATTGAAACACTGCTCCATTTGTGCTACCCATGCAGCCGGGTGAGAACCATCAAATTTATGCATATCCAGCTTGGGAGGTCGCGGACGGGATTGTTGGTGGGTGCCCCAGAGGTGAAGAGAGTGGCTAGACTCACCCTCACTATGTCCATTGCCAATATACACCTCCTCGCGGGCTTCCTCCTTGCCCTTAGAGAGTGTGTCGGTTATTTTATCAAGCTGAGCTTGGATGGCTTGCAAGGATTGTTCAAGTTTGTCGATCTTCTCATTGGCCATAGCTTGAGCTCTAGTTGCTACCATGCATCGATCCGATGTACTTGAAATTTGGGACCACCCGAATTTTTTTCACTAACAATTGAATGGTACCACCTTGCTCAACTCGTCGTCCCGATTCTTATGGGTTAGATCACCAATAAGTGCCCCGGGGCCGATTCTTAGGAATACTACAGTAGCCGAATCCTCAAAATGTCAATGTTGCCAAAAGTCCTACGAAAATCACGCCCCGGTATAGGAACCCCACATAACTACTCAGATCTGGTGGATCTGAGAGATATGAATGGTTTATCGGATAGCTCTGATCAGTGGACAGATTGTTGCTATGGATCTGATGGATCTAATAGATTGGAAAGGCTGGTCTGCTAACTCGGAACTGCGGGACTGATGTCTGCTGCTGCTGCAAACCCCCTTGCGAGATCTGATTTGGCAGAGATTATGCGTGATCCCAAGATAGAAAAGGGAACTATGGTCTCGAGGAGTGTCAGGTGCTACAAATCGCAATATACATAAGGGTCTGACAATAGTACTCGGCCCGATGTTTCAGGGCTCTAACTAAGGAGGATCAACCGTACCCTTAGCCGTACAACCCGACTACCCTATCGTATGGGCGATTAATCTCTCTGAGTGTTGTTCTCGGTGTACTTTAGTAGCAAGAAGACCGACAGTTTATCTATGGCGAGGTTTCAAAGGAGCTAGGGGGCTTCTAATATATACAGAGGATACTTGGAAGACAGTCTGTGCACGGTTTTGTCTAATGCGCTACTACTCGAAGGGGTACCCACAGGGGTTACAAGGGAGTCCAATAAGCGTGATGTATTTCCTGCGTGCATGCCTCCCCAAATCTGCAGGTTTATGCACTCAATGACAGATCCCCTGGTTTAAAGACACCGAAACACGTCTCTAGCCAAAAAAAAAATTGCTAAGAAATGGAGATCCCACCTACCCTGGAAAGTGCTCTAATACCACTTGTTATGCTCTTAACCTGCAAGACTATTACCAGAATACCAAATATGTGAAGAAATATACCCAGAACATAGAATAGTGAGAAACAAGAGCAAGTTTTTTATTATTCAGAAAGCAATGTTCACTTGCCTCTTCGAGGGGGGAACCTCCAATAGAGCAGAGCTCGATTACAAAATAAGACACGATGCCCTCGTGTTATAGACATTTTTGGGCCCTACAACCCCAAGCATGAAATGTCCATAAATCAAGGGCTCCTAAGTCCCTAAAAGTGTTGTTCTAACCCCTAAAGGAACAAGGTCAATAGATTACAGCTTCTCCCAGAAGTTCTCCACCAGAAACTGCTCAGAATGGGTCAAAATAGGATCATTTCAGCTGCTCCACTAGCTAGGTGCGTTGCATTGCACCTAAATACACTGTGAGGGTGCGTTTCATTTCAAAACTCCCTTATGCAGGGTGTGATGGGCGAGAAATGACAAATGGCAGTGTCATTCCGCGAGGTGGAGAGACAATGGAAGCTTCCAGAATCTTCTCCTATGACACTTGCCTTACTAAATTTGACCAAGGATGAGTAAGAGGCCCTCAGTCTCCAAGTGGAAGCAAGAACTGACATAGAGAAGACACTAATCAAATCACAAGCTGACTCATCCTCCTTACAGATATCTATATATGGATCCCTCATCCCAGAGATCCAGAGGCTGGAATTTTGCATATTGTAAGTAAATTGTTGTTGGTTTCTAGAGACAAACATCAGATTGTTGGGTGATTTATGCTTTGTTTGAGGTGAAGAGGGGCTTCTTTGCTGGGAGGTTGATGCTGGGTCGGAACCACTGGTTGTAACTCCTCATGGATCTTTTCTTGTTTATCAATAAAAACTATTTGAGTTTTCCTCCTGTTGGAAATAATACTGAGAGGGGGGGTGAATCAGTATTATCTAATTCTTTTAATAAATCTTCCTTATTTGTTCTTTGAATTATTTTTGCATGTCAGTACCATAAAATAATGAGCATGAACAAAGAAAACAGATAGTCACACCAAAGAACACAAGATGTAAGGTGGAAACCCAATGTGGGTGAAAACCACCTGCTGCAATATGTCTCTATCTTCTTTCAAATTAGAAACTCCTTTTACAATGGTTTTGTACTGGTGCAGTCCTTTACCAGTACGCAAGCTGCAACCTGCAGAGAGCTACAACTCTCTCTCGTTTTCCAGTCTCTCCTGGAAGGGAGCTACAACCGTCTACTTCTTTTCTTACAAGGACCACTTTTCATGAATTTTCAAACTGGATCCATAAGCATCAAATGATCATAAAGTATAAGAGAATCACCCAGTCAACTGTAGTAACCAGATCAACAATAATAGGACCAAACCCAGAACACAACAATGATAAACAAAGATTTTAAGAGAAGTAAGCACCCTGCTCAACTGCTCGCCTGCTTACGTAAGCACCCTGCTCAACTGTTGGCCTGCTTACAGTACTCACCCTGCTCAACTGCTTGCCTGCTTACAGTACGCACCCTGATCAACTGCTAGCCTACTTATGTACGCACCCTGCTCAACTGCTAGCCTGCGTACCTCGCTCTGAGTCCATTGAACTACCTACGGACCTCCGCACCTGCAACCCTTCTGTGCCTGCGTATGTACGCACCTGAACCCTTTTGTGCCTGCGTATGTACGCACCTGCAACCCTTCTGTGCTTGCGTACCTCCGCACCTTCAACCCTTCTGTGCCTGCGTACCTCCACACTTGCAACCCTTCTGTGCCTGCGTACCGGCGCACCTGAAACGCTTCGTTCTTGCGTACGTACACACTTTTCTCTCACTGTACCTACGTACCTTCGGGCATAGATGATTTCAAGACTTCAGGAATAACCCAGACAGTCAGATCTACAGATCTGAACATGCGCCGAAGAGATCTCGGTCCATCAGTAGATTCGCCTTCTTTAGATCTAGACCAGATCTAGCCCTCATAAGATATTCAACCAAAAACATGCTCAAGCCAAATGATCTCCTTTGCTTTATATAGGAAAGCTCTTCCTTAAAACATGGATCAATACCACGAGCCGACACCATAATAACACAATACCGTCGGCTAAATACCAAGAGTAAAACATAAGAAAACCCCACATGTGAATTTCTTTGCCTTGAAATGTGTGCACTGGGGGTACGCACCTCCTGAATGGGATAACTGCGGGTATGTACGCACTTTATGTAATACTGACCTGCGTGTACGCACCTTATGCAAGGTGTACCTGCGTACCCCTTATTTTCTTCAATATTTGATAGCTGATCATCAATCTCTGTTGCTGACTTGAAGTACTGTGATCTATCACCTGAATGGGTTGCCATCAAGGACAACACTTTAGCCATAATGCCAACAATCTCCCCCTTTGGACTTGATGGCAACCTCAAAACTTCAGCTTCATTCTCCCCCTTTGACATCAAGGGCAAAGGGTTATGCTCCCCCTAAGAACATGCTCCCCCTGAATATGAACCAGATCTGCAACGAAGAACCATAATCCACCATGAAAGAGATAGAGACATATTGCAGCTACTTCCAAGATCTCCTTCTACACATCCTCCATAATGCCAACAATGCATTATATGCTCCCCCTGAACCTGTACCATCAATCAGAAGAGGTTCAGCAATAAGATGATGCATCAACAACCCCCAGCTTTTGCCTGAGGTATTCAAAAGTGTCCCTGGGCAATGGTTTGGTGAGAATATCAGCAACTTGTTCCTTAGAAGGAACATACTCCAACTTGACCTTCTGTTCAAGCACTTGTTCCCGGAGAAAATGATACTTGATTGGTATGTGCTTGGTTTTTGAATGCATAACAGGATTCTTTGAGATGCTGATTGCACTTGTGTTATCACATAAGATGGGGATTGGTGGTGTACAAGTGATTTGAAAATCCTGCAAAGTCTGCATCATCCAAAGGAGTTGGGTGCAACAAGATGCAGCAGCAACATATTCCGCTTCAGCTGTAGACAAGGCAATCAAACTCTGTTTCTTGCTGAACCAAGATACCAGTCTGGAACCCATAAAGAACGCACCACCACTTGTGCTTTTCCTGTCATCCACGCTTCCGGCCCAATCTGCATCTGTATAAGCATGAAGTGTAAGATCTGTATCTCTAGGATACCATAAGCCATAATTTTGAGTCCCTTGAAGATATTTGAAAATTCTCTTCACTGCCTGAAGATGAGTCTCCTTCGGATTTGCCTGAAATCTTCCAACTATTCCAACTGCATGCATGATGTCTGGTCGGGTACCTGTCAAATAAAGTAAACTTCCAATCATAGATCTGTAGGTTGGTTGATGTACTGCTGCAGATTCATCATTTGCACTGAGGCTACATCCTGTGACCATGGGTGTACATACTGGTTTTGCATCTTCCATACCATATTTCTTCAAAATCTGTTTGAGATACTTGGTTTGAGATAAAAAGATTCCTCCTTCTTTTTGTTGGATTTGCAAACCAAGGAAATATGTCAGTTCTCCTAGCAAGGACATTTCAAATTCTTTCTGCATGACCAAGGCAAAGTTTTGACTCATAGCTTCTTCATTGCTCCCAAAAATAATGTCATCTACATACACAACAAGTATTAGCAATTTGTCATTTTCAACTTTTATATAAAGATTGCTATCTGCCGATCCTTTTGAAAAGCCTTGTTGATGAAGATATTTGTCCAAACGGTAGTACCAAGCCCTTGGAGCTTGTTTGAGACCATAGAGAGCCTTTTTCAATCTGCATACAAGATTTGGATCATTTCCAAGAATGAACCCATCTGGTTGTTCAATGTACACTTCTTCTTCCAAGTCTCCATTCAGAAAGGCTGATTTCACGTCCATTTGAAATACTTTGAAGTTTTGAAAACTTGAGAGAGCAAGGAACATTCGGATGGCCTCAAGTCTTGCAACAGGAGCAAAGGTTTCTTCAAAGTCTATTCCTTCTTGCTGCGCATACCCTTTACAAACAAGTCTGGCTTTGTTTCTAATTACTTCTCCATTTTCATTCAATTTGTTTTTGAAGACCCATTTTGTCCCGATAACATTCTTATCTTTTGGTCTAGGAACCAGCTCCCAAGTGTTGTTCTTTTCGATCTGCTCAAGTTCTTCATCCATTGCTTTCACCCAACATTCATCTTTGCATGCCTCTTTCACATTTTGTGGTTCAGTAGAGGAGAGTAATGCCAAATAGCTTGAAGCTTCTGCAACTGTTCTTCTTGTTTGTACACCTGCTTCTTTCTGCCCCATAATCTGAGATTCTGGATGGTTCTTCTGAACATATCTGGATGGAGTCTTTTCTTCTATTCTTGTTTGCTCCTCTGGTTCTTCTTGAGGTTCTTCTTGAGGTTCTTCTTCTTCATCATTCTGTTGTTGGGGGTAGCCTTCATCTTCTTCGATGTCTTCATGATGTACTTGCCTAGGAATGTATCCCTTCTCATCAACCACTACATCAATGCTGTCAACAATTCTGCCAAGTCTTTTATTGTAGCATTTGTATGCTTTGCTATGTGGAGAGTAACCAAGAAGAATGCCTTCATCTGCTCTAGGTTCAAGTTGCCAAGCTGCTCATCAGTATTCTTGATATAGCATTTGCTCCCAAAGATTTTGAAGTGCTTTACTGAAGGAGTCCTACCACTCCAGAGCTCATGAGGAGTTTGAGTGTTGTTCACCCGGACATTTGTTTTGTTGAGAATAACAACTGCAGCATGTGCAGCTTCACCCCAGAAAGTTGCGGGAGTTCCTGACTCATCAAGCATAGCACGAGCCATTTGTTGGACTGTTCTGTTCATTCTTTCCACAACTCCATTTTGCTGAGGAGTTCTTGCTGTAGAGAATTCTCTTCTTATCCCATGTTCTTCACAGAAATCGAAAAATTCATTTGAAGTAAATTCCCCACCTCTGTCGGATCTGAGGCACTTAATTTTGTGACCTGATTCATTTTCAACCAAGGCTTTGAAGGATTTGAATTTTTCGAATGCTTCATCTTTGTGCTTCATAAGTCCTAACCAGACAAACCTGGAGAAATCGTCAATGAATAATATCAAGTATTCTTCTCCTCGAGGTGTTCTTTTCCTGAAAGGACCGCATGTATCTGTATGTACTAGCTCAAGAGGCATGCTAGCTGATCCTTCTTTCTCTGGAAAGTTAGTTCTGGTTTGTTTTCCAAACTGACATGATTTGCATATGGTGTTGTCAGGAATTTTGATATCTGGAAGATCGCGAACTGCCTGATATTTGCATGCTTTCCTTATTTGTGAAAAGCTTAGATGTCCCAACCTCCGATGCCATAACCAGTGCTCATCATCCTTGCTCAGATAGCATTGTTGTTGTCCTTCTTCAAATATGTACAGATTATTTGGAGTTCTTTTGCCTTTGATCACTGTTTTACCTGTATCAAGATCACGAACAAGACATCCATTTGATCTGAATATAACCTCGGTTCTTTGATCACACATCTGGCTGACACTTAGAAGATTATGCTTCAATCCATCAACATACAAAACATTTCCAGCCTTGACCTTTTCTTTTAACTGAGCAATGCCTTTTCCTTTTATAGTTGCAGGAGTATCATTTCCAAAAGAGACTTTCTTTCCTTTTTCTAGAGCAGAAAATGACTCAAGTTTTTCTTTATCACCTGTCATATGCTTCGAACATCCACTGTCAATGTACCATAGATTTTCCTGTCCCTCTGCATAAAATGCTATCCCACATCTTTCTGTTTGTGGTTCCTTTATTCTCCATGTTTTGGTGCTTGAGGCTTGTTCCTTTTTCTGCTGAAACCTGCTCCTGCATTCAGAGTCTTCATGACCAAAGTTATTGCAAATAGAACATTCAACTTCATTTTCAAGAGCCGAAAAGTTGTTATAGGTCCTTTTTGTAATCCCGATCATACTTCTTTGTTTTTGAGCTTCTCTAGTCATGATTGTTTTATATGCAACACATTGAGCCGCTTTGTGACCAAAGTTATGGCAAGAAAAGCATTGTCCATTGAAGAAACTTCTGCGGTTATCGAATCTACCAGCCAATTGATTGTAATTTCTATTGTCATCTATTCTTGAACCAAATTGAGAAGATTTTACCTGTGGCTGGTTGTAGCTTTTGTTCACCCTTAAGATGGATTGCCCCTGATAGTTTCTGTTTGTAATTTGTCCCTGCTTTACCTGATGATCTTCATTGTGCTTTTGCTCATTTCTTCTTGCTGCATCAAGATAACTTTTTGAGGTGGATGCTTGAGAAGTTTCTCCATTATAGCCCAGACCTGTCTTGTTTAGTGGAGACCGCTGCACATTGATAATCTCATCCAAAGTTTCAGATCCTTTGACAAACTTGAGATTAATAGCTTTTGTTTTCTCAATCTCTTTCCTAAGACCAACAATTTCACCTTCTAATTTTTCAAGATGTTTTTCCTTTTCATCAATTTGAAATTGTAGAGTATCAATGATCATGTTCTTTTCTTCTATACATCTCTTGAGTCTAGTAATTTCATCATAAAGGTTATCCACATCTATAGCATCCATATAATCATCATCTTCAAATGCCATTAACAACTTATATTCATTACCTTGTTCATCTTCATCACTGTTTGATAGACCATCACTATCTTCATGAGTGTAGTAGCTTTTCTTATTTGCGTTCTGTTTCTTGTTCCATCTAGCAGGTTCCTTTCCTTTATCCTTATAAGGACATTTTGCAGCATAATGACCTACTCTTCCGCAAGCAAAGCATTTAAAAGGTAACTTACCTCTGAACCTTCCAGAACCCCTTTGAAGATTTCTGACAAAATTTGATTCTTCTTCCTCTTCTTCTGGGACGTGGCTCGCTTCATAATAATCTCCTTTGCCTGATGCCTTGAAAGCAGCTTCTCTTCTGTCTGATGGACCTCCCTTTCTCATTTCATAAGCAGTTAGAATTCCATGTAGCTGAGACATAGTAAGAATTCGT
Organism: Pinus tabuliformis; assembly: GCA_031772625.1. NCBI lineage: Eukaryota > Viridiplantae > Streptophyta > Pinopsida > Pinales > Pinaceae > Pinus > Pinus tabuliformis. The sequence goes on along the minus strand of CM062820.1, from coordinate 1,580,093,235 downwards.
AGATTTTCCTTTTCTTCTATTGCAGATACTTTAGATTCAAACTTGGGGGACAATGATCTTAGAACCTTTTCAACCACAATAGCCTCTTTTATTTCTTCACCCAGATTTTTCATACAATTAACAACCTCATCTACCCGAAGAAAATAGTTAGCCACACTTTCATCATTATACATTTTGAGAGTCTCATACTGAATTCTGAGAGTTTGAAGTTTAGCACGCTTTACTTGTTCATCTCCTTCATAGCTCGTGACAATTTTGTCCCATATTTCTTTTGCGGATTTATAGTGCATTACCTTCATGAATTCTGATTGAGATATACATCCTAATAGAGTACTGACTGCTTTCGCATTTGTTTCATACTTCTTTTTCTCCGCTGCATCTGTAGGAGTAGCTGAAGGAAAAGCGTAGCCTGTCTCTACGATCCCAAACTTCTGTACCAAGAGATTGAAGATAGGCAGTAACTCTTACCTTCCAATAATTGAAGTTTGTCCCATCAAAAATCGGTGGCCTGATTGATGCTTCTCTCTCGTAGTTGCTCATGATGAACGATCTACCTTCAAGCGATCAAGCTTCTCTGAAGAACCTGGCTCTGATACCAATTGTTGGAAATAATACTGAGAGGGGGGGTGAATCAGTATTATCTAATTCTTTTAATAAATCTTCCTTATTTGTTCTTTGAATTAGTTTTGCATGTCAGTACCATAAAATAATGAGCATGAACAAAGAAAACAGATAGTCACACCAAAGAACACAAGATGTAAGGTGGAAACCCAATGTGGGTGAAAACCACCTGCTGCAATATGTCTCTATCTTCTTTCAAATTAGAAACTCCTTTTACAATGGTTTTGTACTGGTGCAGTCCTTTACCAGTACGCAGGTTGCAACCTGCAGAGAGCTACAACTCTCTCTCGTTTTCCAGTCTCTCCTGGAAGGGAGCTACAACCCCCTACTTCTTTTCTTACAAGGACCACTTTTCATGAATTTTCAAACTGGATCCATAAGCATCAAATGATCATAAAGTATAAGAGAATCACCCAGTCAACTGTAGTAACCAGATCAACAATAATAGGACCAAACCCAGAACACAACAATGATAAACAAAGATTTTAAGAGAAGTAAACACCCTGCTCAACTGCTCGCCTGCTTACGTAAGCACCCTGCTCAACTGCTGGCCTACTTACAGTACTCACCCTGCTCAACTTCTTGCCTGCTTACAGTACGCACCCTGCTCAACTGCTAGCCTGCTTATGTACGCACCCTGCTCAACTGCTAGCCTGCGTACCTCGCTCTGAGTCCATTGAACTGCCTGCGGACCTCCGCACCTGCAACCCTTCTGTGCCTGCGTATGTATGCACCTGAACCCTTCTGTGCCTGCGTATGTACGCACCTGCAACCCTTCTGTGCTTGCGTACCTCCACACCTTCAACCCTTCTATGCCTGCGTACCTCCGCACTTGCAACCCTTCTGTGCCTGCGTACCGGCGCACCTGAAACTGTTCGTTCCTGCGTACGTATGCACTTTTCTCTCACTGTACCTACGTACCTTCGGGAATAGATGATTTCAAGACTTCAGGAATAACCCAGACAGTCAGATCTACAAATCTGAACATGCGCCGAAGAGATCTCGGTCCATCAGTAGATTCACCTTCTTTAGATCTAGACCAGATCTAGCCCTCATAAGATATTCAACCAAAAACATGCTCAAGCCAAATGATCTCCTTTGCTTTATATAGGAAAGCTCTTCCTTAAAACATGGATCAATACCACGAGCCGACACCATAATAACACAATACCGTCGGCTAAATACCAAGAGTAAAACATAAGAAAACCCCACATGTGAATTTCTTTGCCTTTAAATGTGTGCACTGGGGGTACGCACCTCCTGAACGGGATAACTGCGGGTATGTACGCACTTTATGTAATACTGACCTGCGTGTACGCACCTTATGCAAGGTGTACCTGCGTACCCCTTATTTTCTTCAATATTTGATAGCTGATCATCAATCTCTGCTGCTGACTTGAAGTACTGTGATCTATCACCTGAATGGGTTGCCATCAAGGACAACACTTTAGCCATAATGCCAACACCTCCATGCTTTTGTATCATTGATGCTTGTTACATTTTGTATGGTTAACTTAAATCTGATCCTAAGTTATTTATGAATATAGATCCATGTCTTTGTATAGTGCTCTTCTTCTGTGATCTTACAGGTACTTTGTGAAGCTGGGCAAGCAAGGGAGCAGGTAGCTGGAGACTATCAAAGAAGAGAGGGATTGGATCAAAGGATTAGTGCAAGAAACAGGTTGGTTCTTTCTATTCCTCTCTATCTATAATTCATAAAGGAAATACAAAAGTAGTTTTTCTCTGTTTGTTTCTAAGGCAGCTGTCACACCTTAGTGGGATAGAGCAGTTCTAAATAGACACTTTTCCCGGTAACAAAATGGCAACTCCGCTGGGGAATGTCTAATTAGTTTGTTTGTGTATCATTCTTTGTTGTTTGTTTCATAAACTTATAAGTAGCTTTCGAACTGCATTTGCCATAACAAATGCAAAGTAGATAACTGTTGCTTCAATCCATTCACTGGATCTATTTATGATTTAAACAACTGATTCACAAACTATCTGATTTCCCTTGTGATAGCTCTTAGATCCTCCTTAGATCTACCCCTGATTGTTGTATTATTGATTTCTTTTTACTCGGCCAAAAACCAAGGACTGAACTGCAAACTGTGACCCGGAACCCGGACAGAGTCTTGTTTCTGGCCCAGCGCAGGTACTGTTCAGAGATTCTGAATTTCAGTGCACTTCCCGAGTGGACAACCTGCGCTGCATTTCAGATTCTCTGTGTTACAGGTGCGCTGATCAGACTAGCTCTGTGCAGCTGTGGCTTCTGTACTTCATTCTTTCCAGTTCTATTCCTGAATTTTGCTACCTGTGATCAGTATATGTCTGTTTGAAACTCCTTTTCCTTGTTGTTATTCCGCCTCCTTTGTACAAAAGAACTGTGGATGTTTTTGTGTGTTTGTTGAGTCATTTACAGTTCTCCTTTGCAAAAGTAGCATAGTTGTATTGTCGTCCTTTGATTTGAATCTGTGGCAAGTGTCGATTTTAATCGTAGGAAAGAGTTTTATTGTTGTTGATGGTCGATTATCCTGTTACTATTGCTTTTGGTCTGAATTTGTAATTTTCTAGTGTCAAGAACAAGTATTCATTTCAAAATCGTAAGGTGTTGTAATCGTCTCCATTTTTTGATTTCGAAAAGAAACTTGTTTATGTTTGTCGCTTGAAAAGAAATTCAGATTTGTGCATCAACTTTCTTTTTAGCATCCATATACTAAGAAAGTCGAAAAACAAATACATGCATGTGCATTTGCATATAGACAGTCTGTTTGGCTTGATTTAGGAAAGTGCATTTACAGTGTGCTCTTTGCTCTTTGTGAAAAGGTTATGTCTTTCTTTTCCCTAGTAGCTAGGATTTTCATTGCATAAAAGAGATAAAAAGTTTGTTTATCATCTTTAGATTGCATTTTAGGAATTACATCTACATCTCGTGGTGAACCCGAAAGGCAAACTTCATAAGCAAGATCAAGTTAAAATAAATTCAATGAATCTAACAACGCTTTGGAACTTAACGCACAACATTTAGAGGTCTCGGCTAGAGACATATTTCGGCGTCGTAAAGCCTGGTAACTGTTGTTCTCACTGATGGTTGGGTGATTCCTCCACTTTGAGACGATAAGTTCCAGTACGGACTTGTGCTCCCACGTACCATCGAGTATATTTTGGGAGACCCCTATAGGCTTAAATCCTTTATCCATAGGAAGCCGTGTCTGCCTCCCTATCGATCGCAATGCACTGAACACAGCATTCGGGAAGATTGACTGCCGTACCGTAAAAAGTATTCTACAGTTTTGCGATTAGTTTGGTACTCCCTCTACCTAGACTTCCAGAGCAGTCCCTTTCGTTCCTTTTCAGACTCCTTAACAGAAAAGGTCCATCTGAGCACTTGTCACTTCAGGCTCATTAAAAATCGAAGGAGACTAGAGTCATCTTTTGTTTTTTCTCGACTCTTAAAAATTGAAAAAACAAGTTGTGTCAAAGCGTCTGAAATTTATTTTAAACGGAATAATCATCACCTTTCCCTCGTTGGTCTTCGAAGTTAGTCTCCCTTCATCGCAAGTTCTTGTAGAATCGCTAGAAAATCTTTTGGATAGACTAGATATGTCTGAACAACCGTCGACATCTAGGACTGTGTCATCCGACACAGCAGTGGCAGAGCCTCCTGCTGCTATTCCAACGATGTTCAATGGTATACCATCTGTCCCGGAAAGTTATCAACAACAAGCCGGAGTCCAATCAGGGACTGTTTCGACGACATGGTCGGTTCCTATTTCTTCATCCGGATTATCATCTGGTATTTCTTATGTTGAAACTCAACAAATTGATCCAATGTGTCTTCAAAGGCCAATCTACCCTTTAAGTACTGGATTTCCACCATATGGAGGGCAATATGCCTTTTCATTGTTCCCTCCCGGAGAACAACCATATGGGAGTTTACAACAAAGTTCAGGTCAAACTGGAATTACATCCAGCGGTTGGGTACCATTACTGCCTCAACAACCAAGGGTTGTATATTCAATGCAACCAGTCCACCCTGTGTCGAATATTCCCACTATACCTGCTATGGTGACTGCGTCGCAAGTACAAGCGCTACCTGTTGTATGTCAACCCCAAGTTTCTCAGGTTGCAATACAACAACCTCTTGTCTCAACGACTCAATCACAACCTCAGGTTAGTGCCTCCTTATCTGGAGCGACTCAGGCTCAAACAAGTACTATGACTTCTCATCTTGGTCAATCATCCAGTATTGGGCAACAGCAAATGGTCCAACAACCATGGCTGATTCAATCTCAACAACCGCCATTCCAGCAATCATATCAAGGACCTGAGCAACAAGTCTTTGTAAGTAATGGGCAACTGCATTTCCAAAGCGGTTATCAACGACCATATTATAATGGTTATGCCCATCAACCTTGTCAAAGTTGCCAGCATCAAATACATTATGCTGGTATGCAAAGACCCATTGCTCAGGCGATTCCATCTTATCCTGGGTATGCTTCGCCTAACCTGAATCAACAGTTGCCCTTTGTAGCAACTCTAGAATTACCAGATCTAAACCAGCTGATGAATGATCCAATTGCTTATGCCCCTTGGTGGCTAGCGATTCCGCATAAACTTCCGTCAGATATTCCTAAATTTAATGGAAATCTGGGTGAAGACCCTTCGAATCATGTGATGACATTTCATTTGTGGTGTTCATCAAACACCCTAAATGATGATTCGATTAGGCTTCACCTTTTTCAGAGGACGTTAACTGGTCCTGCAGCAAAATGGTATATCGAGTTACCCAGAGCTTCGTTTGACAACTTCAGTACCCTACCCACAACGTTTTTAACCCATTTTCAGTTACCGATAAGGTACGAAACGGGAACAAAACTTCTTACCAATTTCAAACAAACAACAGCCACTCACATATCTTGATCATATACATGAGTGGCGACGTCGTCGTAGAATGGTAAAAACATATGTTCCTGATCAGCTTTTAGCGGAATGGTTTATTAAGTCTTTGTTACCTTCCATTACAGAAGATGTGGCAAAAGGGGGAGTCGTCACCGAAGAGCAAGTTATTGCTCGTGCGCAATATTTGGAATTGATTTACACTCAGTCTGGCACGCTCTACGATAAAATACCTGACGCGCCCAGGCCGGAGTTTTCGGTCCCTCCTCCTCCTAAATCAAACAATGACTCTCATGACGGCGATGGTGTGATTGGCGCAACAGACACGAGATCAACAAAGGCTACATCTAAAAAGGCCTATAAGATTTCTAGTCAAAATGCAAATGAGGAACTTCTTGCCTCGGAAGTAAATGTCGTGTCGACCAACAAGGGCAAACAACTGAAGCAACCAGGGGGCAAGAAGAAAAAGAAAGGGAGAAAAAAGAAGCAGGATGAGTCATCTCCTGAAAAACCTTCTCCAAACCCTTCTGGGTAAAGGAAACCCCCTGCGGGGTGTCATATATGCAATGAGGATCATTGGACGAGAGATTGTCCACATAAAGTTGAAGTTAAGAAACTCTTTAAGAGTTCAAAAACCTCAGCAGTATTGACTGATCCGTTTCCAAACCCGGGAACCAAACTGGTTGCTAATCAAAATGCTTCCCGATCCCAAGTGCTTATGTTGTCTATCTCAAAGCAGCAAAATGATGCTTTGACAAGGAATAAGGACTACGGGAATCCACAGCTGTCGAATAACAAGGCTAATGAACAACCTAGTAGTTCGACAACAACTTTGACCGAAGTTGTGCCACCCATCGTTCTTGAACAAATGATAAAGTCGCCAAAGGGAGTAGTACACAAATCAACATTTAATCCTCGTGCAAAAATATCACAGAATTATAATATAATAGAGGACCTGGCCCAATCGCCGTCTGCTATGTCGACACTTGAGGTACCGCAAAATTGCCTCTCCCAAGAGCAAGCTTTATTATCAGCAATAGGTGGGATTGACCCAATGGATTCCAATCTTGTGGCCTTTGATCATAAAGGATATGACCCTCAGTTACCAGCTCAACTAGCTTTCCTTATTCAAGTGAAATCCCTCAACAAAACTGTTCATCGAACAATTATTGATGAGGGGGCATCTACATGTATTATTTCGATGAGTTGCTGGAAAAATTTAGGCTCACCACCCTTGTCAAGATCGTCAACGACATTAAAAGCATTTGATGGACGATCATACACTCCATACGGGATTTTAAGTAACTTGCAAGTTGAACTGGGGGGCAAAACAATAGAAATTGATGTTGAGGTTATCCATGAAAACCTCGATTACAACATCCTACTGGGAAGGCCCTGGATATATGCCATGGCCGCAGTTGTGTCGACCTACTTCAGGAAGATTGCATTTCCCTTTCAAGGAAGAATTACAATCGTCGACCAACAAACATTTCTCCCCAACAGTTCACAAGTTACGGGAAGCATTCCAATGATCCATGGAAGCAATCATTCGCTTCAAAATATTGGAGTAGGCCTCCTAAAAGACCCTGCCTTAATGGGTACTTTTGCCCTACCGCCTCCGAGTAATTTGGCGGAAGTGGCCACAGTGGAAACCTGCAATATGAAATCTTCTATATCTAATGGATTCAGAAGATTCCTAAACATTTTGTCAGCATGGATCATCGCCCTAATAGAAATATTGTAGCAATCAATTTTCTTGGCCTGGGGGGCAAACCCAAATCAACGCTCATCGAGTGTTTGGATAGATAGGTCTAAAGAATATGGTACCCCTTCAGATCCTTGGTCGCAAGTGCATGTCACCGACAAAGGAATTGTCCAATCAATGGTAATTGACGGGGCACCATGGAATGATTCCCACCATCGTTCCCTTCTCCCGGATTGTGGAGAAGATACTCAAGATGACCTTTATCATCCTTCAGTTTTTGATTTTCTATCAAATACTGTAAATACAGTGGATTCTGAGGATAGTTCTTTTACTGTGTCAACCTCATTAAAAAATAGAACAAATCCCCTTTCCAAATCTCAAAGGTAAACCTTCATTCCAACCACCGAGTTGAATGCAATGAAGCTTGGGGGGCATGCACCTCTATTTGCGTTATTATGCTGGGGGCATGCAAACTTATCATGAGCAGTGTTACTGTAGGGTTCAAGCTCATTAAAAAATAAACCCACCACGAGCAGTGTTACTGTAGGGTTCAAGCTCGTTAAAAAATAAACCCGCCTCGAGCAGTGTTACCGCAAGGTTCAAGCTCGTTAAAAAATAAACCTGCATCGAGCAGTTTTAGCGCATAGTTCAAGCTCGTTAAAAAATAAACATAATACATGAGCAAATGTTTCCACCCGCGTTTAAGCTCGTTAAAAAATGAACTATTCCCCGGTAAATAACCATCGTGAATGTAGTACTTCAATCGTTAAAGCCTTGGTCGTGTTTGCACCGTCACCTCCACTTTTTCATTGGCCGATCATTCACCTCCATTTGATTGTTTACCCATTTTGAGGAACAGCTGCGAAGAGTGATTTCACTAGCCATCCTTATGACACTGCCGTGATTGGAAAATTCCAAACCCTACCTGGAATCAGCTGCTACCCATTTTATCACTCGTTCCTCAAAAGACGAGTCTCCTTTAAGCTCTTTTCAACTGACTCGTAAAATATGAAAAGATTGTCGAGCCATTGGCCTCTCCAGCTCGTTAAAGGGACAGGAAGTGCTATCCCTCCTCTAGATTTTAATATTTTTGGACCTAAGGGATTATTACACAAAAAGATCGAGTGCTTGTTTTGTTCGGCTCGTTAAAAGTATCGAAAATTCATCCCTTCTGTATTGTTTTATACTTTTTCGGACTTAAGGGATTAGATGACAAAAAAGGAATTTTGGAGTTACCTTTACATTCCTTTTCAGACTTTCTAAAATTGAAAAGGACCGAGTTATCCTTGTCATTAAACTCGTAAAAAAGATTAATAGCGACAAACTTGTCTATAGACGAGAACGAGTTTCACTATCGCTAGGCTCGTTAAAACATAGCGATGGGTTTGCCCGAAGGGAAAATTATAGAACAAGCATATGTTATCCTCCTCAAGCTTGACAAAAATAAAGAGGTACTGGTCAACAATGACTAGGGAAAATTGGGAAGAAAACTCAAAGAAACTTTATTGGTAGCAAGTCGCTCTTGAACATGACACTTCCACTCCGTGTCCGAGTCGGGTTGGGTTGTTTCATTCACCGGTCACATCACCATGGTCACGCCATACCATCCACATTTGGGGTTAATGCTAACAATCCATCACATCAGTGTCGCCAATATGTTCAAGAGAAGTCATTCAGAGAATTCACCTGTGTCTCACCCACTACCATACATTATACTCCATTCTTTCATGACCGCCACCCTGAACCTTATATCACCAGATCATTTTCACCTCCATTAAAATCATTTGCTCCGTTCCGTGTCATTGATGTGGGATTCATTAAGGCCCTCCTGTGACGGATCACTTCTTGTCGACATCAGCTCATTATCCAAGAATTTGATCTAGGAACACCCCATTTAGTACTTTGATGCTTGCATGCCTCAATGGCAAGTTTCTCACTTTCGGCGACAGGTTTACATCAATGGCCTTCGACCGAAAGATTTTGCGTTGTGTTCGACGCCAAGTCCTTTATTCACACCACATGAATTGTACTGCAGTACCTTGAGGGTCATTTTCATTATCGGTGATTCCTCTCACGCTTGTTAACAGTTTACATCATTGACTGGTAATCAAGCGATGTCTTTCCATGTTCGACTTCAGAACATTTCTCACATGGATCGACTTGTACTTCGAGTGAAGATCAGACGAGATTGAAGACCCCGAATCTAGTTTCATCTATCCGGGCTGTGATATATATTCAGGGAAAATAAAGACATTAAATGTACATCATTGCTGCACAGATAATCATCCACTCAAAAGGATGATGGCTCTATCAGAATCATCAGTCTATACTCAGACGATTGTCTGTCCTATGTACATGAAAATGAATTTATAAAGCTGAGCATGGGAATGCCCGCCTCAGATAGATCATGAAAATAGTATGAAGATAATGTATTGTATTGTATCTTATTACAGGTCTCCTCCCAGCATTGAAAGAACTTCGAATCCTCATAATAAAGCATTTCACCCGACACCAAAAGGTTAACGGCCTCATACTTTAGGGGGCAACTGTTATAGACATTTTTGGGCCCTACAACCCCAAGCATGAAATGTCCATAAATCAAGGGCTCCTAAGTCCCTAAAAGTGTTGTTCTAACCCCTAAAGGAACAAGGTCAACAGATTACAGCTTCTCCCAGAAGTTCTCCACCAGAAACTGCTCAGAATGGGTCAAAACAGGATCATTTCAGCTGCTCCACTGGCTAGGTGCGTTGCATTGCACCTAAATACACTGTGAGGGTGCGTTGCATTTCAAAACTCCCTTCTATAGGGTGCGATGGGCGAGAAATGACAAATGGCAGTGTCATTCCGCGAGGTGGAGAGACAATGGAAGCTTCCAGAATCTTCTCCTGTGACACTTGTCTCACTGAATTCGACCAAGGATGAGTAAGAGGCCCTCAATCTCCAAGTGGAAGCAAGAACTGACAGAGAGAAGACACTAATCAAATCACAAGCTGACTCATCCTCCTTACATATATCTATATATGGATCCCTCATCCCAGAGATCCAGAGGCTGGAATTTTGCATATTGTAAGGAATTGTTGTTGGTTTCTAGAGACAAACATCAGATTGTTGGGTGATTTATGCTTTGTTTGAGGTGAAGAGGGGCTTCTTTGCTGGGAGGTTGATGCTGGGTCGGAACCACTGGTTGTAACTCCTCCTGGATCTTTTCTTGTTTATCAATAAAAACTATTTGAGTTTTCCTCCATGCTTTTGTATCATTGATGCTTGTTACATTTTGTATGGTTAACTTAAATCTGATCCTAATTTTTTTATGAATATAGATCCATGTCTTTGTATAGTGCTCTTCTTCTGTGATCTTACAGGTACTTTGTGAAGCTCGGCAGGCAAAGGAGCAGGTAGCTGGAGACTATCAAAGAAGAGAGGGATTGGATCAAAGGATTAGCGCAAGACACAGGTTGGTTCTTTCTATTCCTCTCTATCTATAATTCATAAAGGAAATACAAAAGTAGTTTTTCTCTGTTTGTTTCTAAGGCAGCTGTCACACCTTAGTGGGATAGAGCAGTTCTAAATAGACACTTTTCCCGGTAACACCTCGCAGGGAGTCTCTATCCTTTATATATGACTCATACATGAAATACCATGGATCAATACCATGGTTCTTATTAATACCATCTATCTAATACCATGGCCCATTTGCAACTAACTGTAGTCTCGTCATTAATTGCGGGTTAACAACTTACAATTATTAATATGGGCTTTATTGACTCTTTACTTAACTATAACTATGACTCAATCCTACTACATAAATAAGGAGGTTAGGGTGGGACCCTAACAGCAGAACTGAAACTCAGTTTAATACCAAGTTTCTTCCACGAGGTTCTCCATAAATGACCAACAAATCTAGTATCTTTGTCTGAAACAATGCTCTTAGGTAACCCATGCAACCTTACAATTTCCTTAAAAAACAAGTTAGCAACATGAGTAGCATCACTGGTTTTATAACATGGAATAAAATGTGCCATTTTTGAAAATCTGTCAACTACTACATAAATTGAATCATGTCCCCTTTGAGTTTTTGGTAAACCCAAAACAAAGTCCATACTTACCATATCCCAAGGCCTATGTGGAATAGGTAATGGAACATACAAACATGTGTTTTGGCTCCTTCCCTTTGCATACTGATAGACTTTACAATTCTTCACATACTTTTCCACTTCAGATCTCATCCTCGGCCAGAAATAAAATAGGTTCAACTGCTCATAAGTCTTGTCTACACCAAAATGTCCTCCAATTCCACCACTATGTTTCTCCTTGATCAAATTCTATCTCATAGAAAAATTTGGTATGCACAACTAATTTCTTTTAAACAACAATCATTCTTGCAAGAAATAATCCAGCCACTTACTTCTATCTAACAAAATAGGATTTCTACAAGCTTCAAATGTCTCTTTAAAATCTAAATCTTTCTCATATAATTCCTTAAGAAAATCAAAACCCAACACTTGAATTTGACTTTCTTGAACTAAAATGCTTTTTCTACTTAAGGAATCTGCTACTTTGTTTGATTGGTTGTTGCATAATGTACTGCAATGCATGGTTATCTTAATAAAGTAAGAACTCCTTAGACATCAAGTAATGTCTCCACTTTTTCAAAGACTGCACCATTGCATAAAACTCCTTGTCATAACAAGAATATTTCTTCTTTGACTCATTCAATTTTTCACTGAAATAAGCTACAAATCTGTCCTCCTGACTTAAAACAACTCCAATAGCTTCTCCACTGGCATCACACTTCACTTCAAAAGGTTTATTAAAATCAAGCAAAATCAAAACAGGTTTCTCAGTAATCTTTCTCTTCAACAGTTGAAAGTTCTTTTCTGCTTCAGCAGTCCATTTAAATGGTTGTATGTCCTTCTTTATTGTGTCAATAATAGAAGCATTGATATTACTAAAATTCCTTATGAATTTCCTATAAAAACTAGCAAAACCATGAAAAATTCTTACCTCAAAGACACTTTTTGGTGAAGTCCACTCCATGATTGCCTTGATCTTCTCTGGATCCATCTTTGATCCATCAACAGAAACAACAAAACCCAAATATACCAACTCTTCCTTCATGAATGAACATTTCTTTAAATTTAATTGTAACTTCTCTTGTTGTAGCCTCTGTAAGACATAATTCAAATGTCTCACATGTTCCTCTTTTGATCTACTATAAACTAATATATCATCCAGATATACTATTACAAATTTACCAATAAATTCTTTCAAAACTTCATTTGTGAGCCTCATAAATGTACTAGGAACATTTGCTAACCCAGAAGGCATTACCATCCAATCATAAAATCCTTCATTTGTCTTAAAAGCAGTTTTCCACTCATCCCCTTCTCTAATTCTAATTTGATGATAACCACTTTTTTATTCTAACTTTGCAAAATATTTTGCTCCACTCAAACAATCCATCAAATCTTCAATTCTAGGTAAAGGAAATTTGTACCTTATTTTTATCTTATCACCTAAATTTTGCAAATCAATGCAAAATTTACCTCATCCTCTTCAATTTGCTACAAGTACTCCTTTCCACTCAACAATAGGGTCTTTGGATCAAGTTTCCTTGATGCATCCTCTTCTTCCATAGGAAACAATGTATGATTGACACCATCTTTACTAAATTTTTATGTGTTCCTCTTTCCATCATGCATAGCTCCTTTGTCATACTGCCAAGGTCTTCCCAGCAATATGTGACATACATCCATAGGCATCACATCACACAGAATTTTGTCTTTGTATTTTCCCAACTGCAACTCCACTTCACACTACTCATTCACTATCAACTGATATCCCTTTTGAAGCCATGACACCTTGTAAAGTGTTGGGTGTTTCTTTATCTTCAATTTCAACTTCTCCACCACTTCTGTGGAGACCAAATTATCTGTACTACCACTATCAATTATCATCTAACAACATTTCCCTTGAACCTTGCACACAGTCCTGAACAAGGTCTTTATTTACGCTGGTTCAACCATTTCCTTTGTTGGCTTTAACAAAACTTTGTTAACTACCAAAGATTCCCCTTTCTCTGGTACATTTTCTTCTTCTATTACCTTTGTTGCTTCCTCTTCAATCTTAGCAACAATTGCATTTCTTTGACTTATTCCTATATTTTCTGAGCACTCATAGGCTCTGTGTCCCAGCTTGTTACACCTGTAACATCTAACTTCTCTTCCTTTGCCTCTGCCTCCTCTTCCTCTGGAAAAACTCCCTCTGCCACTTGCATCACCTCCTGTAGGTGCATGCTGACTTCAGCTGCTGCTAGCTCCATCTCTAGGTGTTGTAGACCTTCCTCTACCACCTTGACTTCCCCTTCCTCGGAAAGTACCTTTATTTCTGGCAGATTGCTTCCTCATGAGTTTTTCTTCAGCCTTCAATACCATTTGATAAGCCTCTTCTACTATTTTTGGAGACAGTACACTTATCTCATCTTAAATCTCTATTTTGAGACCATTTACATGTCTTGCAACCTTCTCATATGTATCCTGGATTTGTCCTGCTCTTCTGCTCACTTTGTAGAATTCCTCTGTGTATTCCTTTACTGTCATAGACCTCTGTCTAAGGTTCTGCATCTGTCTAAATAATGTATGTTGATAATCACTTGGAAAAAACTTACCTTTCAACTTTGCCACCATCCTGTTCCAATTTTTAATTGGTTGTTTACCAAGTCTTCGTCTTTCTGCCTGCACTCCATCCCACCAAAGTGTTGCATGTCCTTTCAAATTTGTGACAACAAACTTCACTTTCTTTCCTTCTTCTGTTTCTTCGTAATCAAATAATTTCTCTATGTCATTAATCCAATCTATCAATTCATCAGGGCTTAAACTTCCTGTATAAATTTAAACTTCAAGTATGGGTTTAGATGTGGATCTCAATACTGACTTAAAGAATCTCATCTCAGGAGTTACATCTGTAGGTTCTTCTTCTTCTGTAGCTCTAACTTCAGGCTCACTGACATCTTCAGCATATGCATCTCTCCCCATTTCCATTGCTTCTAATCTAGCTTGCATCTATTGCATAGCTTCTAATACTTCAGCATTTGTAACTGGTCTTCCTCTTCTTCGACCACCACCTCTTCCTCCAACTTTGAAAGCCATGTTGGATTTATTTTTCTGATCCTTGAGATCCTGTTCAGTGTCAGTGGGTTGCTCTGATACCAGAAATGGTGGTCTGGGTGCAGGTGTAAGGGATACTCGTTCAAATCCAAAAAGGATTTCCTCATGCGCAAGTGGAAGTTCTTCTTGAATTTCCCTTGGAGTTTCAGTCATCCACCTCCAAACTTAGATATTCTACTAAAACAGAAGAATTTCTAAAATTACCTGAAAATTAGCAGAACTTCACTTACCTCGGAACCGAAAGGAAAACAACACCATTGTTCATAAAATTCTCATGTCCACCTTTCTCCCAACCTTTATCGCATTAATTCTCCATTGTCGATCCTCTTTCTTAAATCCAACGGTTGGCTCTTTCCCCACTCGCAAACTAGGCGGGTGATCCTCCACCGTTGATCAAGCTGGCTTGATCCAATGGTTGACGCTTAATATCGCATGGAATTCTTGTCGATGTTTATCAAGCCGAGAGAACGCGAGAAAAGCAGCTTCTCCATGCTATGTGTCGACTACTAAATGGAATCACATGACTATCCCAAAATACCGCTTACCTCCTTGAGACCATGCGAAAACAGCTTTCACCTATGAAAACCGATTTACTCCTCTGTTTAACTCTGTGCTTGTTTTCACGTGACTACCGTAGATCTAACGATTATGTCAATCGGACGGTTCTAGGCTCCTTCAGGTTCCCTCGCAAATTTATCATATTTTTCTCCTTCCGCTATGATTTTAGCGCTTCCGACAAGTTTAGCTCTTCTCTATGGAATTCGAAGCTTAGCTAACTAAAGCTCTGTGGTTCAAAACACATTCGACATAACTTAATACATAGTGAATGAGGAATTAAACGCGATAACACCAGATCATATAGAACTCTAGTTTTACAAGCCTAACTAGAATTCAACAATACACAGAGATATTTCGAAGGAATTCAACCTCCAAGATTTAACCTTTCATGCATATAATACACAGAGATACAGAGATATTTCAATTCTTTTACAGTCTAATTCTCCATAGCCAAATCCCCTTACAATAGTTCAAAACTTACATAAATACTTTACATCCAACAATCTGATCCTCAATCAATGGATCAAATCTATCTAATCCTAGATAAATACCTAAACTGCTTGATATTCTCCTCGAGAATCTCAACTAAGTCTGAACTACTTGGATTAATTACAAAATCATTCAAATACCTATATTCTAGCTCAAATCCTATCTAGAAAACTTTGTAAATTGACAACTAAAGGATCCCACTCCTTTGCTTGTAAACTTTTTTTGGATTTTTGGAATAAAATGAAGCCTTTTGTCTTCAAGCCTCATGCTCCTGCATCACCATCAAACATATGAATGTAGTGTCCTTGCTGGCGGATGTGGACCAAGGACAGTAAGTTTCTCCTCAACTCCAGGAGATATAAAACATCATGTAGAAGAAAGTCTGGAAGACCGGGAAACTTGAGCATGATTGTGCGAAGCCCTAATGGCTTGAGTTTTTATTTTCTAAAAAGTATATTGCTCCATCAACATTGTCAGTAAATTCTTCAAAAAATATATATTATAAAGGTCACGTGGCAAGTTTCTCCTGAATCAAGCAACCAATCATTTTTTCAAGAAGCAAGTGAACCATTAAACAAGTCTTCAGTTACTCTAATATTACAATGTGCAACAACATAGTGAGCGATTTAGGTGCTTTACCTTTCTCTTTTTCATTGGTTTTACCTTTGGCTTGATTTCTTTCCTGCTCAATTTTCTCCCAAGGAAACTTACATGTAATACATCATGTTCATCTCTATTGCAACATATGCAATAAGATCAGACTTTTCTCCTTGAGAGTGTCTGCCCCTCCTGCCTCTAAAATTTCTTCTTCCTCTTCCTCTTTGACCACCTCTTCCTCTAGAATAATCTTGAGCATGATCCTTCTATCTATGTGCAAGACACACAACTTCTTCAGAAGACTAAGGAATTGTCTTCTTCCCAAAAGCCTTCTCTCTCTCAGCAAACTTCTTCACAAGGGAGTCAAAGGTAATCTCCTTGAGGTTTCCACTTGCTTGCAATGACTCAAGATAATTTGAATAAGTGGGATATAATGCCTTGAAAAAAGCTATGAGAGGAATGTCTAGTTGAACATTAGTGGTTTTGATATCATGCATAATAGATCTTACTTCTGATGCTAAAGCAAGAGGATCATCATTTTTCAATTCAAGACTGAACAATTTAATCATCAATTGGACAACTTCAAGTTCAGAGTGTGAGTCATAGAGTTCCTTCAACTTCTGTAAGGCTTCAAAAGAATTTGAAAATGGTGAAATATGGTGACTCACCTCTTCATTTACATATGCTGCAATTAAGGCATAGGCCTTGTTTTTCTTGTTTTCCTAAATGACGATCTCCTTATTTGAGGTGGGCTTTGGAGGTTCATCATTTCCTTCTGTGACACAAACTCCTTTCCACAACTAATTTAAAATGAGAGTGTATTTTATCTTTCTTGACCATTCAGTATATTTCTCTTATCCCGAGAGAACTACTCCAACAATAGATATCAATGAATGCATTTAAAAATATACACTGTGTAAAATCTACTATGGTTCCAATAAAAAAAAAATGCACTTGTGGTGGTTATATGTGTAAAAAGGTTCCAGTATTTTATGTAACAGAGGTATATTTGGTCGAGGGAGTATATGGGGGAGGGTATATTTGGGGGATGGATAAATGAGATGGAGGCAATGTTATATATGACAGAGGGAGGCCGGTTCACCCCTAGCTTGATATAGAGGCAGTGTTATATATGACAAAGGGATATGGTGGATACATAGCATTATATATGGAAGCGTTATGGTGGATACACGTATATGCTGGTGGATACAGTGTTATATATGGTAGTGTTATGGTGGATACATGTATATGTTGGTGGATATAGCAGTGGAAACATAGTAATATGCAGAAAGCACATGTATTAAAAATTGCAGTTAATACACAGTGGAAACACAGTAATATGCTAACACATGTATATATTAAAAACATAGTTGTATATTGAAACAACATGGTATTATTATCAGAGTGTGGCATGGTATGGATCGTTGATAACACCAACTGGGATTCGGATGATTTGTGAATCGAGGAGGTATTAACCAAAGAAAAATTCATTGTATTTAAAAGCCTTCAACGAATATAAAAGCATACTAGCACGAAACTAAACACATATGTTGCATACCAGTCAATGAAGTTTCGGTCTTCAACAATGGCAAGAACAACACCAATACAGCGTATAGAAAGAATGGTCTTTAGCACACAGAAGGAACGACCAATTCAAAGGTACCTGGGATAGTCAACACAACACGGTCTCAAACCAGTTGCAACGTATACCATACGGATTTGTGTCAAATTGGTTAAGAACACCGCTATTAACAGTGGAACTCATAACATACCATCCATACACAACATTCAGTCAAACACAATCCTTCAACTCTTATACGCACCCTTCACTAGACACCAGCATAGTTTGACCACCATTCACCGCACAACTACTGAGTGTCGATTCAATCCAATGGAACGTATTGGTTTCTAAGAAGCAAGAATAGATTACAGAGACAGAGAATCTGGCAGGTCGAACCAATGCAAAGACTAGTTTTATAGATATATATGGCAAACTATTTTAAAAAAGAGCAGAAAATAGTGACAGATTAATGGTAGGAAATTGACAAGAGTTACAAGAGCAAGAGGAAGCTGAAAAAGGTTGGCTATGATACCATGTCAGACTAGGAGGTAACTCCTCAAACTGAATTGTGTTTCTTCATTAATATATATCATGAATGTATACAAGGAGGAAGAGACTCTTGAGCTTCACCTCTCAATGTCTCTTCATATTCCTATTCTCCATTATTTACATATATTCACCCAATCCCAATTATTAGTTGTCAACATAGAGAAATAGAAAGATGAAGAAGAAGAGGAGGAGAAACAGAAAGAACCAATCCCTGAGAAAACTACTACATCTAGAGAAGAATGGGTATCCCCAAAGAAAACAAGTTTGTCTCCAGGACCCACTGAGAATGAGGTAGATGCCACCTTAGTTATCTTAAGCACATCAGTCAAACCCAAAAAGAAAAGGCAAAGGCAAACTCCCCTCTACTTTAAAACAAGAAAAAGCACCAAGATTAAGCAAGGGAAGCATCAAACACCCACAAAGGCCCCTATCACAATTGAAGAGTCCCCAAGTAAAAAAGAGGAGGTAGGGCTCACTAAAAAAAAAAAAAAAATTGAGGATGTCACCTATCTAGAAACCATATCAAAGACTTCCATAGCATATGAAAGGAGGCCCTCCACTAGATAAACCTCCTTTAAACAACCTAAGACACCTACCACACTCCAACAAAAAGGAAATGGAAAGCTACGGGAAAAACAGAGCATGCTACAGGAAAACTAGTGTGTGCTACAAGAAGAACAGAAGGTGTTACAGGAAGAGAATAATGAACAACAAGAGGGGGTATCTTCCCCAAAAACATTTGAGAAGGATTTCCAGAGCTATAGGAGCCTAGTCCACAACCTAGTTTGAGCTCCTATTATAAATTCATTGGAGGGAGAGTTATTCCACAAAAATTTGCAATCCCTCTTTTCTTTGAACTTGAAGCAGAAAGAGGAAGAACCCACAGATGGATGCAGATTTTTAAATCCAAAAAGGTGGAATAGGTGGGCCTCATGGAAGATAAGGTCCTTGAAATGGGCAAGGAATTCAGTGAGTTAAGGGAGAAAGAGTTCGCAATTATATAACAGTTGTAGGTAGAAAATAGATGGTTGAGGAAGAAATTGCAAGAGAAGGAAACCCAACTGGCCACAATGGCAAGCCTCTCCATGGAGGCACTACAGTGTAGACATCCATCCAAGTCTTATGCACTCTTTCTCAAAGAGTAGTGGATGCAGTTCCAAATCAAGACCTTAGCACAACATGGATCCATGTCATTTCAGGACTACAAACAATTCATTGAATTGTGTGACCAAAGTAGCATAGAAGAAAAAGCCAAATTGGTTGAATTCTACATGCATAACCTCACCTTGACTGATATTAACTTTTGGGATCCCAATGCAAACTTGGGGGACCTGCAGATGGTGATCCTTGCATCTTGGATGACTAATGAGGAGGCCATAGATGAGGAGGTACAGAAAGTAATGGAAAACGAAGAAAAAGAACCACTCTATATCAAGGCTGAACAGATAAGCCCAATGGCTGTAATTAGTACTCACAGCATCATCTCCAGTGATGTTGATCTAGCACTTAGATATCTTACCACCCAAGAGCAAGACATCTCACATTTTGAAGACACACTAAAGTTGTTAGGGACATAAATCCAACAAGCATGCCAAAGAAGATGGAATGCCTTACCCCATAGTCTCCAGATCAGGGAGTATCACTCTCCCGAAAGGTTGAGGAATGCATTGGAAAGGACACCCTTGTACAAAAGGCTCGTGAAAAGATTAAAAGTCATCTGGATTGGACTCAAACTCAGTCCACCTTTATTGTTGGGTCTACAGGAAGGAAGGAATAAAGAAGGGGAAAAGAAGTAGTGGACAGAAATAGAGAGGGATGCAAGCTTCTATCCTTAAGAAGGCACACCATCTATAGAACCTTTGGATGTCAAAGAGGCCAACAGGGCCATGAAAGGGATGGAAATAGATGACTGATTTTCTCATATGATGAGAAACAGTTTCAGTAGGGAGGTGATGATGAGGCTCATCAATAGGTACATCATAAGGGTCACAATGCCATCCTCCAGCTTTAAAATAATCTATTTCTCACATTTATTTACAAATTTTGTTATATTATGCTTAGTGTGAGGAGTAAAAGATTTGTTGCTATGTCATGTGGCCTAATATGTCTTAAATGCGGGAATTGGAGCAATTTTGAGATAATTTGAATGTGGAAGCTCAGAGTAGACAGCAAGGAGAGATTCTAGGATATTTTCCACCTCCTTAACTCCTTCAATCAGTCAAATATCACTACCTTATCTCTCATCAACTCGAGGTCATTGGCAACCAAGCTAGTGCAGTTCAAGGAATATCTAGATCCACATTTCTCGAGTTTTGAAGACCAACATCTCTGTATTCACGCCTCTGTAATCCATAATGAATTAAGGAAAGTCTTTTGGTAGAAATCACATAAAATAATTTTTTGGCCGACGCGTTTTAAACCAACAAGTGTGGTTCATCATCAGGACTAGATGAAGAGGCAAACCATGGCAAAGGCTTAAATAGAGAGCAATTTAGAGACCAAAATTACAAGTAACGGTTATACTTGGACAATAATATTTAAATTATGATATTAATTTATTAATATATTAAAACAAATATTATTAAGTAACGACTATATTAAACGGCTAGTTTTTTAAAAATAATATTTAAATTATGATATTAATTTATTAATTTATTAAAAACAAATATTAATAAGTAAGCTTGGTAGGACTCTCTGATTTTCAAGTTTACATGTCCATTATTCACCCTACTACGAGGGGAGGGTAGCACAAGATTCGAACCAAATATCTCTGGTTCGGTGAGACTTCATTCCACGACCATCACCACTTGAGCTACCCTAGGCCGACTAAGTAATGGATACATTAAATGACTAGTTTTTGAAGTAATATTTAAATTAATTTATTAAAATCAAATAAAATTAAAAAATTAACAAGAATCAAAAAAGCAAAGTCAAACTCCAAACAAGGAGGGAAGTCAAAAATTATAAATTATAATTTTTTACTTCCCTCCTTATTTGGAGTTTGACTTTGATTTTTATTTTTTATTTTTATTTTTTTTACTAAATTAATTTAAATATTATTTTTCAAAAACTAGCTATTTAATATAGTCGTTACTTATTAATATTTTTTTAATAAATTAATAAACTAATATCAAAATTTAAATATTATTTTTCAAAAACTAGTCATTTAATATAGTCGTTACTTAATAATATTTGTTTTTAATTTATTAATAATTTAATATCGTAATTTAAATATTATTGTTCAAATATAGTCGTTACTTGAAATTTTGGTCTCTACATTGCTCTCTATTTAAGCCTTTTCCATGGTCTGCCTCTTCATCTAGTCTTGATGATGAACCACACTTGTTGGTTCGAAACGCATCGGCCAAAAAATTCTCTTATGTGATTTCTGTCACACGGAATAAGTCGATCTTGCAGACAAGATAGACCTTCCTAGAATCTAAAGAAGACCTAATGACAAACAAACCAACCAGACACTATCTTTCTCTAAATATGCTTTAATAAACAATAGCAAACAAGTGTTTTTAGGGCCTACCTCAGGTCCAACGCAAGTTTGTGGATGCCCTCACTTCTTTGATCCAAATGAGCTCCTCTTCGCGAATCTACAAACACAAACAAGGCAAACAAATTAAATAGCACCTGAAAAGCCAATTGCATAAAACATATTTAACATGAAAGTCAAGGAGTCCATGAAACAAATAACATAAGATACTTGTTGAGAAAAATGAGTTTGATTGTATTAATTCAAAAGAAGAAGAACTTTACAACCTTTGCCTTGACGTTGTACAAGCTCCTCCCAGGGTCCAGCAAGAAGTCTCCTCTACTTTGACAAGTTTCACTCACTTCCCAATGAAGCCAAAAAGATGTGTGATCTCTCCTCTTGAGCTCAACTAGGAAGTCTTGATTTCACCAGCATTTACCCTCAAAAATGTTCAGCTTCTAACCTCCCCAACAACCAGCCCAATGCCTTTATTTATAGTGCAATGGAGGGAGGTTACTAGGTCCTCCTTCAAAGGGATAAAGCCCTCCTTCAAAGGGATAGCTCCTCTCATCAAGGGATTAGCTCCTTCTCTTTTGGGATGCATGAACCACCTCAGAGCGAACAATCCACGTCAAAATTCCTTCTAGAAACCTCTAGAATTAACCCAAAGTGAGTTTTTTAAGATAAAACTTGCGCCTTTTGACTTTCACAGGGGTCTGCACCTACACCGTTAGGGACAGAGCAGGCAGGTCCATAGCTTTTGTACACAGAAGGTGCGAAACCGCAGGTGACCATGAGAGAAAGTGCAGAACCAGAGTTACATTGATTTTTAATGTCTTTCTCTCATTTCCAAAGCTTGATTTGAAGAGCTGAGGTCTGAGACTTTCTTATGAGGACAGTACAAGTGATGATAGACCCATACTGACTGCAAATAATCATGGTGACGATATTTTTGTGTAACAGATTGCCCCCTAAAGTGCGAAGTCTGTAGTAGATGAGGATTTCTTATCATTTAGGAAGAGTGAAGTACTTTATCATTTCGAGGATCATCTCGTGGAGAACCCGGTTGGAACCTGTAAAAACATTCAATGCAAAATATATATATGAGATCATATCATTGCTGAGGTAGGCATTCCCATGCTCAGATCAAAACTGAATAGAAAAACTAACTACTGCTCTGATACAGGAATGATCTTGTAAAACATCACAAGTATAGACTCATGCGGACACAGTATGGGCGCAGCCATCTGTTTATGAATAGTCCATTATATAATGAATACAAAATTCCTCGCAGCCTGGATTGTAGAAACTAGATCCAGGGTCTTCATTTCTACTTCCCGAAACAGTACGATTCTATCCATGCGAATGAATGTGTTGATGTCGAACATGGTAGAAACCACTTGATTACCAGTCAATGATGTAAACTGTTAACAAGCGTGAGAGAAACCACCAGTGATGTCAATGGCTCTCAAAGTACCAGTACAATCCATGAGATGCGAATAAATGTTTTGATGTCGAGCATGTCACGGAATCCTTTGATCGAAAGTCAATGATGTAAATTGTCATCAAAGGTGAGAAACCTGCCATTGATGCATGCAGATCTCAAGGTACTGACAATTCCTAGATCATCTTTCTAGATAATGAGTTGATGTCAATAGAAAGTGATCCATCGTAGGCAAGCCCACAACACGAAATCATAGATCAAGTTGAAGAAATTTAGTTGCAAGAACTGACTCAGGGATGGTCAAGATGGATGACAGATATTTTGCAGATGAATGGCTTATTGGCAGTGACCTCTTGAACACATAATGACACGACAGATGGTTTGGTGACAATTGACCCAAAGTTAATACCCAGATACCGGCTGAAGACTTTCAATATGGTTTGATCAACTGTTAGGCAAAGGATTTCCCAACCCAGGTGAATAAAAGTGTCATGTTCAAGAGTGGTTACAAAGTATGACAAACAGGCTCATTTTTCTCTCTTTTCCCCCACCATTTCTGGCAAGTACCTCTTTATTTTTGACAATCTTGAGGAGGATAACATTTGCTTGATTATAAGCTCATCCTTCGGATGAGTCCAACTTAGTTTAAATTCGAACCCTAAGAAGGAGCGGTTCGTTCCTGTTTGTAATTGAACAGGTCCTTTACTGTGAAATTTTAACGAGTCCAGTATAGGAGAAACTCAGCATTTTTCAATTTTAGAGAGTCTGAAAAAACTTAAGAAGACTCTAGGGTTGACCTTTTTCATAAATTTGTGTCTCCCAAGCCCGAAAAAGTATAAAATAATACTTGAGAGAACCGCTTGATCTTTTACAACCAAGGAGTACTTTTCGTCATTAGTGCCTCTAACCCGAAAAAGTAAAAAAGCAATCAATGACACGTCATTTTATAACCAATATCGAATTTAACCGTGCCAATCATACCATCGGCGGCATGAGATCCTGAAGGAGCTGCAGCGATTTGATTTTGCTTGGGAAGATCGGGGATTTTTTCATGTAACGTACCTGACTGAGTATATACCAAGTCAAGGTATTGTGCTTGAGCAATGACTTGCTCCTCAGTAACAACTTCGGCTTTAGCAACATCTTCAGTGATCTTTGGCAACAAAGATTTTACAAACCACTCAGCCAAGATTTGATCCGGAATAAATACCTTCACTAAACGACGTCGACGTCTCCACTCATGAATATGATCTGAAATGTACGTGGATGTCGATTGTTTTAGCGAAGTTAACAATTCCGTGCCATTGTCATATCGGACTGGCAACTAAAAATGAGTTAAAAACGAGGTAGCTAACTGACTAAAATTATAAAAAGTGCCTCGCGGTAACTCAATGTACCACTTGGCCACGAGACCAATTAGAGTGCGCTGGAAAAGTCTAAGACGGATTGAATCATCTGTGATGGAGTTAGACGCACACCAGAGGTGGTAAGTCATCACATGGTTCGACGAGTCCTCTCCTGATTTACCTTCGAACTTGGGAATGTCACTGGGCAACTTATTCGGCATTGGTGGCCAAAACGGAAGATAATTAATGGGATCGTTCGTTAGGCGCGACAAGTCAGGTAAGTCCAAAGTTGCGATAAACGGTAACTGCCGATTAGGGTCCCTAAAACTCTAGGTCATGAGACCAGCCCCAGGAGGAGGATATCCAGGATAACTAGGAATAGGAATCGTGTTCGGGATATTGTATCCTCGCGGAAAACCAGGATTAACCGGACCGTACTGGGGTTGTTGAGGTTGCTGATAAGTGTACCCAGGATACGGTTGATACTGATAAACTGGCTGCTGGACAGCAGGACTGAATTGGTACTGTCCCTGGTACGGTTGATAGGTGAATTGTGGTTGACTTGTGACAACCGTACTTAAACCAGGTTGTCCTACAGGCATCTGAACCGAAGTTTGAATCGTAGATCCAGACGGTGGTAAATAAGTCTGAGGAGTAGATACAGGAACAATAGAAACCAGAGCTGTCGATACTCCAGAAGTAGGTGGGGTAGATTGAACAGAGGTTGCGGCAGTTGTAGCAGTCGTTTGAGGCGGAGTACGAGGTGTACTAGGCCCAGGCTGAGAAACTACCGAAGGTACAGAAGTTTGAATGTTAGACTGGACTGGTTGCTAGGGTGTACCAGAAACTAAGGGTTGTCCAGTTTGAGATGACAACTGTACACTTGGCTGCAACACCTGTTGGGTTTGCGATGGATCCCACACTGTATTCATTCCGGGGTACTGACCCATAACAGGTTGAGAATACTTAGGACCATAACCGGGTTGAGGGTAGGATTGATAATTGAAAGGTACATTTCCCGTTCCTTGAACATACGTTTGACCTTGGGGTGATTGGAAACCTTGGTTCGAGTATTGACCTTGGGGTTGATACCCTTGAGGCACATACTGATACTGGGGTTGACCTTGAGGTATAAATTGATACTAGGGTTGACCTTGGGGTACATATTGAGTCTGGGGTTGACCTTGAGGAACGTACTGTCCCGTAGGTATGTATTGTCCTTGAGGTTGCCCCCCAGATGTAAATTGTGTACCTTGAGGTTGCCCCCCAAGCGTTAATTGAGGCTGCCCCCCAGGCGGTAACTGGCCACCTTGAGGTTGAGGATTGGGAATAGAACCTGACATCATAAGAATGTCTTCTACACTCAACGGTTTATTACCATTGCTTCCAGTTAATAACCCTTGCTCAATGGGTTGAGGAGATGCTCCCAAAAAAGTACCAGAAAGAGACTGATACCCAGAGGGAACAGATGGACCGCCGTACAAAAAGGATTCGGGTGATTGAGTAAACATGGACGACTGTCCTGACATATTTACGGGAGTATAAAAACCTCTAGGTGTTGAGTGATAAGGAGCACGAGGTGGTGAAAAACTTAACCCTGAGTTTTCTAAATAATTAGTCAAAGAAAGATACCAAGAACTACTCCTAGGTGGACTGTAAAAAATTGATTCACGCTCCCTTAGTTCAATGACAGGTTGATTTTCAGGGATAGGGATGCCTACTTCTTCTTCTTCCGGAGCAAGTTCTTCAATAGAAATAAGTCCAAAAGGAAGATCTTGAGTGATTAGTCTTTCTACCCTAGGTGAACCAAGACCACTAAAAGTTGGAGAAACAAACCCCGATGTCGGAGTAGCAGCAAATTCACTTTCAGGCTCAGATATTTCGGGTTCTTCACCTATATCACTAGTAGATGAAAAGCTACCAGCGATTTCAGAGACAGACACTGACTGTGGATTATAATCTGCTACTGGCGTTTGAAAATCAGGATGTACTATCAAAGAAGATTCTCCTTCTTTCGGTGACCCAACTCTACTGTCTCTAGGAGTTACGAGGACTTTTAAGCCTTCAAGTTGGCTCGGTACTTCCTCAGGAGGTTGGCCCCGAAGTCTACGGGACTTCCTCAGTAACTCAGCCACGTTTATAATCTCAGGAGACTGGCCCCGAAGTCTATGGGACTGTCTTGGTAATTCAGCCACAGTTAAAGACTTTTAACTACTTCACACACAAACAAAGTAAAATCTCAATAAAAAGCACCTAAGGTCTCTAAAGAACCAAACAAATTTGAATCACACGCCTAAAGAATCTAGGAGATCAAACACACACAAACAGTAACTTTCCGGACCGAAAACACTAGTTGGTGATGAAATCCAACGTCACAGAGTTCAGTACAGAAATGGCGGTTGGAACAGTTACCCCGGCAACCTGCTTAATGAATAGACTGGCACAAGTTCCTCCACTTAACCGTCTCGAGTGAAGTGAACCCCCCAGAAAATCCAAGTGATTCTAGCCAACGTCTGCTCCAGGTACAGTGGGATCTTCCCACCACTGTCTCCTCAGGAAGAGTCCTAAAGAATATGGCCACTAAGGTTACCAACTGAGACAAATACACCTGGGGGAACAGTCTACGATCCGATACGCACGCAAGGGCAGAGTAGCAAGCTCAATCCCCTTGAAGGCTCCTTGACATAATCCAAGGTTTACCAACAAGTGACCCCAGGCTCCTCGACAATGGTTAATCCGAGGTTTACCGTTTTTAATACGTGAATATCTGGCGTCGTTCCCAATGAGGAAGGATTGATTCCCACACTGGTTCGGACATGATCTCGTGCTTCTCATTTAAGAGGAGCTTTCCCAAAGCATAAATGCAACAATTGGATTTCTTCCCTACCACAAGATACAGCTACTTGTTTGTTTTTACTGTCTTGGAGAGTTAATTACTCTCCTACTCCAAGACACTAACCTAAGCTAAGTTGGTGTATCAGAGCCCTAGAAATAAAAATGTTACTAGGTGAATTTTACTTTAAGCGTTAATTTTAGTGGTTTTTTTTTAAGTCCAAAGGTGCGGAGATGAAACTCGTGGTATGAAGACTCGACTCAAAATCACTAAAAATGCACCTAAGATGATCTAAACAATCTTTTTCTCTTCAATGAACTTCTAAACTAAGAAAGAGTTTGAGAACGCAAATACTTTGTAAACACAAATCTTTCTCAATTAAACAAATTAAAAGAAGAGTTTTTCCTTTCCAAAGCACTCAAAACGAGAAAACTAATTATTTCACAAAAAATTCCCTTTTTCGTTTCAAAGCACTCAATCACTACAAAAAACAAACTTTTTTCAAAAGAGAATTTTTTTTTATATTTTGTAAATAAAACACTCAAAACTAATTAAAATAACTAACCTTGAGAGCTACAAACTATAAAAACCTATTTAAAGTCAAAGCCTACTAAAAGTATTTTTTAAGGATGTTTTACTCAGCTAGATGCAAGCTAAGGACTAATTTATGCAGAATCACAAATCAGTCAAGAACAACCAATTTTGTTTTCTTTTTGAAAATGAAAATCCAAACTCTTAAATACAAGCTTTTCGAAGTTTTGTAAAGAGAAAACTCAAAGCGGATTCCTCAAACAAGGGGAGATTTCATTAATGGTCAGACTCATAAGAAAGCTGGTAGACACTAAGGTGATCTGAAGTCCCTAGAGCCTCTAAGCTCAGAGCCACTACACAACCAAAATGAAAAACAAACCCAACAAGCAAAACTCCTAGGAATTTCACCTAAAACCCTAACACTAGTGAAATTAAACCAAGGAAAGTTTTTGACAAGGTACACGCAGGTCTGGGCAATGGCTAAAACCTATAAACAAATTCTAAACTGATAAAAAAGAGAAAAATGTAAAATTTCTCAAAATTTTGACAGGGTACGCAGGCAGCCTGTTTACGCAGGTGCGTTCACGCTCTGTGCACAAAGCAAAAGTGCGTACAGGTACGCACTGTGCTTAACTCAGAGGGTGCGTACTTCTCCCAAAACTATGAAAAATAAAAACTAACTCAAAATTAACTAAAACCACCCAATCCCACAATCATCAAGCCAAAAATAGAAACAAAAAATACAGTTTCTTAGGTCAAAGTATAAACAAGGAAAACAATCAAGTCCCCAGCGGAGTCGCCATTTTGTCACACGGAATAAGTCGATCTTGCGGACAAGATAGACCTTCCTAGAATCTAAAGAAGACCTAATGACAAGCAAACCAACCAGACACTATCTTTCTCTAAATATGCTTTAATAAACAATAGAAAACAAGTGTTTTTAGGGCCTACACCGTTAGGGACAGAGCGGGCAGGTCCGCAGCTTTTGTACACAGAAGGTGCGGGACCGCAGGTTACCATGAGAGAAAGTGCGGAACCAGAGTTACATTGATTTTTAATGTCTTTCTCTCATTTCCAAAGCTTGATTTGAAGAGCTGAGGTCTAAGACTTGCTTAGGAGGGCAGTACAAGTGATGATAGACCCATACTGACTGCAAATAATCATGGTGACGATATTTTTATGTAACAATTTATACCAAAAGACTTTGCTTAAACCAACATCTATATTTTCTAGGGAGTTTTTGGTAGCTACCCTTTTGTATAAATAAACATGCTAAGGAACTCATTAGGATTCAATTTTTTGTTGTAGCTAAGAGGCTATTGAGCTCAAGCACTTGTGACTACTATTTTTGATGATGTATTTGACATTTCTGGAATGATAATGAGAAGTTTCATTTTGATCCATCACTGAGTTAGTCCAGAGGGTTGAAGCTCTTGGGTTTGGGCCCAACCCCAGTAGCTTAGGTCCCTCTTATGTATTTATACTTCTTTTAGCTTATAATGTTTGATTAGTTGTTGCATTTTAGTAGAGTATAGTTCCTCAAAAAGTCTGTGATTGTGGCCTCTATCTCATCTCTCTCATGGGAGCATGATTAGAGGACTCCACCATCACAGCCCAAAAACATTGTGTGATTTCTTGTTTATGATTTATTGGAAAATTATACATTTTTTATCTTGCTTTACATATGATTTTTGTAGCTTAGAAGTTAATTCATTGCATAGATCAATTTCTTAGCATCAGTTAAATAGTTTCCAAATTCAACTCATCTTTTCCACCATTGATTGTAATATTTTGCAAATGAAAAGAAGAACATGTGCATGTGATGTTGTAGGACTATTGGATCTACATGAAAGGGATATTTTCACCACCTTCATCTAGGAATCCTCCACTCCCTTTTGATGAATGCCAACCAATGTTCTTGATCTTTGTTCTTAGGCCACTGTAAGCAGCTCTCTTAGCCCAAAGTTGGCCTTCCTTAAGTGTTGGGTTTGGTTAGGGTTGTTGGTCACCTTCCATACATTTCCCACAACCTTCATCCATATTTCCATCAATTTATCGCATCATCCTTACCCTCTAAACCCTCTCGGAAAACTTCATGTAGCATTTCAGGACTTCTGTAGCAATACAGGAATCCTATAGCAACTTCCTATAACACACCTATAGCAACTTGTTTTGCCCCTGTTTTGACCTGTAATGTTAGTCTAGATTAGTTTAGGAGTAGGTTAACCCCATCTTGGACTCCATGATCATAAGTACCACCTAGGCCATTCCCTCCATTCCTTTTCCTTTACTGCAAGAGAAAATAACATTAGTTCCTTCATCACAGATTTGGAAGTTAGGGCATTACTAAATCTGCAAGTGTCAAATAGATAAATGATGTATGTGATGAGTGCCATCAAAAGGTAAATTATATGTTGTTGGGCATGGAATCCCCCCACAGCATGTTTTGGGGCTCAAAGCCAAAATTTTGGTCAAATGTATTGTAAAACTCTATGAATTGCGGGCGCAGAGCGAGAAGTATAGGTTAAGTCGTAGGGTTGTCCGCCCTAAGTGTTGTAAGGTAATGCAATGTCATGTCGGCCTACCCATGGTCCGCGGACCATGGGATTGTATAAATAGAGCAAGGCTCTAAGTTGTAAAGGGAGCAGCTAAGCAGTGAAGGAGCGAAGATAGAGCATAGGGTAAGAGTCTAGGTGTATTGGGTCGTAGTAGTAGGGAGAGGTTCTGCAGCTGAGTGCGCAGAGGCCTAGTAGAGTCCGTAGCTAAGTATGCAAGGCAGTGTCAATTCTATAACCTTGAATGAAGAATAATAAAGAGAAGTTGATTCCAAATTCGATGCATCTTCTTGTGTATTGCATTCTTTACATTTATATTGTTTTCTTTATCGCGCGCACTTATATGATTACTGGATATACTGTTAATTATCACTAGTCTTACACAGATAAGTTAAGTAATTGGTTAATAACAGGTTAAATAGCAAGGAACTTGTGTATAATATGGATCGCACCCTGAGTAGGGCTGCGTGAAGGCAGCACCACAGGTTGCGAGGGACTAATAGGTGCGCGTAGCGACATGCGCACAGGATCCAACCGCAGACCGCCAAAATCTCATCAGACATCCCCTTCGACCTAGAATCTACAAATGATGAGGTCTAAGCCACGTGAAGAGGACCCGAATGTAAACATGATGCTTAGGATTGGTATGACCACTGGCGATGATAAAGGTAAGTAGTCAGATGAAAATTCATGGATTCGCAAGGCTCCTACAAAGGAAACCGAAATTGATTTAGAACACACAAAGGAGACATTCATGGAAGCTAAGAAGAGCTTCACGAAGTGTTATAGACATTTTTGGGCCCTAAAACCCCAAGCATGAAATGTCCATAAACCAAGGGCTCCTAAGTCCCTAAAAGTGTTGTTCTAACCCCTAAAGGAACAAGGTCAACAGATTACAGCTTCTCCCAGAAGTTCTCCATGAAAAACTGCTCAGAATTGGTCAAAACAGGATCATTTCAGCTGCTCCACTGGCCAAGTGCGTTGCATCTCACCTAAATACACTGTGTGGGTACATTGCATTTCAAAAATCCCTTCTATGGGGTGCGATGGGTGAGAAATGACAAATGGCAGTGTCATTCTGCGAGGTGGAGAGGCAATGGAAGCTTCCAGAAACTTCTCCTGTGACACTTGCCTCTCTGAATTCGACCAAGGATGAGTAAGAGATCATCAATCTCCAAGTGGAAGCAAGAACTATCAAAGGGAAGACACTAATCAAATCATAAGCTGACTCATCTCCATTACAGATATCTATATATGGATCCCTCATCCCAGAGATCCGGAGGCTGGAATTTTGCATATTGTAAGGAATTGATGTTGGTTTCTTGAGACAAACATCGGATTGTTGGGTGATCTAAGCTTTGTATGAGGTGAAGAGGGGCTTCCTTGCTGAGAGGTTGATGCTGGGTCAGAACAACTGGTTGTAACTCCTCTTGGCTCTTTCTTGTTTATCAATAAAAGCTATTCAAGCTTTCCTCCATGCTCTTGTGTCATTGATATTTGCTGCATTTGTATGGTCAATTTACATCTGATCCTAGATCGTTTATGGTTATAGATCCATGTCTTTGTATAGTGCTATGCTACTGTGATCTTACAGGTACTTTGTGAAGCTGGGCGTGCAAGGGAACAAGTAGCGAAAGACTATCAAGGAAGAGAGGAATCAAATCAGGAGATTAGCGCAAGATAGAGGTTGGTCTTTCTGTTCCTCTCTATCTATAATTCATAAAGGAAAAACAAAAATAGCTTTACTCTGTTTGTTTCTAAGGCATCTGTCACACCTTAGTGGGATAGAGCAGTTCTATATAGACACTTTTTCCTGTAACAAAATGGCGACTCCGCTGGGGAAGTGTTAGTTTGTTTGTTTATCATTCCTTGTTTTCTATTTCATAAACTTATAGTCAGCATTCGAACTGCATTTGCCATAGCAAATGCAAAGTAGATATATGCTACTTCAGTCCATCTACGGGACCTGTTTATGATTTAAACAACTGATTCACAAACTCTCTAATTGCCCTTGTGATAGCTCTTAGATCCTCCTTAGATCTACCCCTGATTGTTGCATTACTGATTGCCTTTTGCTCGGCCAAAACCCATGAACTGAACTGCAAACTGTGACCTGGAACCCAAACAGAGTCTCGTTTCTAGCCCAGTGCAGGTACTGTTCAGAGAATCTGAACTTCAGCACACTTCCCGAGTGGAGAAGGTGCGCTGCATTTCAAATTCTCTGTGTTACAGGTGCACTGATCAGACTAGGCTTTGTGCAGTTTTGGTTTCTGTGATTCATTCTTTCCAGTTCTATTCCTGAATTTTGCTGCCTGTGATCAGTATATGTCTGTTTGAAACCCCTTTTCCTTACTGTTATTCTGCCTCCTTTGTACAAAATAACTGTAAATGTTTTTGTGTGTTTGTTGAGTCATTTTCAGTTCTCCTTTAAAAAAGTAGCGTAATCGTACTGTCGTCCTTTGATTTGAAACTGTCGCAAGTGTCGATTTCAATCGTAGGAAAGAGTTTGATTGATGTTGATGGTCGATTATCCTGTTACTATTGTTTTTGGTCTGAATTTGTAATTTTCTAGTGTCAAGAACAAGTATTCATTTCAAAATCGTAAGGTGTTTTGATCGTCTCCATTTTTTATTTCGAAAAGAAACTTGTTGATATTTGTCGCTTGAAAAGAAATTCATATTTGTGCATCAACTTTATTTTTAGCATTCATATACTAAGAAAGTCAAAAACAAATACATGCATGTGCATTTGCATATAGACAGTATGATTGGCTTGATTTAGGAAAGTGCATTTAGAGTGTGCTCTTTGCTCTTTGTGAAAAGATTCTGTCTTTTTTTCCTTAGTAGCTAGGATTTTCATTGCACAAAGAAGATAAAAAGATTGTTTATCATCTTAGATTGCATTTTAGGAATTACATCTACATCTCGCAGTGGACCTGAAAGGCAAACTTCATAAACAAGATCAACTATAAAATAAATTCAATGAATCTAACAACGCTTTGGAACTTAACGCACAACATTTAGAAGTCTAGGCTAGAGACGTATTCTGGCGTCGTAAAGCCTGGTAACTGTTGTTCTCACTGATGGTTGGGTGATTCCTCCACTTTGAGACGATAAGTGCCAGTACGGACTTGTGCTCCCACGTACCGTCGAGTATATTTTGGGAGACCCCAATAGGCTTAATCCTTTATCCATAGGAAGCCGTGTCTGCCGCCCTATCGATCGCAATGCACTGAACACAGCATTCGGGAAGATTGACTACCGTACCGTAAAAAGTATTCTGCAGTTTTGCGATTGGTTTGGTAATCCCTCTACCTAGATTTCCAAAGCAGTCCCTTTCGTTCCTTTTCAGACTCTTTAACAGAAAAGGTCCATCTGAGCACTTGTCACTTCAGGTTCATTAAAAATCGAAGGAGACTAGAGTCATCTTTTGTTTTTTCTCGACTCTTAAAAATTGAAAAAACAAGTTGTGTCAAAGCGTCTAAAATTTATTTTAAACGGAATATTCATTACCCCTTTCCTACATTGATCTTGGGTTGAGAAAAATGGAATCCACCAACCAAGGGATTCCACTTGGAGGAAATCCTATTCCCTTCTCCTCTTGGGGAGATGTTGGTGCACCTCATATGGCCACATTGTTGCTTCCAGGACTGACAATCGGCTTGCCTGTATGGCTCTTCTCAACCTCTGTCGTTCAGAACACCACAATTCCTGAACAATTGAATCAGCAACTAGACGAGTCCAGAGTTACCCACCAACCTTCTACTTCCTCTAATTCTTCCTCTCCTCCTTCCTCTTCGCTTGATGGGGCTGGTAAAGCCAAAAGTCAAGTACCCGAGAAGAAGAAGGAGCCAAAAGCGAATGGGGGCAAACGAGTGTCGTCTAGCGAAAATCCACACACTGCACCGACCAGACCTAAATCGCCATCTGTCATTTGCAAAGGAGACCACTATCATAGAGATTGTCCTTGCATCCCTCGGATCTTAAGGGACTGGTCTCCTCGTTTGCACAACCCGGTGTCGTCAACCTCTGATGATCATGTTGAAAACACACCGTCAACTAGTGAAAGTGAAGCCCCAGGAAAAAAAGGAAAATATAGATTTCCTTGTAAACTGTACGAAGGCGATCATGCCGTCCACCGTTGTCCCTTCTTAGACGAGGCTAAAATAGTTTTGGACGATCGTCCGGTTTCACCGTTATGACTTCCTCTTGGATATAAAAAAACTCTTGCCGAGTCCGTCACTAGTTGAAAATCCGGCTGGCCCGCTCAAGTGGTCGGCTGAAGCATCTATCATTGAAGACAAACCATCTGAACCCATACCAGACGAAAGTCAAAAGGTCGAGGCGGCAGTTGACCCGGTCTTGCCTTCAGAGGTTCCATCTTCAGATGATACAGTCACCGAAGAGAACAAGGATGACACCGTCCAAATTCTTTTCATAAGCACAGACTCCAACGAACATGGGGGCAATTTACCCGTTCCTTTACCGCAGGAAGGAAGTTCGTCAGAGTCGTACTCGGCCATCTATTCGGTCCCACCTCCAAGCAACCTAGTTGTCTCCTTCGACTGGAATCAACTAGGCAGACCCCGTTTACCAGCTAGTATACCATTCCGAATCATTGTTCAAATATATAGAATGGTTATGGCTTGTACCATCATAGATGAAGGGGTTTCTGTGAGTATCCTTTCCTCAACTTCTTGGAAAGCGCTTGGTTCGCCATCGCTTTTGCCTGAGATGAGAAATCTAACAGCCTTTGATAAAGGAACCAGTCGACCGTTAGGGATCCTTCCCAATGTGCCCATAACATTGAGGGGGAAAACCGTTCAAATGAACGTAATGGTAGTTCAAGGACCCCTGGATTATAATCTACTCCTTGGACGAGACTATATTTATTGCATGGGAGCCATTGTCTCCTCACTCTTTAGAGTAATGTGTTTTCCGCACGAAGGAAGAGTGGTCAAGCTCGTAGACCAGCTTTCATTCCCCAGATCACGCATAGCAAATAGTCATATACCATCCCTGAATGGTCTTTTCACGCAAGAAATGTCTCAATCTCCAGTCCGCCCGCCTGATGAGCGCGAGTGATTCGGGGGACATGACTGAAACCCAGGGGGCATGCACCCTGGTCTGCTTCGGCAGGAAAACTTCGGGTATAGGGTAGGTTTCCGCGAGAGAATATGACTAGTCTGTACTCCCGTCTGTGATTGGAAGAGGGGGTTATTCTGGAACAAGATTCTCTTGTCAAAGTTACGTGAGTGGAGTAGCCTCCTTCACTCACCTTTTTCTATTTCAGTAGACATCGCCGAAGAAGTGTTTTGTTCGTGCTGTGAATATAACAATCTTTGGGTGACCTGTAAGAGGTAGGCCTCTCCCGGTAAAACAAATGTTTTAACGGAAAGAAGAAGAGGTAACCTTGAAACTCTGTTTTATACCTGGGGGCATGCAAACCTTTTGGCATGCAAGCGAAGAGTGACTATTTATTTTTTAAATTTGTAGGTCCTCTAACCCTTTAAACTCGTAGGATTGGTCGTTTCCTAACTTGCATAAAGAAAGGATGTGGGGCAAAACTCTAAAAGTTGCCGTTTTTATATATGAGACATTCTTATCACACGACTGGATTAATCGAGCAGTGTTACCGCAAGGTTCAAGCTCGTTAAAAAATAAACCCGCATCGAGCAGTTTTAGCACATAGTTCAAGCTCGTTAAAAAATAAACATAAGCCATGAGCAAATGTTTCCCCCCGCATTTAAGCTCATTAAAAAATGAACTATTCCCCGGTAAACAACCATCGTGAATGTAGTACTTCAGCCATTAAAGCCTTGGTCGTGTTTGCACCGTCACCTCCACTTTTGCATTGGCCGATCATTCACCTCCATTTGATTGTTTACCCATTTTGAGGAACAGCTGCGAAGAGTGATCTCACTAGCCATCCTTGTAACACTGCCGTGATTGGAAAATTCCAAACCTTACCTGGAATTAGTTGCTACCCATTTTATCACTCGTTCCTCAAAAGACGAGTCTCCTTTAAGCTCTTTTCAACTGACTCGTAAAATATGAAAAGATTGCCAAGCCATTGGCCTCTCTAGCTCGTTAAAGGGACCGGAAGTGCTATCTCTCCTCTAAATTTTAATCTTTTTGGACCTGAGAGATTATTACACAAAAAGATCGAGCGCTTGTCTTGTTCGGCTCGTTAAAAGTATCGAAAATCCATCCCTTCTGTATTGTTTTATACTTTTTCGGACTTAAGGGATTAGATGACGAAAAAGGAATTTTGGAGTTATCTTTACGTTCCTTTTCAGACTCTCTAAAAGTGAAAAGGACCGAGTTATCTTTGTCGTTAAACTCGTTAAAATTTTAATAGCGACAAACTTGTCTATAGACGAGAACGAGTCTCACTATCGCTAGGCTCGTTAAAACATAGCGATGGGTTTGCTCAAAGGGAAAATTATAGAACAAGCATATGTTATCCTCCTCAAGCTTGACAAAAATAAAGAGGTACTGGTCAGCAATGACTGGGGAAAATTGGGAAGAAAACTTGAAGAAACTTTGTTGGTAGCAAGTCGCTCTTGAACATGACACTTCCACTCCGCGTCTAAGTCGGGTTGGGTTGTTTCATTCACCGGTCACATCACCATGGTCCCATCATACCATCCACATTTGGGGTTAATGCTACCAATCCATCACATCAGTGTCGCTGATATGTTCAAGAGAAGTCATTCAGAGAATTCACCTGTGTCTCACCCACTACCATACATTTATACTCCATTCTTTCATGACCGCCACCTTGAACCTTATATCACCAGATCATTTTCACGTCCATTAAAATCATTTGCTCCATTCCGTGTCATTGATGTGGGATTCATTAAGGCCCTCCTGTGACGGATCGCTTCTTGTCGACATCACCTCATTATCCAAGAAGTCGATCTAGGAACACCCCATTCAGTACTTTGAAGCTTGCATGCCTCAATGGCAAGTTTCTCACTTCCGGCAACAGGTTTACATCAATGGCCTTCGACCGAAAGATTTTGCGTGGTGTTCGACGCCAAGTCCTTTATTCACACCACATGAATTGTACTGCAGTACCTTGAGGGTCATTATCATTATCGGTGATTCCTCTCGCGCCTGTTAACATCTTACATCATTGGCTGGTAATCAGGCGATGTCTTTCCATGTTCGACTCCAGAACATCTTTCACATGGATCGACTTGTACTTTGAGTGAAGATCGAACGAGATTGAAGACCCCGGATCTAGTTTCATCCATCCGGGCTGCGATATATATTCAGGGAAATAAAGACATCAAATGTACATCATTGCTGCACAGATAATCATCCAATCAAAGGGATGATGGCTCTACAAGAATCATCAGTCT
This sequence comes from Pinus tabuliformis, assembly GCA_031772625.1. Classification (NCBI taxonomy): domain Eukaryota; kingdom Viridiplantae; phylum Streptophyta; class Pinopsida; order Pinales; family Pinaceae; genus Pinus; species Pinus tabuliformis. Next base: position 1,580,055,534 of record CM062820.1, on the reverse strand, counting down.
ACACTCAGACGATTGTCTGTCCTATGTACATGAAAATGAATTTATAAAGCTGAGCATGGGAATGCCCGCCTCAGCTAGATCATGAAAATATTATGAAGATAATGTATTGTATTGTATCTTATTACAGGTCTCCTCCCAGCTTGAAAGAACTTCGGATCCTCATAATAAAGCATTTCACCCGACATCAAAAGATTAACGACCTCATGCTTTAGGGGGCAACTGTTATAGACATTTTTGGGCCCTACAACTCCAAGCATGAAATGTCCATAAACCAAGGGCTCCTAATTCCCTAAAATTGTTGTTCTAACCCCTAAAGGAACAAGGTCAACAGATTACAGCTTCTCCCAGAAGTTGTCCATGAAAAACTGCTCAAAATTGGTCAAAACAGGATCATTTCAACTGCTCCACTGGCCAAGTGTGTTGCATCTCACCTAAATACACTGTGTGGGTGCATTGCATTTCAAAGAGCCCTTATATGGGGTGCGATGGGCGAGAAATGACAAATGGCAGTGTCATTCCGCGAGGTGGAGAGGCAATGGAAGCTTCCAGAAACTTCTCCTGTGACACTTGCCTCTCTGAATTCGACCAAGGATGAGTAAGAGATCATCAATCTCCAAGTGAAAGCAAGAACTATCAGAGGGAAGACACTAATCAAATCATAAGTTGACTCATCTCCATTACAGATATCTATATATGGATCCCTCATCCCAGAGATCCGGAGGCTGAAATTTTGCATATTGTAAGGAATTGTTGTTGGTTTCTTGAGACAAACATCAGATTGTTGGGTGATCTAAGCTTTGTATGAGGTGAAGAGGGGCTTCCTTGCTGAGAGGTTGATGTTGGGTCAGAACAACTGGTTGTAACTCCTCTTGGCTCTTTCTTGTTTATCAATAAAAGCTATTCAAGTTTTCTTCCATGCTCTTGTGTCATTGATATTTGCTGCATTTGTATGGTCAATTTACATCTGATCCTAGATTGTTTATGGTTATAGATCCATGTCTTTGTATAGTGTTATGCTACTATGATCTTACAGGTACTTTGTGAAGCTAGGCGTGCAAGGGAACAAGTAGTGAAAGACTATCAAGGAAGAGAGGAATCAAATCAGAAGATTAGCGCAAGACAGAGGTTGGTCTTTCTATTCCTCTCTATCTATAATTCATAAAGGAAAAACGAAAGTAGCTTTACTCTGTTTGTTTCTAAGGCAGCTGTCACACCTTAGTGGGATAGAGCAATTCTATATAGACACTTTTCCCTGTAACACGGAGGCCTCCACTTCAGGTAGTAAGGATCAATTAGAACCAGGGACAGATCCTTCAATGCTCACTCCTTTCTGGAGACATGCATGAAACTGCTACATGACAGCAAGGTAGTAAAAGGACTACAGGAACTTATCACTAGGTGCATGGGGTCAGGAGAGCCGCGTGTGGTCCGCAAACTTGGTAAGCATGCATTGCACACAGGAAGGGAAATGAGGTTGACTACGCAAATCGGCGAGTATGAAATGGATCAAGTAATCCTGGATTTGGGATCGGACGCGAATGTACTGTCAAAAAAAACATGGGAACGCATGGGCAGACCCGCGCTACAGTGGCCTCCTATTCAGTTACAAAATGGTGAACCAACAGAATATCTTACCCATGGGAAGATTGCAAGGGTTAACAGTAGACATTGAAGGCGCGAGCGTGCAGGCAGATTTTGAAGTGATAGAGATTGTCGATGATAGTAATCCCTATCCCACGCTACTAGGAATAGACTGGGCCACTAATATGAACGGAGTCATAAATCTGAAGAAGAGAAAAATGACCTTTGAGAAAAAGTCACTACGTGTAGTAGTACCGCTAGATCCAACCGAAGGAGCGCGATACACTAAACTGGTGCGTGACAATGATAGTGATGATGATCTCACTTGTATTTACAAGATAACCGCGCGGGAAGAGGATTGGGTGAATCTGACTACAGATGGAAGGATTTCGTGGGAGCACGAAAGCTCCTGCACTTCGGATTCAGACGAAGAGATAGAGCGATGGCAGAATCGGCTACACGAAGTAACAATGCTTAATTGCAACATGATGGTTAGATCACTATGTTGCGTGACAACATAGGAAAGGGATCTACCTACATATTATGGGTTGACAGCGGTGGATGAATTCCAGAATAAATTTGAAATCGCAGTATTAGAACAGCAACGATTCGATGCTCTGAAGTGGGTGCAATGCCCGCACGATGGTGGGGTACGCATCAAGGAAGTTTTGAGGACTGGCGTGGATGCAGAAGGATGATGCGCCTACACTTTGGAAAACCCCAACTCAGAATGAGATCCAGTCAGTAGGGGCAGAATAACTTGCGCACCCACCTTTCCTGATGGGTACGGACATATGCTGAACAGCCCGCACAAGTGCACACCACTCCCAGAATAGAGAATCAGAACAAACCACAACAGCAGGAAAGGTGACACGCGCTACCAATTATCCACGGAGGAGCATTCGATAGGGCATGTGAAGTACTGAACAGGGTTCACCAGGCGAGACGCACTGATTAGGACCTGTGCGTACCAGCGGTTCAATGGGCCTATAGGACCATGTGAAAAACCCCGACCGTGAAAAGGATTCCAAAGGTGCAGAACAGAGTAGAGACCATAATTTCTAAAGAGAATGAAAAGAGGAGTCCACCCGTAAGAGCTCCCACAGTTGTGACAGTGCGCGAAGACCAGGACGAAGAAATCACACAGCTACGTGAGGTTGAACACATAAACATTCAGGAAGCCATTCGACTAGGTAACGTTAGACTTCGCAAACTCGAAAAAGACTAGGTACGACTAAGGAAGAAAATCATTTTTATGGACGCTAAGATCAAGAGGCTAGAAAACGAGATCAAGCAAGCATGTATCGTCGATAAACCAAGGAGGAAAATACAAGGTGAAGATGATCATACCATTGGATTAGAAGATTGTCACCGAGAATTTATGACTCTACTTCCATGGCTACGCCTACACCTCACCAAATGCAGTCACGAGGGGAGCGCACTACATATGGTAGAACGCGCGGCGCCCGCTGTTGCGAATTCCACGGACTATACAGGAAGGCAAGTTGAAGTCTTGCATAGGTGGTGCGACCACCTGACTAACTGGTCGAAGCACAGTCTTCGCAACCTGAGGAGTCAGACAAGGGCACGGGACTATAAACACACAACAGATGTCGATACCAAGGTAAGGACACAATTCAAACATAGATGATTCAGAAGCAAGAATGCAAAAGGTACAGCAAGCAGTAGCTCAGTGCGCTGCTGACATTCAGGCCATCGGGACCAGTTGGAGGGACTTCGTGCCAAGATCGCTACGCTGATAGAGTGACTCAGGGATGAGTCACGATGATTGTGTTGGGGGCCTGTTGGGCATGGAATCCCCCCACAGCATATTTTGGGGCTCAAAGCCCAAGTTTTGGTCAAATGTATTGTAAAAATTTGCGAATTGCGGGCGCGGAGCGCGAAGTATAGGTTAAGTCATAGGGTTGTCCACCCTAAGTGTTGTAAGGTAATGTAATGTCATGTCGGCCTACCCATGGTCCGCGGACCATGGGATTGTATAAATAGAGCAAGGCTCTAAGTTTTAAAGGGAGAAGCTAAGCAGCGAAGGAGCGAAGATAGAGCATAGGGTAAGAGTCTAGCTGTATTGGATTGTAGTAGTAGGAAGAGGCTCTGCAGCTGAGTGCACAGAGGCCTAGTAGAGTCCACAGCTGAGTGCGCGGACCCCTGCAGCTGAGTGCGCAGGGTAGTGTCGAGTATGTAACCTTGAATGAAGAATAATAAAGAGAATTTGATTCCAAATTTGGTGCATCTGCTTGTGTATTGCATTCTTTACATTTATATTATTTTGTTTATCACGTGCACTTATATGATTGTTGGATATATTGTTAATTATCACTAGTCTTACACAGATAAGTTAAGTAATCGAGTAATAACAACTTAAATAGCAAGGAACTTGGGTATAATACGGATCGCGCCCATAGTAGGGTTGCGCAAAGACAAAACCATAGGTTACGATGGACTAATAGGTGCGCGTAGCGACGTGCATGCAGAGTCCAACCGTGGACTGCCAGAAGCTCATCAGACATCCCCAGGGTGTGGAAACCTGGTTCTAGCACTCTCCCATACTACTTTGGGTGAGATCTCAATCCGCACTCCACGGACTGTTGTTGAAAGGGCTAGTAGTACTGGGATTTTCTTGGCTAAATCACCTCTTAACCTGGGTCAGGCCCATACAAGCCAACATATGTACCTTAATTCCACTCTCCAACTTATTAAAATCAAATTTTATCACATTTATTTACATATTTTATTATATTTTGCTTAGTGAGAAGGGTAAAGATGAGATGTTATGTCATGTGACCTAATGTGCATTAATTGCAGGATTTGGAGCATTTTTTGCTAATTTAAGTGCAGGAACTCGAAGTAGACAAGCAAGAGGGATTTTAGGATAATGGATCTCCCTCCTTAACTCCTCAATCACTCGAATATTCCTCCACAATATCTCATCAGCTCAGAGTTAGAAGC